>CM033647.1:134645681-135128540 GCA_019512145.1 Engystomops pustulosus | reverse complement strand
TGAGATGGATATGTGTGTCACTAAGAGCTATACAGAACGTTTGCAAGGCTCCCTGCAAATTCACCACAATATGGTACTAGCTGCACTACTAGTGCCAGCAAGGCCAGCCACAAGCAAATCAACAAAATATATATATATATATATAACGCTATTGTAGGCCTAAGAAAGCCGGTTGGGTTCTTGTATGCCTAGTTTCTAACCTACACTGACAGCACACAACAACTGGATTTTAAGTCACTTTAAGTTAAAAAAAAAAAAATCGTCAGACTGTGCCAGCAAAGCCAGCCACAAGCAAACAAAAAGAATAAAATATAACGCTATTCTAGCCCTAAAAAGAGCTGTTGGGTTCTTTTAGACTCACTCCTGCCTAACAGTAAGCTAATATTGTTATATTAGCTTCCCTGCAGCCCTGCAGCAGCAGCAGCTCTCTCCCTATCGGCATCCAGACAGAGAATGATGCGAGCAGCGCGGACAGGGGCTAGTCTATTCCAGCGTCACCTGATTAGGCCAGCCAACCACTGCTATCGACGTGTAAGTGTACCACGTCATGCTGGGTGGAGTGCTGAGTCTCCTGGCTTGTGATTGGCTCTGTTTCTGGCCACCAAAAATCAAAACGGCGTGAGATGCAATTTTCTCGAGCTGGCAAAGTATTCATCCGAACAACGAGCAGTTACGAGAATGCTAATGCTCGATCGAGCATCAAGCTCGGACGAGTGTGTTCGCTCTTTTTTTTTTTACAAAACGATCAGAAGAAATCACACAGCAACCACAGACGATGATGATGATTGCTATGGCTAGTTTGTAACCTACACTGACAGCACACAACTGGATTTTGTGCAGTGCCTGTGATGACTTTTAGTTTTGAAAAAAAAGCAAAAGTAAAAAAAAAAAAAAAAAAAAAAGGCAGACTAATTCAATCAAACCTCTAATAAATTGTCCCACTTAGGTGTTTGATGTGGATATGTGTGTCACTAAGAGCTAAATAGAACGTTCGCAAGTCGCCCTGCAAATGTGTCACAATATGGTACTAGCTGCACTACTAGTGCCTGCAAGCCCAGCCACAAGCAAATCAACAAAATATATACTGTATATATATAACGCTATTGTAGGCCTAAGAAGGGCTGTTGGGTTCTTGTAGACTCACTCCTGCCTAACAGTAAGCTAATATAACACGCTAACGCTATCCCTGCAGCAGCAGCAGATCTCTCCCTAACGGCATCCAGATAGAGAATGATTCGAGCAGCGCGGGCAGGGGCTAGTCTATTCCAGGGTCACCTGATCTGGCCAGCCAACCACTGCTATCGACGTGTAAGGGTACCACGTCATGCTGGGTGGAGTGCAGAGTCTCCTGGCTTGTGATTGGCTCTGTTTCTGGCAATGCTATTGTAGGCCTAAGAAAGCCGGTTGGGTTCTTGTATGCCTAGTTTCTAACCTACACTGACAGCACACAACAACTGGATTTTAAGTCACTTTAAGTTTGGAAAAAAAAAAAATCGTCAGACTGTGCCTAATTCAAGCAAACCCCTAATAAATTGTCCCACTTAGGTGTTTGAGATGGATATGTGTGTCACTAAGAGCTAAATATAACGTTCGCAAGTTTCCCTGCAAATTCCTCACAATATGGTACTAGCTGCACTACTAGTGCCAGCAAGCCCAGCCACAAGCAAACAAAAAAAAAAAAATATAACGCTATTCTAGCCCTAACAAGGGCTGTTGGGTTCTTGTAGACTCACTCCTGCCTAACAGAGTGCCAGCAAGCCCAGCCACAAGCAAACAAAAAAAAAAAAAATATATATAACGCTATTCTAGCCCTAACAAGGGCTGTTGGGTTCTTGTAGACTCACTCCTGCCTAACAGTAAGCTAATATAACACCCTAACGCTATTCCTGCAGCAGCAGCAACTCTCTCCCTAACGGCATCCAGACAGAGAATGATCCGAACAGCGTGGGCAGGGGCTAGTCTATTCCAGGGTCACCTGATCAGGCCAGCCAACCACTGCTATCGACGTGTAAGTGTACCACGTCATGTTGGGTGGAGTGCAGAGTCTCCTGGCTTGTGATTGGCTCTGTTTCTGGCCGCCAAAAATCAAGCCCTTGTTAGGGCTAGAATAGCGTTATATTATTTTTTTTGTTTGCTTGTGGCTGGGCTTGCTGCACTAGTAGTGCAGCTAGTACATATTGAGGAATTTGCAGGGAGGACTTGCGAACAGTTATATTTAGCTCTTAGTGACCACACATTCCATCTCAAAACCTAAGTGGACAATTTATTAGGGGTTTGATTGGAATTAGGCACAGTCTGACGATTTTTTTTTTTTTTTTTCAAAACTTAAGTGACTTAAAATCCAGTGTTGTGTGCTGTCAGTGTAGTTAGAACTAGGCATACAGAACCAAACCGGCTTGGTTAGGCCTACAAGCGTATATTAATATTATATTGTTGATTTGCTCGTGGCTGGCCTTGCTGGCACTAGTAGTGCAGCTAGTACCATATTGTGACGGATTTGCAGGGAGTCTTGCGACGTTTTGTAAGTCTTATGATACACAATATCCATCTCAAACACCTAGTCATTATAGGGTTTGTGATGCACATCTTTCTTTTCTTTTTTTTTTCAAAACTAAAAGTCTCAGGCACAGCACAAAATCCTGTTGTGTGCTGTCAGTGTAGGTTAGAAATAGCCAGGATAGCATCGTTTTCTTAAAAAAACAAAAAACAAAAAAAATTTACAGTTTACCACTTTAATTTGAAAATGTTGAACCCAGGGCTAGGGGTAGGAGGACGAGGGCGTGGGCGTTCCTAATGCAGGGGTCAGAGGCCGTGGTCCTGGGCGGGGTGAGACAACCACCTGCTGATGAGGGAGCAGTGGGAACGCCGCAGAGCTACACTCCCTAGGTTCAGTCTCAAGTTACTGGGGACCCGTGGTAGAGAGCATGTTGAGGCCAGAACAGTGCGAACAGGTGATGTCGTGGATTGCGGACATGCTTCCGACCATTTGTCACCAGTCAGTCTTCCACGCGTCACTCATGTCCCGAATCCACTCCCTTCCACCTCAGCCTCCCTTCCCACCCAGTTTGCCCCCTACCAGTAGAAATTTGGCATGTTGAACCGGCATATCTGGAGGAAACTGTTTTCTGGCCCTCCAGAGTCCAAACCACTTGTCCGCGTTTGCTGCTGAGCATCTTCTTCCATGCCCAGGTTTTCCACCGGTCGCATCGATTGTGTTGATGATACATTGTTGCACGTAGTGGAAGAAGTGGTGTAATGAGGTGTGGACGATGAGGAGCCCCAACGGTTGTCAGACAGTGGTGAATTGTTGTCAGGGCAGGGCTAAGTCGTAGCGGGAGCAGACTTAGGGATCGGCAGGATTATGAGTTGACAGACCCAAGCGTGGGTTGATAGGACCGGGTGAACACAGTGCTTATGAGAACGGAGGCGAGTCCCAATGAGAACAGGTTGAAGAGGCAGTTGGTGGGGCCAGATGGAGAGGAAGGTGCCTAAGAGCTGGTGCTCAGCACCAATGTTTTCAACGTAGTGGAAGCTCTCCCTTGGTGAGGGCTAGATTTTTCGGAAGTCTGGAGGTTCATTTACAGACACCGATGACCGACTTACTGTGGTGGTGCAACCTGTGCCAACAGCCAGGATCCATGGGGTCCACCACTACCCGCTTAACCACCAACTTATGCGTAGGCATATGATCTAAACAACCCCCTCAAATGGAACCAAGGCCGTTCACCTCCCTGCCGAGGCCACCACTGCTCCTTCCCCTGTGTCCACCGGCTGCCTCTGCTAGTCAGCCCCCCTGCCCAGGACCCTGCACAAACAACCACCCATTGCGCAAACCACAACACCTTCGCCTCCAGCGATCCTCCACATCATCCCCCAATTGGGGGAGGGGGCTCCATAGCTCAGCGTGGGTCTTGCGCTCCATCACCGCGCAGGACTCTTACTCAGGTCAGCAGAAAAAAAGTGAAGTAACAGTACAGAGAAATATGCAACCACACCCACACGCCCAAGCCCTCATGACAGGGTACCTCCACATCAAATGGGGGGAAAGTGCAACTCATCAGTGGCCAAAACATGCTATCAAGAAGCACTTCGAGAGGATGGCTAACATGCCGACGCGAGGGCTATTAGGCCTGGTAGAGAGAGGACGACCGAGTCCTACATTATGAATTGCATTCGCAATCAGTGTGAAGGTGCGCCGCTGTAGTCCCTCAGATTAACGTAATCCACCCTTACCTGTGGCAGCATTCCAATGGCTAAGCTATTTTGGAAGTTTTTACTGTCCGTGCTTTGTCACAGAGGCCTTGCCGCCGCGACGCCGCTGCCTGCCGAGGCACTTGTCCGAATCACCAATCATATCCGTTCCTTCCTGACCTACTGCCTTGTCGTTCTCGCAAGAGTTCGCTCACCTGACCACGGACAAGATGAGCGAGATGCCTGAATAAAGATGGCGACATGTGAGCCACTATATGTGTGCGCTAAATGACTGTCGTCACTTGGTAGTGTTCACTTGCTGTGAGGCTGACAGAGACGTGCATGTGAATGTCTGACTTCGCGTAGTGGTGCTGGTCATATACTGCCGACGCCTATGATTGCGGGGGTGTCGTCTAGCCTGCGCGGTTGTCCATGGTGTCTCGGTCGAGGTGCCGGAAAGTACTGAAAGTGAAAACCTCCTCCTCGGGGCTGGCCACCAATAGGGGGGGGGCGCTAACACTCCACAAAGGGGCTCAAAGCTGGCCTCCTATTAAACCATCTAAATGTGCATGGCGCCACATCGTTACGGTCTGGGCACGGCATAAAACAGTTGCCGTCGCGTAGGCGGCAACAGCATGCGGTGTCCAGAGGGGGGCTGTCTGACCTAGGCTGATAAAAAGGCCACAGCGCCAAGAGCTATTACAGGGCAAACGGCGCATACTATCATTGCTGCACCGCCTGAAAAGCCTGAGGGGACCAGGCGAGGTTGGGGTTTGACAACGGCCGGTAACCTGGTGGCTGCTGTGCACCACGTCAGACTGACACATGTGGCCATGCCTGGCCCAATGTGTAAATTCATAGTTCAGCGGTTCCTCAAGACATACCGCCAATTGTCTGATTTAGAAACAGAGGTCGCCGGCATGTGTGCGGGCATATTCGGAAGGTCAGCACAGATGCTGCCACTCTCAGGGCAGCGCAGCGCCGCCCCACTTCCACCAGAAACTGGATGCAGGTCAGGTCCAGCTTCCTCAAGTCTACAATGGAGATCTTTGAGACTGGACAATGATCTGATATCTTCGAGGCTGAGTAACTTGAGGAGTCAACACAGATGGTTCATTGGCGATGCCGCCATCATCAGCCTCACCATCCGCTTCTGTGGCTGTTTGAAAACTCTCGGTCAGCATGAATTCGAAGCTTGCGTCGTCACAAGAGACGGGGAAGAAGATTCCTGTTCGATAGCCAAAGCACGCCTCAGGTCTGTTGTCTCAGCGCATATCGGAGGAGGATAGGAGGAGATGAGGGAAGAGGAGGAGAAATGTTAGCTCAGTCAATATCAATGTTCATGTGTAATGGGCAGACATGAAGAGGAGAATTGGGAGGACGGAGGAAATATGGACAGATCAGGTCCAGTGAGGGGGTGGAAAATTCTTGCGCGTCAGGGACTCATGCATGCAATATGGCAGATCCTATCCATGTAACCGCTACGAGGTCCAGAAGGATTTATACCTGACACACTACAGGTGATGTCACAGAGTCTATCCATGACCGATCGTAACATGGTATCACTCTTTCCGGGACCATCTACAGCTGGAGAGGAAAGGCGGTTGAGAATGCATGAATACCGCCAGGCCCTGGTGCACAACAGCTGTGAAAACCAGTATTTCCCTTCTGACAGTGCTAGCTGGACAGAGGGCGTACTTCTGCGGGACAGCTAGCGGGAGAGGGGTAGATGCCCGAAGCAGGCCAGTTGTCCAGACTGGGCAGGGGTACGCGTAACAGGCTTGTGCCAGTTTTATGTCACCCAGCAAGACCACTGTAACCTGTCCCCAGACTCAGCAGAGTAGGGCTGATCTTACGTACAGAAAGAGGGTGGGGGAGTACGATAGCTGACCTATAAATCCTACATCGTACTAAATGACACAACAGCTCCCTTACACGCTACTGGGTATTCAAAGTGGACATGGTGGGCACGAACTGGGCTGTACGCTCTGGAGGTGTCTGCCTATAGGGGTGGTGCGATTAGAGCCGCCTCAGAAAAGGCATACCAATGACATGCTGCCCTTTGGACTGTTTCTGTCCATTTCCGTGTGTGGTTCCATCAATTTTTGAGGTTTCCAGGGTGTTTGCAACACAGCTTCACCCCTGGTTCATGTGCAGACCCTTGGTCCCTTGAAAATGCTCGGTCCGCAATGGACTTCAATGGGGTTCGAAATTATGTCGAGACGAGCACACGACGCACGGGGAAAAGGTTTGTCTCAAATAACGAGCACCCGAGCATTTTATTGCTCGCTCATCTGCTAATGTGGAGAGTGTCCGATCCTGGACACAGTGATACCTCAGAATAACATGTAGATAATTCATTATACCTTGGGAGCCATGTATGGCGAGCCTGCATATACCAATAGTCTTCTGATCCCCAAGATGTTCATCAACAGAAATCCATGATTTTCATATGGACCGCGCTGTCCATATAATATCAGGTTTTATTGTCTCTGGTGGGAGGAAAAAGGAATAGAGAATACCATATTTATTATAACATATATATCTACAGGGAGGTGTAAGATAAGAGTAAATAGGGAAACAGGACGGGTTAATAAACTTGTCTATATATACAGAAGAACTGCAGCACATATCCTAGTGAATGATGTGTGGGATGGAATGAGGACGGAAGAACACTAAGGCATTATTGTCCTATAGTCTCCACAACTCTCACACCAGGGTGAGAGGCCACACACAATCCTAATAAACTACTTTAACAACAAGGCACTCCAGGGGGGGACTTTATGGAAGGATTAAGCTCTCCTGGGTCGCATTCCACCATTATGGGGGTTACAGCTGGGATTGTTTTCCTGGGGTAATAAACGATGTAATATTTCAGAATTGTGTCTTTAAAATAGTAAATTATACAATGACAAAAGTAAAGCAAAAGTAACACTATTAATGAGTTGCCTGAACTAGGGTGTTTATTAATGTCATGGAATAAGTGACTTGACGCATTATAACTTTTATAAAATGGGCAAATCCAAGCCTCCAGAATGACTAATTGTACAGATAAGTTCTCTCGTTATGGTTAGGCAACTATGTATAAGAGACTAATCACTCACCCGGCCACTTTATTGAAAAGGTACAAGGGCCTGTCGCAGAGCTGCTCGTTCAAACCAACAAATTTCATCAGCAATCAGCATGGCTGGCGACACTCATGCATTTAGCATGTGTAGAGCATGGTCAAGACACTCTCCGGTGCGTTCAAGGCTCGATCATCAGTATGGGGAGGAGAAAAAAGGTGATTATTAAGTGCCTTTGAACTGTAGGTATGGTTGTTGGTGCCAGCGAGGATCTGGTACTGGTGATTTCGAAACCTGATGACTAACTGGGATTTTCATGAAAGCACAACCAATCTCGGAGTGAGTTTACCAGAAGAATGGTTCCGAGAAAGAAGAACACCGTGAGCGGAGTTCTGGTGGGTGGAAAGGCTTTTGTGATGCCAGAGGAAGATGAGGAGAAATGGCAGAACTGGTTCGATAGCTGATAGAAAGGCAACAGTGTACTAACAAATCAAAGGCCAACCGTTACAGACCAAGGTAGGCCAGAAGAACATCTCTTGAACCACATACTCGAACCTTGAGTGCAGATGGGCTTCACAGCAGAGAAGAACACACCGGGTCACTCCTTTCATAGTAAGATACAGGTACTGGGTCTACCATTTGCACAGCTCAACGAGTAGTAATGGACAGTAAGAAGAAAAAATTGGAAAACGTGCCAGCTGTCTGATGAGTCTCTATTTCTGCTGCCACACTTCGATTATGGTCAGAATTGTGGCGTCAACAACATGAAGATCTGGATCGCATCCTGCCGTTGTATCGAAACCGGTTGCATGGCTGGTGGTGGTGTGTGTGTCTGGGTGGGGAAATAATGTTACTTGGCACATACTTTGTGTCCCCTTGGTACCAATTAATTTGTAGCCTGTGAAAAGACACGTACAGCCAGATCCTGAGTAGTGTGGGCGACCATGTACCATGCCCTTTATCAAACCACAATGTACCACAACAACTCGATGGCGCTACTAAAGTTCAGCAGGATATGACGCCGCATGGTCATAAAGCTGGAATCATCTCATGACTGTTCTTCTTGAACAATGACAGTGATTTCATCTGTAGCTCAAATGGCCTCCACAGTCCCCAGATCTCAATCTAGCTATAGCATCTTTGGGATGGTGGGAACGAGGAGGATTGTCGATCATGGGGATGTGCAGCTGACAAATTCTGCAGCAACTGTTGATGCCATCATGTTCAATAATGTGACCAAAACTCTCTGGAGGAATGCGTTCAGTCGCCTTGTTTAATCTAGTGCCACAAGAATTGAGGCAGTTCTGAAGGCAAAAAGGGGGTCCCACCCTTACAGCATGGTGTACCTAATAAGTGGCCGCTGAGTTGAAATCTATAGTAGTAAGGGCAGAGTCACGCTCACCTGAGACTGTAGCATCAGTGAAGCCGGGAATTCCAAGTAGGAAAAATCGTTTGTTCCAACACCAATAATACATGCACAATGTGGAATTCCATGCTCAAGGACTAAAGCCAGTGTAAGTATAGAACAACATCCAAATACTTCTTTAATTGGAGACTCAAAACGATCACATATATGTGGCAAAAAAAAAGAGCGAACGCACGGCTAACAGACTATCGGTTTGCAAAATGGGGTCCAAATGCAGGGAAGGGCTGCCAGGGGAAATGACTAATATTAAACAAATACAAGCCTCTCGTTAGTTCACTATCCTATAAGACAGGTGTAGTAATCTCCTCATTGTCCCTAAACACCTACTGTATAACTAACATTCCTCTTAATGACTCTATTGGGGAACATGTAAGTACTTAGAACCTTGACGACTCACCTGAACAGCTGCTCCATATGGGAAGACATTCTGGAGGTGTACATCAGCTTCTTTCCCTCATCTCTTCTCCTCTTGTTTGGGTATCCAAAAACATGCTTCATCATATCAATTATAACATGATATGGGATCTTGTGGTGAGCACAGAGGGGGTTGGCATTTTTTGGCCCATGGAGATTCATTCTCCACTGGTTGCCGATATCAATGAATGATGTATGATAGGAGAGATGACAAAGATTGCAGGGGATCCCGGATTAATGTTGTGTAAACTTAAATTTTATTTGTGGGCTTGGTAAATCAAATGGGCAAGAAAAAGCAAGGAAAAGTAGTATTACGAGAGAGATTCTAGAAGTATAAAAGACACAGCACACTGATATACTGGTGGTTGTGCCCCCTCTGGGCAGCATCTGCTCTTCTGTTTAGCTTCCATGTCGCTGGTTATCTACAAAAAACGGGCTGTTTAATAAAATATGCAAATGACTGAGAGGCTTCAGCCCCTTTAACATCGTTTCTACAGGAGCTCCTCAGACTTAAAAACAGGGCAATAGGAATCTAAAGAATGGCGGATCTTGTAGTAGAGGAATGACACACCCCATTATGATCGGTGTCTTGGATTTCCAATTATACTCGTCTTGGTGGTATATGTCCTTTTAGGTCCATGCACACAAACGTGTAAGAACGTATTAATATGCCGATATATAGGCCGTGCATATGGCCCTGCATTCCAGATGTGACAATATGCCATTCATAGTACATGTCCGCATGTCCACTGTAACTCCACGTGGTGCCTCTCCACCTCAGACAAAATGGCCAGGATCCACTCTGGCAAGATGTGGTAGCTGAACACGAGAATGCATCTGGACTCGCATGCACCGGCTTCCAGTGGGTCCCCCGGTCTTCATGTGACACTTTGGTCCCTCAAATCAAGGAGAGGGACCAAAGTTGTTCCTTTCCTGCTTGTTAATAAGTTTCTTTTTCAGAGCATCCCGTGTTGTCAACCTTAACAGGACATCTACCAGACCAAAACGAAAACCCCCGTCCAAAAGAAAAGGCACCAAGGACAAGGAAACCCAAACGGCAAAAAACAAAAAGGTGACTAAACCAAGGCACACTGGGTGCACTACTGGTGTGCCTCCTTTGGCCCCCGCTCTGGCAGGATCCACTCTTTTGTTAAACTTCCTGTGTCACATGTTTTTTTGTTATAAGGCTTTAAAAATGATGGCAAGATCGCCTTAGGAGGAACTCCGATCTCATTGTGCAGTTTTTGACAGCCCTTCTTTGTTGTTTAGCATGACATAATCAAGTAAAGAGAGTAGATCCTGCCGAACGAACAACACACGGGCATCAACCCTCATACAGTGTGCTTGGTTTACAATTCTTTCTAATCCTGGTTTAAAATCTACCATCAACGTATCTTCTAAATAAGTTAGATCCGGTGGCAGTGTTCCTTAGATACGCAGTCATCGTGGATCTTTTGTATTTTTTTTTTCTAAAATTTAGTGGCCATTTGAAGAGGGAGACCCTTCAAGTAACTGAATAAATAAATAACGACAAATCTTTTTCATTTCTTGGGTATAGCTGCCCTATTACATAACCCTGCCACCGATCTACCTTTTAGGTAGATCTGCATGGAAGTTTCCTTTAACAGAAGACAGTGCCAGGATCAGATATGGTGAGTATGTTTCAGTTAATGTGGCTTATTGTTTAATGTAGGTTTTCCTTTTATAGGGAGGCCTGAGAGCAGATGCTTTTGCGCACCATCAGTCATAGCTGCCTTTACTACCTTATTTTTCCATTTAAGAGCGGGTTTTTCTCTTTGTAAGACAGCCAACTGTGCACGAATTTGAATGCCCTGATACTCTTGACTGCTTGTGTTTAGCATGTTTCTATAATTTTCCTGAGGATCCTAGCTAACAAATCATTGCTTCCTCTAAATTGGGCCCATAGTCATCATGACCATGCCAAAAGAAAGCATAGCTTATGAATATCTATGGGCCCTACAAATCCAAGTCCTTCTCATATTGTACTTAGAATTACTTTCTTGGAATGGAGGATGTGTCCCTTCTGGTCTCTTTCAATCTGTTTTGAGACCCTTGGAGGACCTTCAAAGGTCCTGAAATGGCCTTGCATGCATGTGTATATCAGAGAATGAAAAAAGACCACAGAGATTTCCTGGGTGAAGGTCCTTTTCATATAAAAATTTGGTGGGTGATTTGGTTTGGCAGGACCCTGGGCTACCGGCCACAAATGCCTATAAATCCACGTCTGATTCATGCACTAAAATATCATTCTCAGTGGTCACACATAGCCTGTGTGTTGTTACTGCCATCATATAGTATCTGACCAATCAACAAACCATTTTAATGTAGGTTCTCCCCGAGGCCCCATCTCTGTCATTTCAGTCTCCTTTAACTCTGTTTTCATGAGTTCAATGTAGTCATAATAATCTGCAGGATCGCTGTAAAAGGGAAAAAACAAATCATATTATATTATAAATAATAAGTTCGACATAAATTAATAATCATAATATAATGTTACTAAAATTCTATGAGTTACCACACAAAACCCAATAATCTAATACAAACTCAGACCTACCTACATCAACAGTAGGCACATCCCTGAGTGGGAGCATAAAAGGTTTAGTTTAAGTCAACACCACTTGATTCTCCAATCACATTTGCATGCACACAACCCCCCCCCCACACACACCACACCATGCCAACTGTTACACACCACGTGGTTGACAAGTGGCAGGTTTCATTGACAATAACTTACATTAGTACAGAAATCATCCTGTGCCATGCGACCCACAATCAATTAAATTTCTCTCCCCCTCACATGACTTGATTTTTCGCACAGTAATCTGCTCTGCAGCCCCGCTACCCTTTGGGATAAGGATCCCGTGGGGTATAAACAGGCCTCTTGGAGCATTTTTTGATGTTTTTGGAGAGCCCATGGACCTTTGTGAGCCTGACAATTATTAATGCTGTCAACTTTTCCAGACGTTTAGTCCGATACCTGGCCCCAGAAGCTTTCCTTAGCCTATGTATTAAAACACCAGCGTTTACTACTGAAGATCCCAAATTATTGAACTTCCGGGCTCGTGAACACTCCTACGCAGAGCAATCTATAGGACTTATCTTAATTATCCCACAACGCCTTCCCTACCATCCACTATAAGCCAATCAAATCCAGTCCACCTGCAAAACAAAGGGCAGCCCTAAAATCCTGGACCAAAAAAACCTAACATTTGCTCAACCCCAGGATGGTGAGCAAATGACAGTCCAAACTAGCTACACCCCACCTCAAATAATTTCAGAGCTACAACTTCTAATAACACTTGCACTCACATATGAGTGAACATTTGTCTAGAGTCATGAAGGAAGTTTCTTACTATGCAATAGATCCTGCCATTTCATACGCTTCCCAAGGCTGCTCAATTCTCAATACCTCCCACGAGAGGAAAAGAGGGAGAGTAGCAACTGGTACTCCTCATGTATATATTCGTTCAGTGTTCCCAAGATATATCTTGGCTCTGTGCATTCAATAGGTAAACACTGCTCCTACCTGGCAAAGAATAAGTCAAGCTGGCAAATTTTCACATCCAAAAAGTTCGCTGCGCTATAGCGAATGCCCATTGCGGGACAGCTCACCCATAACCCTCCCCGACCCCCCCCCACCCCCCCCTTGCCCTCCCCCCCCCCCCATCTCCCGGATCCTTTGTATCCAGGCAAATCCTAATATCATCGTCTTGTATCCAGGATAAACCGGCATCGTCAACCTTGTCACTTAATCCAGGCTGCCGTATCCAGACAGACTTACCGTCACCTTGTAATGCAGCTAAAAAAAACGCAATCTCACCCATTGTTCAGGGCTGAGCCAGATCTCACCTTGCAATCCAGGCTAACAGCCAGATCTCACTTGTATCATGGCTAGAGCAGTTATCTCACCTTGTTCCAGGCTAACAGAGCAAATCTCACCTGCACCGCTAGAGCCAATCTCACCTTGCATCCAGGCTAGAGGCCAGATCTCTACCTTGTATCCGCTAGTCCATGCTCAGCATCCACTAAGCAGATCTAACCTTGTCCAGGCTAGAGACCAGATCGCACCTTGGTATCCAGGCTCAGACAGTTTCACCTTGTAATCCAGGCTAAGCAGACTTATCTCACTGTATCCAGGCTAGATGACTTATCTCACCTTGTATCCAGGCTAGAGACGTATCTCACCTTCATATCACTCCACGTTATCAGGATAGAGCCATTCCCATCCGGCTAAGAGTAATCTCACCTTGTACCAGGCTAGAGATAAGTATCTCACTCTGACTGCCATGATAGAGCTATCTCACCATTTTCATGCTAAGAATGATCTCACCTTGCTAATCCAGGCTAGAGATATCTCAATGCAAAATCAATCCACACTTGTATCCAAGTCTAACAGACATCTCACCGTGACATCCAGGCTGATGGATCGTCACCTCTACCAGTCTAGAAGATCTCATCCAGTAGAGGACGGATCTCACCTTGAGCCAGCTGCCGTATCTCCCTTGTATCCGCTGCAGCCATGAGACAAGACAGCTCTCCTTGTATCCAGATGAGACAGTATCTCACCTTGTATCCAGGACAGAGACGTATCTCACCCTTTTACCGGAACAATCACACACCTATCGGCTAGAGACAGATCTCACCCTGTATCCAGGCATACGAGAGTATTCTCACCTTGTAATCCAGGCTAAGCAGACTACCTTATTCAGATGACACCTAGTCTCCCTTGTATAAGCTAGAGCCAGATCTCATTTCCCTAGATATCTCACCGTTGGTTAGAGACGTTCTCACTTGTCCCCAGGCTAGACCATATCCACCTTGTATCCGGCTAGAGGTAATCTTCGCCCTTGTATCCAATGCTAGATGATGTTATCTCACTACTGCAATCCCAGGCCTAGAGCCAGATTCACCTTGTATCCAGGCTAGAAGCATCTCACTCTTGGCATCCAGGCTAAAGTGCCAGATCTCAACTTGTATCCAGGCTAGAGACAGATCTCACCTTGTATCCAGGCTACAGATGATCTCATCTTGGCATCCAGGCAAAGCCAAATTTTAACCCTTGTATCCAGCGCTAGACCATATCTCACCCTTGTAATCCATCCGGCTAGAGACGTATCTCCCCTGTGATCCAGGCTAGAGATGTATCTCAAAACTTGCATATCCAGCTAGAGCCGATCTCACACTTGTATCCAGTGCTAGAGATTGCATCTCACCTTGCCATCCAGGCTAGAGCCAGATCTCAACTGTACCAGGCTATAGACAGATCTCACCTTGTATCCAGGCACAGATGTCCTCTCTCTGTATCCACGAAAAGCCAATTTTACCGACTTTTTCAGGGTGGCTAATTACCTTTATCGGTAGAGACGGGTTTTCACGTCCCCTTGTTTCTTTTTTGGGGCAGGAAGTGATTGGCTAAGCTATCACCGTATCCATGAGGCAGATCCTTGTATCCAGGCTAGCGAAAGATCTACCTTGTATCCACTGCGACAGATCGCATTTACCAGCAGAACCAGGCGCCAAGAGGGCTGAAGCTCCTTTTATTTTAATTTTTTCTCTTCAGTAAACATCTTTTTTTTTCTCTCTTAATACGCAATCACTTCCATATAGCAACCATCACGTCATACAGAGAAAATTTATCCCACAACTCTCTGCTAGGTTCGGGGATTTTGTGTGAAGGAAGTTTTGTGTAAAGTTAAGTATATGAGTACATATCATTTTACTGAATTATAATAGTTTTGAATTAATAGACCTGCCTGAACAAGTCTATGATGTCCCATGACCTTTTAGAACTATGATGATTCACAATGCCTCTGTATGTCACATGACCTTTAAATCTGATGATGTCACAATGCCCGCTGTGATGTCACAACAGTAGGTGATTACGACCTCAACAATCACTCTGACCTTTGTCATTCTCATCTTCAAACCTTTGAAGAGTGGAATTGGCTTTTTTGGTGCTCTACCAAACCTTCTAGCTAACTTTGTGATATTTGAACCCCTGCCATGAAATCGCGAGAGAGGAAAGGACTGTCGCAAGCGGTTCCCAACCACCGCACAGACGGAGAACCGCTGAAGTTAGACAGGACCTTGATAACATTAGACCTCTCTGTTTGGTCTCTCAAAGAAAGAATGGGAGAGACGGATATGATGGCGCCACGTAAGAACACGCGATGGAAACATCCAAAGATGGCTCCAAGACAAAGTGGCTTCCAAAAGACTTGAAGGCCTCCTGATGGAGACTATACACCATCAAAAGGAGGAAGAAGATGAGTCAGCTGTCCGTTGAGTGCAGTTTCTAATATCCACAGCCATTGCCCCCCAGTTAACAGGTATGTTAAACATTTAACAGGAGACAATCCTAGGGACAGAGAGCGGTTTTAGTGGACAATGAAGCAGATTTACTTAAGCTTGTTAAAGAGAGGACTTTATTCTGTAAATATCGTCTCCGTGTAGCCTGATTAGTCACAATTTTGCATCCAATATTTTTCAATATAGCGTCCATCAAGTGCCATTATTAGTAAATTGCCCCCAATTTCTTCTCCTTCATACCCTGTAATATTTGTTGCAACTTTTGTATTATCTGTTAGAATTAAGCCCAATCCTAAAAGATACACATGTTTATTCTACCCCACGAACAACCCCAGCTGTAAACTCATCATTGTGACTGGACCGGAGAACTTCTCACATCATAAAGTCCCTTGGAGAGGGCAGTTTTTGGGTAAAGTAAGTATAGGGATTGTGGTGGTCTCCTTCCCTGGTGTTTGTGATAGTTTGACCGTGAAGGAATAATCACCACTCTATGTCTCCACATCACATCTCATCTAACGCTTTGTCTTCTCCAGGCATGTTGGCCCACACATCCCTCTCTTCCAACACAACTGCATTGAAGATGGGTGACAGACAGAGGCATCTAAGGCGGGTGTTAGAGAAAACCTCCTGTAGAGCGGAAGGTCCTGGAGGTGCGGAAAGAGTCCACTCTTCACCCAGCTCACATTACCAACAGATAAATTAAAAAACTTCTCCAGTTTCTCAATGTACACGTCTCATCTCTTCTTCATCTAAGACATGTATAGATGTCCTGCATTAATACCCATCTGTGTTTCATGTTTCTCCTAAAAAAACAATTACCCACAATATAATACCTGCCCAACTAGACCAAGCCTCTATACCAATGTTACATGTACTACACCAGAGCCCATACACAATTGGTACAAGACCTGAATATCAACAGAGCTACATACACATTGTTACATGACTGACTACAGTCCAGGGCCCCTACCACACTGTATATGACGGACTACCATGAGCCATAACACAAATGTACATGACTGACTGAAACCGTTGCTCCTGCTCACATCATGTCTGTATACCAGTCATTACAGCTCCTCAATATAAAGGTACAACAATAATCTCCATCATCCATGTTGGGTTCTTGTAGACTCACTCCTGCCTAACAGTAAGCTAATATAACACCCTAACGCTATCCCTGCAGCAGCAGCAGCTCTCTCCCTGGACAAGCACCCCCAAATTGTGCCCTCACAAATTACATTTATTCTAGATGCAATTCAATTCATTTTGACTCACAATTATTTTTCCTTCCAATCAGACATTTACTTTACTTTTACTTTGTCGGCCACCTGGAAGAAACCTTCCTCTACTTGCATCCCCTTTTTGCAAAAGTGCAAAATTTATAAACGTTTTATAGATGATATTTTCATTATATGGCAAGGCTCTCTAGAGGAAATAAATAATTTTTATGCGATTTGAACACGAACCCATGGGGCCTACAATTTACACACACTGTCACCAATGACAAAGCAGAGTTTTGGTATATTGAAATCTTTCCCAATCAGACAACGTACTCAATACCCGAACGTTTTTTTAAATCAGTAGACAGAACAGTTATTAGATTCCTCTATTGCACACTTCCGAAAATGGCTGTAAACGTCCCTATGGTCAAAAGACTAAGAAGAAACTGTACCAGAGATAATGAATTCTCTGAACAATTAAACCAACCAGCCACAAGATTTAAAGACAAAGGTTACCCTAGACAAATAATTCAAGACTCAAGGACCAAAGCAGAGTCATTTAATCAGATAGACTGTCTAAACAAAAAAACAAACAATAAAACTAAAAAAGACGAGCCAAAATCGAATGACTTCACGTCAAATTTTATCTCCACATTCTCCAAACACTCATCTAAGATCACACAGATTTTCAACAAACACTGGAACATATTACTCCACGACCCACACCTGGGGAAATCCCTTACTTAAACCCCCAGATTTACCTTTAGACGAAATACCACACTGCGCAATTCATTAGCACCCAGTCGCTTGAGAAAAACTAATAGTCAAGCCAACAGTCCCAAAACAACTTTTTTTCCGGCCCTAAAAGGATCTTTCAAATGTGGACATGCCTTATGTAAATGTTGTCATTCTATTAGACATAGAAAAAAAGAATTTTGTTCTAATATCACCAACGAATGCTTTCCTATAAAAACCTTTTTAAATTGCAGTTCATCCTTTGTGAAATACCTTTTGGAGTGTACCTGCGGTTTGCAGTACATAGGGAGAATGACCCAATCTCTTAAAAGTCGTTTAAACAGCCACAGGGCCAACATTCAAAAAGAGTTCCCCAAACACAGTGGGGCAGATTTATCAAGCAGTCTGAAAGTCAGAATATTTCCAGTTGCCCATGGCAACCAATCACAGCTCAGCTTTCATTTACCCAGTGTGCATGAATATTTTAAAGGGGAGCTGTGATTGTGTTGCCATGGCAACGGAAATATTCTGACTTTCAGACTGCTTGATACAATCTGCCCCAGTGTGTCTAGACATGCGCCACCCTACATGACTGCAACATGATGACTTTAGTGTCATTCCTATGACAAATCGATAACACCTGCCACCAAAGATTCAACAAGCTAAGACAACGCGAAATGTTTTGGATATTTAACCTCAAAACACTAATGCCCAATGGGCTAAATGAAACACTAGAAGATCCTAGATGACATCCTTCTAACAGCTTGTGTGTATTGTATACCCTCATTCCACTCCACCTTTATGCTCCTACGGTGGTATATTCTATCTACTATTGCCTTTGTTTTCCGTGTCAGATAGATACCTATGCATAAATATTCTTCACACTGGTATCTCCCTAAGTCTATACCCATGGTCCTTTTTTGTGTTCACTCACCCCACTTGTCATGTACCTAGGCGCTCCAGCACTGAATGGATCCAGTGCACAACAAGTCATTTCTTTATACTTATGTTTATTGACATCTAAAAAAAGTTTTTTTTCATCATCATAACGCACAGAGCCTTTACCAATTGCCATAGAATATTTGAGTTTAACACTCATCCTTTTGCACCAAGACAAACCATGTCAAGCATTATACGGGCACTTTAGCTTATGATATATTTTTAACCATCGATATGTACTTTTATATGTATGTACGTGCATATTCATATATGTTTGTATATCTATGTGTGTATATATATATATTCATATTTATATTTGTATATTATGTATATGTATATGTTATAAATTCAATCCCCTGCTTCTATGAGCCATGTGCCAAAATGGAATATACATTGAAGTAGATTTGTATAAATATTTATTAAATATTTTTGAAGTACTTGCTTTTTATATCCCCTATTGGCTGTAATGCCTCCCCATTTTATACATTTATTTATTTATTTTTTACCCATATATTTACTATGTATTATGCATTCGTTTTAATATCGTAGAGCTATTTCCATTTGTACTTGAAGAAGGGTGTTCCGCCCGAAACGCGTTTACAGTTTTTGGAATAAACAATTTAAACTTACCAGAAGACTCTCTCCATAATAGCGCCGTGCCAGCCTTTTTCTTGGTTTTCTAACCCCATTTTATGCTAACGGCATCCAGACAGAGAATGATGCGAGCAGCGCGGTCAGGGGTTAGTCTTTTCCAGGGTCACCTGATCAGGCCAGCCAACCACTGCTATCGACCACGTTATGCTGGGTGGAGTGCAGAGTCTCCTGGCTTGTGATTGGCTCTGTTTCTGGTCGCCAAAAATCAAAACGGCGGGAGATGCGATTTTCTCGAGCGGGCGAAGTATTCGTCCGAGCAAAGAACAGTTACAAGTACGCTAATGCTCGAATGAGCATCAAGGTCAGACGAGTGTGTTTGCTCATCTCTATATAACATGCATTGTCCGCTGAATTTTTCCACAGATCCTTCTAGATTTATACAGTGGACTGGTTAACAACCAATGTGGTGTTTCATCAAATAGTTTCTAGACGATGTCCATTCTATATTGATCCAGATGAAGAAAACTCATAAAGTTCCAGATCTACAATGTTCCTACCTACCCAGAGGGACTCAACCCCCAAGTCGAACACCTGATAGAGGGGTTTAGTATCTATGTGCTGTTCTGTGATAGGGTCTTGTATAGCAGAATAGACCAGATGTTGGCTAAAAGATGACAGTGATCCACAGATCCCACCGGAGACTTTGACGTAACATGTCATGAATTTGTTTTCATTCTTTAGCTTTTAAAGAGAGTCGTCAGGTAGCAGTAAGTCACATCAGGGAACATCCATTCTTCATGGGGACAGCCTGGTGTTCCTTCATTTTGATAATTGGTTTCATTATCTGCTCTCTACATCTTCCATTGATGACATCCCAAAAATAGCTGATGGAAGGCAAAAGGTATTTTATTGCCGAAAGTGATCAATAACTATTCTAAGGATTCACATTTGCCAATGACAGATGGCAGGTGGAAATACCCAAAGAAGAACCTGTAATACACCATTGCAGGCAATGGGGGATTTTGAAGGTTTCCTCCATATTTGTGTATATTTGTCAGCAGTGTTGTGTGGAGACCACTAGGGGTCTGATGTCTATAGATTGCAGCATCCTATTGAGATACAGTTATTTCTCCACCTTTACTCCTTCCATTGGTTCATAAAGAGATGTACTAGGAATTTGACGAAAATATTTTTCAGCAAAAAAGAAGTGAAAATTTCTGTAATTTCACGGCACAGCTTTGACCATGAACCGTATACATCAAGTAGTAAGAAAATGATTCTACAGTTATAATGAAGAATGCACACTGATACACAAAACTCTGTTTAGAATTTTGGAAATAGTTCAATCACAAATGACACCTTTTGTGATGTGTGAAGTCTCTGGCACATCAACTACTTCTCTTTCTCTAAAAGAAGGAGCAGGTCTTAGTTCTATAAATTCTTCATCTGATGCATTGTAGCCCTATGGCTTGGGACCTTCACAATATCTTTTCAACATTATAAAAATTCTGTTCTAGCGATGGGCTATAAAAACTTACGCTTGAGAGGACAATAATTAAAATTCTCCCTCTGCTAAAGCAGCAGTTACCATTACTGTGTGTTCTGTTATGATCGCTATACATCTTTATCTTGGGCAGCACGGTGGCTCAGTGGTTAGCACTACAGCCTTGCAGCACTGGCGACCTGGGTTCAAGTCCCAGCTAGGTCAACATCTGCAAAGAGTTTGTATGTTCTCTCCATGTGGATTTCTTCCCACACTCCAAAACTTACTGGTAGGTTGATTAGATTGTGAGCCCCATGGGGACAGGGACTGATTTGGCTAGTCCATATCAAATTATCTGGACCTGGAAAACTGCTTAAGTAAGTTGCTAATATAAAGCTATCATGAAGTCTGTGAGTCTGCTAATACTACATTTGTGGCAACTGTCCTGACTTTTTGCCCGGTGTATTTCTTACAGAAAAGAGGGCTAATTGCAGACACTCGGTCCATGGTTTCCCGGTATCCACCATCGCCTTTTGGATCTTCAGTTTCAATTCTATCTCTCAACCTTCCCGCTATTGGGATGGGATGTGATCTGCCTAATCTAAAAGATTAATCTGGGTCATGACGTCTCTGGTGAAATAGGCACCTCTATCATGTTCTATTCCATTATATATAATCAATCTGTACTTTTTGGATAGGATACAAGGGGCTCGTTGTACTACACAAAATTCTGAAGCAAACCAATGTCTGTCAACAAGGTCACATATTTTTGTGTAACCATGAGTTACCTGGGCCATTATAGGTTGTAAAATCCTTCATAAGTAGAGACCATTGTCCACAGACCAGATGCCACAGAACCAGGGGTGGATTAAGACTGCCATGGGCTCTGGGCTGTATGACTATTATAGCCCCTACAAGTCTGGAATCACTTCCTACATCCTGGACTAGAATCAGCTTCTTGGGGAATGGAGGATACATCCCATTTGTCCCTTTTGACACTTTGTACCATGGTGTTTATCAGTGACTTTCTATATTCTTTAACATTTACCTTCATAATAATAAGACCTTAACCCCTTAAAGGGGTTGTCCACTTTCAACAAATAATTGATATGTAAGGAAAATACAATATATTATATTATACAATTTTCCAGTGTGCTCTCTGTAACAATTCCTCACGGTTCTCTAGATCTCTGCTTGCTGTCTTTCTATATGAAGCGGCTACGTTTACTTCCAGTGGATAGAAATCTGTCAGTGGTCTTGTGATGGACAGACAGGTGCACAAGCCGTTATCACAGAGAGCAATCAGAACTGTGTGATAATAGCTCCTTGTGCCCCTGCGTGTTCATCACATGACCATGGGCAGATATTTGTTCACTGGAAGTAAACATAGAAGCTTTCCATAACTGGACAGCAAGCAGAGATCTAGAAAACTGTGAGGAATTGATACAGAAAGTATATTGGAAAATTGGATAACTTTCATTACACAAAAAAAAAATCAATTATCTGCTTAAAGTGGCCAACCCCTTTAAGGAAGCAGCCATTTTTTGTAATCTGTCATGCATTGATTTACATGGTTATAACTTTTGAACACTTTAACTTACCAAAGTAATTTTGATATTGTTTTTGGTCACATGTTGCGCTTTACATTAACGGTAAATTTTGATTGATATTTTTTGTATTTATTAAAAAATTTAAAAAATGGCAGAATTTTCTCCATTTTCAGAATTCTCAATTATCTCCTTTTCAGACAGATATTTTTACTATCCAAATTAGTTACTAAATAACATTTCCCATGTATCTGCTTTATGTTTTTAAAATTTCTGAAATGTCTGGATAATTTATTTTGATGTCAAGCGGCTTACAAATCGAACATCGGTTTTCCTTTTTTTAAGGAGAATGCAGAATTTACTTTTTTGGAAATCGTTTTTGTTTTTAATGACCTTTGAAGTATATTATATGAGAGACCCCTCTATATAGCAATGCATTTTCAAATCTGCACCCCTTAAACTATCAGTAAGGTATAAAAAATATTAGTTTTTTTCCCAATTAATGTTGTCATGTGAGGGTTTGTTTTTTTTGCGTTTGTCGCAAAATGTTCTTTTTTTGGTGCAAATGTCCCTCTAAGGAGCAAGTGGTCTTTATGAATTTGGTAGTGTTTTTTCTCCTATTTCTATGCCAGGGGTGACTGGATTCATTTTGCGGCAAAACATACATGTAAACTATCATGAATTTAGTTTATTTTTGTGAAAACTAGTCAAAGCAAATAATTTGGTGCAAGCAGCGTCTATTTTAAAGTGACTTTGCACTGTCGTATGTTCATTTGGCTCAATTGGGGGGGCTAAATAATAAACCAAATCAGAGAGAAGCTTGGTGGATATAGCACCTTGAGACTTTGCCCCGAATGGGTTAAATTTGGACTTTGAGATAAAAAGTTTTTTCAGCTGCATTAGGGCAAAAGCATGTAGGGTAAGGGACAAAATAAGTTTAGTGGTTTACACTCTTAGAATATTGGGGTGGAAAAAACTCTCTGGAATATATAAGGAACATCGATACGGACTTATAAATGGAAAATCCCATAGAGAAATTATTTTCTCTCCTATAGGCTAGATGGGAGGGATGTGCGTAATGATAGCTTTCCATTGGATGGTATATAGAGTTCTCATAGAGGCAAAGTCGTTTTGGGATTTGCCAGTCCCTGAAAGGTGTGTATTTGAAACGGCATCGGGTTGGATCATATTTGAATAAGAATCCCCATAGAGATGTGGTGATCTTGGGATTGGACATTAAGGGGAGTTGTGCCCAATTTCGACATGTTAGAAAAAATAATGGGAAATCACATAGAGAGTAGGCCTGTCTATGATTGGACATCAGAGGGAGGTGTGTCACAATTTAGGAATTTGATAGGTGCCCATAGAGATGAGGCATTCCCTGGATTGGTTAGAAATTTTCCCTTTTCTTTGAATGGATGGCTGATATGGATGGGCCAATTTACAAGATTATGATTGGTCAATATTAAATACTCAGAGATAGATGGAGAATTTAGCAGGACTTTAGAATACTATTGTTTGGGGCACTATGATTGGTTAACCTTTTTTAAAAGATAAAACGGATAAAAAGTGGTTATTTAAACTTATAAATATGCAAATATATAGTATTATGAACAATTGACGTTATTATATATGAGTATGTTTTTTAAGGGAACCTTGCAATTTGCACATATACAGCCAGTGACAGGTTCCTATAGAGCTCTATTAACTGACTGACCCCCTTCGTTTAGCTAAACATTGTTTCTCTAACATCCATATAAATCATCTTTTATCTTATATTAGCCCTAAAATATACACAAATGTACACATTTCCAAAAGAAATTTCCAACAAAACTTACCATACAATTTGTTATGCAGTTTCTCCCGAGTACAGAGACCCCCCACATGTGGCAGTTACTTGTTTTATTGGGGCACAGCGAGGCGCAGAATGGAAGGAGCGCCCTGCAGCTGCCAGGATTTTAGTTCCCTCATTGGCCCCTTTTGTAGGCTATAACATTTTTGATTTTTCGTTATTGGGGTCATGTGACAACATTTTTTTTGCGGGATGAGATGATTTTTCCACTGTTACCATTTTGGGGTTGGTATCCCCTATTGTTGAAAATTTAGGAACTTTTTTTTTAGGACAGGAGTAGAAAAGCTTCAATTCTGTGCTGGATTTTTAAATTTTTTTTTTTTTTGGTGTTCACTATATAGCCTAATAATCATGTTATATTTATTCTATGGGTCAGTACGATTACAGGGATATCAAACATGAATATTTTTTCTTACGTTTTACTAAATTTGGGAAAAATGTCATTTCTTTATTGCCGTCTTCCAACATTTTTAATTTTGTGGCTACGGAGCTGGTTGATAGCTTGTTTTTTGCGGGCAACCAACAAAAGAGAAAAAGTGAGCATGCGTTACTAAAAAATATATATAAAGTTTATTGATATGCATTAAAAATAGAACATAATTCTAGGTAGTTACAAGGCAAAGGCCAACAGGGTGCTGGGCAGCCTCAATATGCAATGGACATTAGGCATAATAGTATATAACATCATAAAGTGCATAGTGCAAAGCCCAAAATACAACCCATTTTAAGTGAAATGGTAAAAGGACACATGTTTTGTCCACACAGGACTTTGTCACCCCTTGTGTTGGTTGTTTGCTTTCTGAGCGTAGCATTCTTCATACTGTTGGTGCCCCTTTTTCACTATAGCAACATTGCCGGTATTTATACTACATATTTGGTTCATAATTTGCTCTAATAGGACTTTCTTGTTTGTTTTTTGCGGGACATGGTGTACTTTTCAATTGTATCATCCTGAAGTACATATATTTTTTTTTTATCACTTTTATTGCATTTTTTGTGGGATTGAATAGGTACAAATCATAATTTTTGGAGAGATTTTAGCAGCAGTGGCTGACATCATAGTCTGTGCGGCCAGCATGCACGTATCTGCCGCTACCGATGGAAAAAGAGAGGACCTGAAGGAGGAGGGACGTAAAGATTTACCTGGAGTGTTCCTTTAACAATGAACAATGTAACTATCATATTTTGTTCACAAAGTGAAATGAGACATTTCATGGTAAATTATCTTTATATACAAATACATGAAATACAATGTTCACATTTAGACATTTACAATTGATCTTTGGGTAATCACAGACAGCACTGATATCACGATAACACTTAATTAAGAGGAAACTTTACAGACTTTTTGACCAGGCTTATGCCTTGCTTCTTAATGGAGAACTGTATACTATACTTATTATTCGCTCCCGAATCATGCACACAACCATAGTGACACGACTACTCGACTTTCCATGGATAGGGGAGGGGTGAGGAGCCGTGTGCTACGCCCGGGTGACCAAACAGGGGTGTGAATGAGGCCTCACATTGTACATTCAATAGACTGCACCAATTTAGACATGGAGAACTTTATTATACTTTCAATGAATGGAGTAAGCAGTATACTACAGCTATAGTCAAACATTGTGGCAACTGCACGGCCTTTACCAGGACCCAGTAGCTGAAAAACAAAGATTCACCTCAGTCTTCTGGCCTTTTCAGGTCTTAGTTTTTGTTCAGAGGAAATACACAGTGAAGCTTTGTGTTAAATGACAGCAAGCAGGGCAAAAGCATATGGAACTGGTACAGAAAGAATATTGGAAAATTGTATAACTTTCACAAATAATATCACAAATTTGCTGACAATGGCCAACCCCTTTAAATCTGGAACACTTAAAGAGGACCTTTCACCACGTCACATATGAAGGGACGGGGGCTTCTACACAGATTAAGAGGAACTTTGAATTTTCCCATGGTTGCTGAGATAGCAGCCCAGGTATCTGACCATTATTATCCTCCTCAGTGTCAGAGAGGAGGAGTTAGAGCAGAGGCATGGCCATATGTTATGATAGTCTTCTACTTTAAAGAGTTGGGCATTACATGCACCCTCCTCTCTGACAGTAGAGAGGATTATAACTGTCAGATTCTGGGGATGATATCTCCATCATGGGAGCTAGAAAGAAAATGATAAGTGCCCCTTTATCTGACTAGAAGCCTATGGTCACCTCCATATGTGAGGTGGTGAAAGGTCCTCTTTAAAGGACATCTACCACCAAGACCAACATTAACACCTATGGAGCCTGGAACCCATCAGGCTCATTTGCATACAGTCCTTCATCCTGGTGGTAGATGCCCTTTAAACCCTGCAGTTTTCCATTTAAACATTTCTAAAGGTTTTGATAACAATCATCATTCAGCTATCCTATGGTAGATCTATGTGTCTTTATAGTTACTGGCTGAAATCAAACCCTGTGTGTGACCCAATTTTTATTCAGGGTTACGGCACTTCCTCTGATCCCCCTCCCCAAATTGTTCTTACTATTCTACATATTCTGGAGGGACAGAGAGAATAGTAACTACTGCCTGCAGTGTCAGACTACACAAAGGGTTTGTTTTTGTAGTCTGTTACCATAGTGACACAAATTTGCAATCGAATTGTAGACACAAAATATCAAGAGATTTTTAATCAAGACAAAATGACACTTCACATTTTTATTGAAAGTTTTTATAATTACTATTAATTAGGAGTGTTTAAAGTGCATGTAATATTCTTTAATGAGGATATGTCAGCTCCTTAATATATAGCCTTGTCCAATCCAGTACACACACTGAATTGTCCAGTTTAACCACACAATAACCCCTACAAACTTGATTGACAGTGTCCTGCTCCTCCTGTAAAACCTGGCAAGAGAGGGTGCACCAAGCCTCAAAGCCACACCCTGGGTGCACCAAAATGCTTGTTCGTGTAGAAATACAATTTCTCAGTGTTCAGTAAACAGATTTATCATGCAGGACTCACCACCTACAAGGACATCATTTTATATTCCACCAGGTAGTTGTTTGATTTCCTTATAAGACATATTATGTCAAATTTCTATCAACATTAATGACTGTGTCATGCATATAAGTGTCAACTATCCCTCAGCTCAAATTCACAGGAACAGCAGCAATTAATGGTGTTTAGCCTTAGGCAGAAGTGACATGGAGTGTGAGGGCTGTCACTAATGACATTTATAGCTGACTTTTCTATATTGGGCAAGTGAGTCATAACATTTAGATTATGCTCCATACATATGGACTCAAGCAGATGATCAGGTTATACTTGTAACCTCAGTGTAGGTCTTAAAAGAGCTCTACGAGAAAACAGGAGGACAAAAAATACACCCCCTACTTTTTTGGAATCCTAAAGTCCCAAACTTCTGTCAGTACCCGGGTTCCTGAATAGCAATGCACCAAATACTGGAACTTTTATCAAACTTAGTTTTTTTTAACCAAAAACTGGCAGAAAATGTATGACGAATAACACCTAAAAGTAGGTGTTAAAAATTAATAATTATCAAACTAAACGCAATCAAACTTAACCTCTGGGGAAAAGGTGGTTGGCTCGGGTACTTTTTGTAGTTCTTGCCTTGGACACCAAGAGAAACCAGCCCTGCCCTTCATCATTATTCCCTAATCTCTGGGAAAAAGTGATCATGGCTTCTCCAGAAAGAATTCCTCAGGGAAAGATCCTCCATGTGGATAAGGGGTGAGCTGGGCTTTTTGCTACAATGCTTGGTACACATCCTAACAGTTGGCTTTCGTTGACCACCAGAGCTACTGTCCTGATTTTCTTACAGGTAATGATGGAAGCTTCAGGAATTGTTGCGTTGTGGTCTTGTAGAAATAAGGCTGATCTTGTGTTGTAGTGACTGGGTAAAAGGAAGACTTTAGCTGTTTCCCTTGAGCACCAACAGTGCAACACAAATATGCCCAATGCTGATGGAATTGGTCAAGAAGTCATCTCATGTAAAAAGTTATTAAACTTGTAAATCAAGGGACAGATGGGACTGTTTGGTGCCCTAATCTAAAGCAGTATGAGAACAACACACTAGTGCTCTTGAAGACCCCCAAACCTAGTTATAGTAGTCCTTATATTTGGAGATGTGGCAGTATACTATATAATATACACAATATATATAACCTCAAACAGGCACACTTTAAACTGCACTATGGTAAAGACCAAATAGCTGTTGATGGACACCAGAAACAAAATTGTAGCCCTGCACCAGGCTGGGAGGACTGAATCTGCAATAGGCAGCAGCTTGGTGTGAAGAAATCCACTGTGGGAGCAATAATTAGAAAATGGAAAACATACAAGACCACTGATAATCTCCCTCGATCAGGGGCTCCACACAAGATCTCACCCCATGGGGTCAAAATGATCACAAGAACAGTAGGCAAAAAATCCCATAACCACAAGGGGTAACCTAGTGATTGACCTGCAGAAATCTGGAATTAATGTAACAAAGGCTCCTGTCAGTAACACACTGCGCTACCGGGGACTCAGATCCTGCAGTGCCAGACATGTCCACCTTCTTAAAGGGGTATTCCAGGAATCGGCATAATTCATATACAAATGGGTCCTTAAAATATAAGCTAATATGTAATTAGTTGTTGTTTAAAATTTTGCTCCCCTTAGCAGAAAAATGCTGGTGACATAGACTGTAATGAAGAATTAAAATGCTACTGGCCCTTTAATCAGTTCGTTAATTTCCTCCGCGCGGTCCGTTGCAGAGCATACACAGGACAGAAGATGGCCGCTGGTCACATGTCCACATCACATGTCCTGCACCTGCCGGGGAGATCATGTGATCAGCACTAAGTTTTGCTGTAGTCGGTTGGTTGCAGTGCATCCAGTGTTTTGGTGATGGCAGTTACACATCATTACCATGGTAACAGAGCAAGAAAACCTGTTACATCATCGCTGGAAGCAGAGCATAAGAGGTAGGAGAAGTTACTGAGAAGTAAAGGATCTTGGGACTTGTAGTTTTAGGTGGCAGCCATCTTGGTGATAACTTTAGAGAGCTCATAAAATTTTGTGAATCATAAAATCAAACTATTTAAGCTCCATTTTGTGACTAATGACATTGAGTTTTGTGTCATTCATTTATTTATAGCATTCTGGTTTTTTGTATCAGACGTTCATATTCCTGGAATACCCCTTTAAGCCAGTACATTTCTGGGCCCATTTGAAGTTTGTTAGATGAAACCAAAGTAAAATTGTTTGGTAGAGACACAACTTGTTGTGTTTGGAGGAGAGTGAATGCAGAGTTGCATCCAAAAAGCACCATACCTACTGTGAAGCATGGTTGGGGAGGGGCAACATCATGACGGGGCTATGTTCCTCTGCAAACGGACCAGGATCTGTGTAGATGTAATAATGAATGGGGCCATTTATCATGAAATGTTGAGTGCAAAACTCCTTCCATCAACAGGGGCATTGAAGATGAAACGTGGCTGGGTGTTTCAGCATGACAATGATCTCGAGCACACTGCCAGGGGAATGAGGGAGCGGCTTCTTAATAAGCATGTCAAGGTCCTTGAGTGGCCTAGCCAGTCTCCAGATCACAACCTCATAGAAAAACTTGAAGATAAAAGTCTGTGTTTTCCACGACAGTACCAAAACATCACTGCTCTAGAGGAGATGTGTATGGAGGAATGGGCCAACATACCAGCAACAGTGTGTGCTAACCTTGAGAAGACTTACAGAAAACATTTTACCTCTGGCATTGCCAACAAAGGTTATATAAAAAAGTATTGAGATGAACCTTTGTTATTGACCAAATACTTCTTTTCCACCATAATGTGCAAATAAATTCTTTGTTTTCACATTTTTCTCTCATACTTGAGGTCTACTACTGATGTCACTTACAGGCCTCTCTCATCTTTTTAAGTGAAAGAACTTGCACAATTGGCGACTGACTAAATAAATATTTTTTTTCCCTACTGTAGGTATTGAAAGTCAATGGAGAAGATGAGATGCGAAAACCCCAGTCTTAGAAATCGGAGAGTTCCTTGGCCAAGTACAAAGTAACAACATGGTCATTTTTAAAATTTCAGTTACACAAGCTATAATGTAATTTTTCTGTAAAACATTGAGTTATATAACATAATCCCAAAATACATAATATCCAGAACTTCTGACAGTACCTGAGTCATCATTGTTAGTTACCATTCACATCCCGTTTCCTCAGCTTAGTGCTTTTCCTCTTAGTTATTTTTAGCTTTGCGATTGCCATAAGCAGCTTTCTGTAATTATAGTCTTCCACATCTACCATAATAATTAGATGTAATATGGAGGCATGGGGACAACTTTACTTCACCCTGGTCACTTGCTTAACCCTTTAGTACAACTGATTCTCAGCTGCTTCGAGTCTCTATGTTGTGTTGGTCACCACCAATGTCCTTCATTTTCTCCTATATCCTATAGGTCCGGCTCAGTGACCAGACAATAATAATCTGCTCTAGCTGAGTAGTTCCGTGAACCTAAATCTGAGATGTCCACATCTGCTGCAGGTTCCCTGTCTGGGACACGAGTCACTGGGGCTATTCGAGGTGGTGGAGCTTTGTAAAAACTTCTCCGAACACCTGGAAAGTAGTATAAGGATCCATTAGTATAGACCTACATAACCTGTAACCTATTATACAAGGACATACTAGTACCTAGGTCTCCATCGGGGTCAAGATCTGCTGCCTCACTGCTTACAGTCAGCATTGGATCCTTGTCATCCTGACAATGAATCTGAGGATCACCGTGGCCTTCAGATAGTGAAATCTTGCGAGGGAGGGCAAGACGAAGCTCCTTCCAAAACTCAGAGGCTGGAGACTGTACAGATACAAAATGAAAAAATTCAGTTATTTACATGAAAGAATATGAACACAAAATCCTTAAAGGGAGTTTATTGGGCCCAAAATGACTCCTAATCCGGGGCGTAACTTGAAGGTGTGCAGAGTGTACTGTCACAACCGTGGGTGAAGGTGTCATTTTTCCACATGGGAAGACTAGTACTTTAAACCATACATTATAGTCGGGGGTCTGGTACAGAATTTGCCCATCAGCTTCAAGTTACGCCACTGTTCCTAACAATAAACCAATTAAAAGGACTGATGAAGTCCAGCTCCCATTATGATCTTGATGGTCAAATGAGATTTATCATTACCAATATGGATCTTATGTTACATCTATATGTGTCCTTATTACCTCCACAGCCCCACTGAATGCAATGAGATCTCTGGGTCTAAGCCTAAAAATGGACAATGCTTTACACCACTAAACGAACAGCACCCTTAAGTAGAGTATGAAATATCCTTTCTAGAATTTCCTATTTTATATTAAATGTTTAACTATAAGAAATCGCCTCCAAAAGCATATAAAAATGAGTTGAAAGGAGTTACTTTTTACCTGAGATAAGTGTGTAGACTTTGGTTGGGCTTTGGTTTGGATGCATTTCAAAAAACAAAATGTGACTTGTTGGTGCTGCAGACTCCTCAGCTCTCAGCCCCCATATGTGTACTCCTGTACAGCTCCTCCCTCCTGCTCCTTCACAGAGCTTACAGCCTGGTGAGTTGAAATCAGTGTGCGAGGGAGGAGCTGTACAGGAGCACAAAGGTGGGAGCTGAGAGCTGAGCAGTCTGCAGCACAGACAAGTCACATGTTGTTTTTTGAAATGCATCCAAACCAAAGCCCAACCCCTGGGACTACACAGAGGATTCTGTCAGGGTGCAAGGTAAGTTACAACACACAAGTATATTGAAATGCAAATCCTTAGAAAAGGCAGAAAGGCGTATTTGCAAAGCGGGTCTAATGGGCTGCTGTAAGCTGTCTTTAGAGAAAATGAGGTCCCGGGTGATAGGTTCCCTTTAAGATAAAAAATCCTATTCCCTGCTATGTCTATAATGACACATAGAAAGATAAAATTCTATTTTTAATATAATACCAGAAGCAAGATCCTATGATTGGAGTATCTGAAGTGATGATCTCTAGTTCACCTCTTAGAATGACATGTCAGGCAAAAAGTGATTCTTCTCTGCTCATTCGCATAAAACTTCGGAGGAGTTTTTTATTGGTAAATTGCAACTTTTAACATAAAGAGGGGAATGCTAGAAATGGTGTTTCATACCCTAACTAAGGATGCTGATAGTTTAGAGAGGGTACAATTTGGTGACAATATTCCTTTATGGTTTAGACCCTGAGTTCTCATTAGATACAGTGACACTGTGAAGTGTAATATATGGTCCGTAGAGGACATGGTGACAATCCTATATTTTCTTTTGACCATCAATATCATCATGGGAGCTGAACTTCATCAGTAAATATATGAACATACCACAGAATCCGTCTTCCACATGAGAATTTTCAATGTCCCTTTCTGACCGTTGAGTAGTTGGGTAACTTCATCGGGCAGGTCCTTGTATTGATTCTCAAACAGGATGAAAATGGGTGTCCTAGAGAGCTCCAGGAGACGGAAGAAGCCATCCCTACAAACAAGAGATATTACGTGAGAGTTTCCTCATGAACAAGAGTCTATAGGTCCTGTAGTGGTATACCATAGCGCAAGACTCCATGCTTAGGACCCATGTCTATAAATGTCTAGATGGCCTGAGATACTGCGCATGCGTGAGCACGGCTAAATAGCCGAAGAGTGCAGCAAGGTCGCAACTTAGCCCCTGGCACTTGGCCAGGCTACTTCACGCCCCAGTAGCTAAAATTAATCTGCATATAGGATAGACAAAGTTTTTAGTTAGGTATGGTAAAAAGTTTAGCTAAAGGCATTTTAGGGCTTACTAGATAGAAAGGTATCTTCCATTAGGGTTCCTGCTGGTAGGTTTCCTTTAAAGAGAACCTGTCAGGGAACCTCAGGGAGGGTATAAAATGTCCTTTCTAGAATTCACTCTTCTATGTCAAATCTCATATGTCTACCTATAAAAAATATTCCCCAAAGTCATTTAAATATGAATCTTATTTTAACATTAGATGAGTCCAGTTTAGTGGAGGAGGATCTTCAGATGTCCCTATCTTCTGTTCTATAGCACCTAGAAACCGGATAAAAGATAAGGATCTCATCTTTCAGACATCAGGCTTATGGGCTTGTTAACCACAGATACTGGCAGCTAAAGACATAGCTGGAAATGCAAACTGCAGATAACGATCCAGTTTACATCTATTTTTAACTGCTTGTAGGTCTAGTTCTGTAGCGCATAGAGCCACAATCCTGTGTGATCCAAAAGACAAGATTCTTATCTTTTATATCATACCAGCTTGTTTCTAGGTACTAAAGAACCAAAGATAAGGGCTTCTGAAATGACCCTACCCATGTAACCACTAAATTTGACTCATCTCATGTGAAAAAGGGATGAGGAAATAAAAATTTTTTGATTTTCTCAGAAATCAAAGGTGTGCCTTATAGTCCAGTGCGCCTTATTTATGAACCGTACTTAAAGACAACAGCTGCCTTGAACAGTGCACAAGTCTGCCACCTGCTGGTCATTCATGCTTATAATAAGGTGCGCCTTATAATCCAGTGCGCCTTATATATGAACATAGATGTTTTAGCAGGCATTGATTGATGTTGCGTCTTATAATCCAATGCGCCTTATAGTCCGAAAAATACGGTACTCTGGGGGAGATTTTTTATAGGTAAACGAGTGAGATTTCACATAAAAGAGGGGATTTTAGAAATTATATTTCATATAATACCTGAGGGAACTAGTAGTTTAGTGGGGTAAAACATGGTGGCAATTCAAAATTAGAATTATTTTTTTTTTTTTACAAAAACAGCACCAAGTTTTGTGCAATACTGAAATACAGCCTACATATCATGCAATATCATTTTGCTTTTTATAGAAGAAAGCAGCCATAACAACCCCTTTAAATCCTTCACCATGTACAATGATGGCTCCAGTTTCCAGTAGATCCACTCACCTGAAGTTGTTTTGGCACCATTCCTGCTCTAGAAATGCCATGGAAAGCACCACGATCAGGCGCCGGCTGCGGCTGACATTCATGAGCAGCTCAGCGGTCGGCTCTGTATTTTAATAGAAAAAGTTTTATGTGTTTGTTTATTCAGTACTTAGTATCTAAGGAAGTTTTATCAGACTGGCAGATTGCTAGATTGAGAAAGGTTTGTACACCAAAACACGTGTTGGGGTGGATGCTGGTGACAATAGATCCTTTGTAGGTATACAATATACCTATATTCTTAAATCCACATCTTCTTTGTTGTTTAGTACCGTATTTTTCGGACTATAAGGCGCGCAAAGAATCCTTTGATTTTCTCAGAAATCAAAGGTGCGCCTTATAGTGCAGTGCGCCTTATATATGAACCGTACTTACAGACAGCAGCTGCCTTGAACTGTGCACAGGTCTGCCACCTGCTGGTCATTCATCCTTATAATCAGGAGCACCTTATACACCGGTGCGCCTTATATATGAACCTAGACGTTTTAGCAGGCATTTATTGATGGTGCGCCTTATAATCCGGTGAGCCTTAAAGTCTGAAAAATACTATATATCTTTAACTTATTTTCAGCTAAATGTCAATGGGAAAGTTTTCTGTACTACTGTACACTGTGCAGCAACATAATAGAGGAAACACATGGCACTACGTACCATGAGGGGGCATCTGTCGGAGAGGTTTGTTAGGGAATTCTCTAATAGTAAACTGTGGGGAGAATTTATTAACGTACCTGTGGTGGCTTTCGGTGGGCATTTGCGCATGAGTTGTATGGTGCAGAAACATATCTTGTTTGATTCCTGAACTGGGTGGCTTTGCTTAAAAAAATTGTAAAATTATTATAACAAGGCTCTGTGGCTCCTGTGGCTGCCCCGGCACTCTCCTGACCCTAATTATGTACTGCTCCTGCCTTATCCTGCCCAGCATAAGCCGAGAATATGTCATCATTGTGTTGTCCCTTACAGGCAGAAGTAATCAATCACTGCACCATCCCCCAGCTGCTGTGTATGAGTCATCCAGCTCAGGTTGATTAGTCCTGGACAGTTCAGGCAGCTCCTGTGTATGTGGAAGTAATGTGTTTATGTGAGGCAATCAAGGTCCTGAAGTTTATCATTATCATTATCAAAACCACTCATTTCAGGGATTAAACAAGATATGTTTTTGCATCGGTATAGCTACAGTGAAGGTTTGTTTGGTTCACAATGCATAAAAACAAATGGTAGATTTCCTTCAAACTCCTTTTCTCGGCTAAATCAATATAACCCATATATTACCTGTGCTGGGCAGGAGGCTGCGCTCATCCAGGTGCAGTTTGTAGCCATATTTGTTCTCCAATTGTGGCTTTAAGATGAAATTGGTGAACTTTGAGTCGATGTTTGAAGGGCAGAAGGAGACATATGCATCGAACAGACGCCCATCTGTGGAGAGAAAACAGATGGGCAGAATATTACCTTTGTGCCGATTGTTGGGCCTGAGGGGGCAAAGTTTGACAAAGTGTCTTTTTGATTTTCTGACCATGCACTGGATATAACACAGTATAACAAAGGATATTCACTCAGTGGGCTGCTGTCTTGTCACTAGCAAGGAGATATTCAGCAGAAATTTCAGAGTGAAAGGTAGATAATAATAGAAAAGAAAGAGAGAGTATGATGAGAGTCATAGTAGTGAGGTAGGAAGCACTTTGCTCTAGTAAGTTATTTCAGAAAGTTTCTTGTGATTACTTGTATTATTGATTTATGCAAAGTTTTATTGAAAGGTTAGTGACTATTTAAGATGCATTGAGTTCAGCCGAGCAGTGATCGGTCACGGAAATATATGCTGTAACATGAAATGATATGAGTGTGCAGAGCTGGCGTTTTGCATATTGGGCCCAATATATTATTTCTCCCACTTTTTTGGAGTGTTTTGCTGATCTTTGCAACTTCAGGGCCAATGCATTTTATTTGCACCTTTGTCACTGTAATGCACTTCATGTGCCTAATGCAATATCTTTACCGTTCTGTTGCTGTGTTTTACAACTTTTTTACATTTGATAATACTTTATCACTTGCAACTTTAGTAAAAGACCCAAAGTTGCAAACATGCGCCACCTAAAAAATGGCTTAAAAACACTTTTCTTATGCAACTTTTCATTGGACTTTTTTTTTATATTTTGCAACTTTTGAGCAGAAAGGGAGCACTCTTCAAACAGGTTATATCTGATCCATAGCACCTAGAACCACAGTTCTTGTGTCATTGAAAAAAAGAGATTTTGACACTGGGTGTCACAGAACCAGAGATACCCACTGTTACAAGTTACAGTCAGAATGGCATTTTCATATACAGATGACACTCCCAACTGTAACTTTAACTTTCTGGGTCACCTAGGAAAACAATACTGGTGCAATATAAAAGGGGACATTCTCCTTTACCAGAACTATGTTTCCAGGTGCCACGGCTCAGAAGATATAGCCCTTTGAAGTATGCCCCCTTTCTGCTAAAAAATAGCATGTTACAGCATGTTATAGCTGAAATGTGTTAGCTGAAGGCAGCACGGAGAAGAAGGAGGAAGAGGGAGCTGCAGGGAGACAGAGCATACAGTTTGCAGAAGTACCTGCAGACTCTGCATCAGCAGCTGAACCTGCGGTAGGTTGACAGATTGATGCTGTACCATACATTATATTTATTCATCAGCTCGTAGGATCTTCTGATGTGAGTCTAACGTGAGTATTAGCTCTAAAAAGAGCTATACTCACGTCCCTTACATCCACCTACCACCCGTTCTACCTTTATAGGTAGAATCGTGGTGGTAGGTCCCCTTTAAGAATATTTAAGAAAGGTTGATTTGGGACCCTAAACTACAGGTCAATAAGGATCCCAAATCAACATTACAGGTCTTATTTACTATAATGGGCCAGTTATTTCTGGAGGTAACAAAGATACCAGTTACCATCACACTCCTTGCTCACTTACCATTCATTTCAGGTTCTCCATACTTGTCTCTGTACCAAAGATTGAAATTTAGACGACACTTGAGGTAAAGAATGACACCAATTACCAAAAGTGCAAGAACACATAGAGCAAAAACCACTGCTGCTATGTGACCAGCTTTATCTGCAGACACAAACAGAACCATGTGATTGTGGGGAACATACAAAGTCAATACAATTCCTACAGCATATTATCTATTATCACATGCGGTAATATTTCACTTCATACCTGATAGGTTTATTGTATTCTGAGATACCGGTGATCAATGGAAAATTACACAATATAAATTGTTATAAAAATGTCCTGTACTTAAGAGCAATGCTGTGACCTATAAATAAAGATCCTATTTACTGATCATATTATGTAACAGAAAGGGAGTAGCCCTCTACCCCGCAACTCCAAATAAAAACTTAAAGTAAACCAGGAATGTAATTTTTGAGCTGATGACAGGTTGCAATAGTCTAAACCAGTGGTGGCGAACCTATGGCACGGGTGCCAGAGGTGGCACTCGGATCCCTCTCTGTGGGCACCCAGGCTATTACCCAGCCTTTCAGGACTCAAGACTGTAGGTGTAGGTGTGGACAGAACCGGATTATCATTGGAGCGCGTTTTCCGGGTGTTTGATTCATGCTGTTAAGTGGACCTTAAAAGGGAAGATACAATGATAATCCAAATATCTCCTTCTTTCTACTGTATTGGTGTACTCAGGACGCCAATACGTTTGAAACCTGTAACAGAGCTGGGAGCAATAAGCCATTTTAAATTGGCATTTTGGCACTTTGGGAAAAATATGTGGCTTTTGGTTGTAGTTTGGGCACTCAGTCTCTATCTCAAGGTTCGCCATCACTGGCCTATACAGTGCCTGTGTCAGCATTTTGAATACTGCCTCTAGCTAATAAAACTTGACTTCACTTTACCTGGCTCCCTGCCAGCAGTATGTGGTGAGTCCCAAGGGAGGGGTGGCTGCAGCAGCCTGTGTGTCAGTCTCCTCATGCATTCTTGCTCTCCTCCACACTCATCCAGCTCCCTCCACCCCTTTTCAGCTTCCTGTCCTGTGTACTGAGTAGGTGGGGGAGGGAGAGGGATGGAACGGAAACAAGTAAGGATGCAAATGGGCATCATAAAAGTTATGGCTGCCATGTGGATAATGATTTTAAAATTACATGATAGGTTTCCTTCAACTATTCTCTTTCAGTTTCTTGTGTGCATTGACTTTGTAGAGCCTTTCCCTTTAAATATCTTCTTCTTATATCAGTTACCCATGACCTCTATCCTTCTAAAAATCAACTTTAAAGATCAAACAGTGGCTAGTTCACGGCCCCCATAGATTTCTATTGTGCACGGTGTATGGTCCTATTCCTGCCCCCATTTACAACATGGTCGGTCATTACCTACAGACATCAGCATGAGGAGCGCTGCCAAAGTCTACCCAGATGAACATTTGTATGCATGAAATAAAATGCAGCTACTTTACCCTGAATTATCAGCCGTCCATCATTTTATCATTTCTGTTCTCCCTCCTCTATTACTCCATTATTGTTATTCCGCAATGTGCTGTAATAGTTGTCATGTAACACCCCATTAATACTGCACTGAACATTCATAGGGATCTGCTCCCTCTCATGTCATACATAGCATCAGTACCTGTTTTGTGGAGCATAAATGAGGCAGAGACATTATTCTGCAGTTGACAAGTAAAGTTCCCGTAATCTCCTTCTGTGGTAAGATTAACATCTAGGACACTGGAGATGAACTTCACTGAACTAAGGAGACCAGTCCTATACAAAGTAATGAGAATAAAAATACACATATTATCCACCAATATACATTCATTATACAAATTGGGTGGCAAAAAATATTCATACCCCTTGAAATTTTCCACAAAATGTTCCAGCCTTAAATTTAAATGTATTTTATTAATATTTTATGGGATAGAGCAACACAAAGTATGTTTGGAGTTTAAAGAAAATGATATGTTCTTTTGCAATTTTTTGTAAATTAAAAACTGAAACGTGTGGCATGCCTATGTATAAAGCCCTTCAAATTCTGATTCCCCTAAATAAAATAAAATAAAAGTCTAATGAGTAAATTAGGTACATCTGTATGTAATATATTCACTGTAAAACTACAGCTGCTTGATGAAGACCTCAGATGAGAACATTAGTGAGGAAACAGCACCAATAAAACCAAGAAAAATCAGATTGATAAAGTTGTGTATTGCAGAGGTAGAACATCTCACAGAGCAGCGTTCAATCCATCACCAGTAAATGGAAGAAGTTTGTCACAACTGCTAATCTACCAAGACATGGCTGTCCACTGATAGTCCAGACATGGAGATCAGAAATGAAAGAAGCAGGCAAGGTCCACGGAGTTACTGGAGTACCTGGAGAGATCTACAGTTCAGGTTCGAGAACCACAGGGAAGCTATTACTCCACAAATTTGGTCTTTATGGAAGAGCGGCAAGAAGGCAGCCATAAGCCATAAGAAGTCCCATTTGAAGCTTGAAAAAGGTTATGCAGGGGACACAACAAGCATATGGAAGAGGGTGCTGTGGTCAGGTGAGACCACAAATGAACATTTTGTCCTAAATGCCAAACGCTAATTGTTGAGGAAAGACAACGCTACATATGACCCTAAACGCACCATCCCTACCGTAGAGCATGGTGGAGGTGCTTCAGCAGGTGAGTTGAATAGCTGAAAATATACTTTAGTCTGCGTCTGGAGAAGAAAAGGTTTCAGAGGCGTCATGTCTTTTTTACTATGAGAACTGGAATAGCCTGCCTCAGGCGCTGGTCACAGCAGGGACAGCAGAGAGCTTCAAAAAGGGTCTAGATGCCTCTTTACACCTAAATAACATTGATGGTTATGTTATATATACTTGTTTCCCCTAAATCCCTCATCCAATCCCTACTTTGGTTGAACTTGATGGACAAGTGTCTTTTTTCAACCGTATAAACTATGATGATACTGAGTCATACTATAGGTTCATCCTATAGCAGCACAACAAGCCTAAACATGCAAATCTAAATTAGTATTCTTGAATAGTGTAGGTTTTAAACCTATTATTATGCATAATATGATCAGCCACACACACACCTAAGATAAAATAATCAGCTACAAATTATGCCTTCATATAAATCTCACTGATAACGTTACAACATTGCTTAATGTAATCTACAATTACCGTGGGAAAAGAGCTACTGTTTAGTAAGGGTAGCAACATTTGGCAATTTTTTAGAAAGAAAGGAACACATGGGAATATGATTGCAGGATCAGACTACAAAGGTTTGGCTTGTAGTCTGTTACCATAGAAACATATAAATCTCTATTGTAGAGACACTTTTTCTTTAACCTCTTTCTGTTTTCCTGGAATACTTATGAATGGATCGCTTCTTCTCCCTCACACACATATTATCAATGGACATCTACCACCAGGCTGAAGTACTGTATGCAAATGAGCCTGAGGGGCTCCAGACTCCATTAACACCTTGATCCTTGATCTGATCCCTGTAGACAAGGCAGTAGCCCTTAAAGGGAACCAATCACCAGGTTTTTCCCTACTAAAGTACTTACCCCCTCAGGTATAGTATGAAATATCATTTCTAAATTCCCTCTTTTATGGGAAATTTCCACCGTTTACCTATAAAAAAATATGCAAATATAACTCTTCTCATGCCATTTTCACCTGAGATTAGTCATATTTAGTGGTTGCAGGGATAGTGTCACATCAGAAGTTCACATCTTTGGTTCTGTAGTACTTAGAGGGTTTTGTGTCATTTTAAATATAAACATATTATCCTTCAGATCCCATCAAGTTTATAGTTCTGTGAGATACAGAACTAGACAAACATGTCTTCTATGTCTTTAGCTGTATCTCCGGTTATGTAGCTCAAAGCCTTATTTAATATGAAAGCTACTGGTATCATTAATATGAAACAAAAATGTGACACTTCCCCTGCTGCCACTAAATTTGACTCATGTCATGTGAAAATGAGGTGAGAAGAGTCATTTTTGCACGACTTTGGGGGAGAATTTTTTTTTTATAAGAAAACGGGTGAGATTTCAAATAAATGGGAATTCTAGAAAGGGCATTTCATACCTTACCGGAGGGGGCTTGCAGTTTAATAGAGTAAAACCTAGTGACAGGTTTTCTCTATCTACTGGGTACTTTTTCTAATGCGTCAGGCTTCTAAGGTGGCACATCAAAAGAGCTATGCAGGAGGTTGCATGCTGCAGGAGCCGAAGATAGTCATTGTAAGGGGTTGAAGAATAACTAAACTTCTGACAAAATTTTATGAATCAGTAGTGTAGATGATAAAACTTTACTTTGTAACCCTTATTAACCCATTAGTGTATAATGAAGGCTATAGGCACCACAACAACCAGAACCAGGTGCCCTCTAAAGGGGGAGCATCAGTGGTGTAACTAGAAGCTGTTCAAAGTCTGTGCCAGGCCCCCGACTATAATGTATGGTTTATAGTAATAGTCTTCTCATATGGGAAAGTGACACCTTAAGGGCCCCTAAACCTCTTGGGCCCAGGTGCGACCGCAACCTCTGCACCCCCTCAAGTTACGCCCCTCGGAGCATGTTACTATAGTAGGATATGGTTACAGCACCTGCTCACTATTGACCAGTCTGATGTCCTGTATATCACAGGTTAAAGGGAAATGTTTTGTCCCATTGCTGTTGTAGTTAACAATCTCTGATTAACCAGTTTTCATTGTATAATAAATTTTAAGGGAGTTCCTGACCTGTTAGTGAACCTTTATTAGTGGAATAATTGCCGGTACTTACACCCTGTTGTAAAAACATTGAGATCTTATCCTCTGATCGCTCTCTTACCACACACTGTCTTGTCTCGTGTACAGGTTCTCCACTGCCGTCTCATCCTTCATCCATGTAATGTTGCGATTACATGTCCCTGGTACTAGTAACGTACAATTGAGGGACACGGTGCTCCCCAAGTGCGGCCATAGCTCTTGCGTCACGGTCGGGGGTGAAATGAAAGAGAGTGGGTACTTGCATTCTGTGCCTGATAGAAAAGAGTTAATAAAATTAAAACTAATTTTATAAAATATGTTTATGCTGATTTGGGTCTGGCATGTTAAGAAACGGTTCTGGAGTCACAATAGGAGGAGGTTGTATTGTTCTATGGAGTAGCTGCTTTCTTAAAGGGTTAAAGTAGAGCGTGATTTGTAGACCTGACTAGAGCTTCTGTCCTTTCATTGCTCCTTCCTGTCGTCCACTTGTGTTTCACATATAAATATTGATGGGATCACTCCGGCAGTTTCGGCATTCAGCCTAATATGGGGGGTTGTCACATACACAACAATGGTTCCTATTGAACGTTTCCAATGCTAAATTCCTGCAGTGTCTCTCCAGCAGGACAGACAAGACACAGGACAATGACTTCCATGTTCACAATCTCCTGCAGATTCCTCCACAGGTCACCTCTAGACCCCAAGTTAGTGGTGGTCGAAAAACATTTGGGCCGTGAAATGAAGGGCGCCCATTTATACCGAATGGATAAGTGCCCAATTTTAGTCTGGTATATTTTTCCACTCTTCAATAGGGATATTTGTGAATGAAGCCATACGTACCCTAGTGACAAGTGACTGGGTCTTAAAATTACTAACTATAATTGTCCAATTGTTGCATTCCCACCTCTTTCTCCAGAATTGGGTCTACTGACCCTCATAGTGCAAGAAAAAGATAGCAGAGCATGTTTAGCTCTCTCCATTCACATAAGAGAAGTAGAGAAGAAATAATCCTTTCTGTCAGCTGAAAAAAGGGCTTTTTCCTGCCAACGTTTAAAGGAACACTCCAGTCAAAGCCGATTCATTGAATTATACATGGCATAGGGCCTGAAGAGAGGAGCATGACCCTAAGGTTCTAGGAATACAATGCAAATGAGTCATATTACTCCCTATAGGGCGTTTTCCATATACAGGCAGTCCCCTACTTAAGGACACCCGACTTACAGGCGACCCATAGTTAAAGCAGATCCCTCTGCCCCCTGTGACCTCTGGTGAAGCTTTCTGGTTGCTTTATCATAGTCCCGGGCTGCAATGACCAGCTGTAAGGTGTCTGTAATGAAGGTTTATTGATAATTCTTGGTCCTATTACAGAAAACAAATTTTGAAACTCCAATTGTCACTGGGGCAAAAAAAAAAAAAAATGTCTAGAACTACAATTATAAAGTATACAGTTTTGACTTACATACAAATTCAACTTAAGAACAAACCTATGGACCCTATCTTGTACGTAACCCGGGGACTGCCTGTATAATTCAATAAATCAGCTTTAAATGGAGTGTTCCTTTAACACTATTGAGTCTTTTGAGCCCAGGTGCCTGACAGAATCCTCTGGTGCGCTAATGGACTACCTCACTCCAAAAACCACACATCATATTTGGCCAAAGCTAAAGCAAACATACATTTGTTTGCTTGTTTTTATAATTGTAATTGTGCCAAGGACTCTCTTTTAATATATTTTACCAAAGTTCCTCTACAATGAAAAGAAAACCATGTTCAAACAATTGCTGTGACCAGTCCCCTTCCTACCAAGAACAGCGCCATCCATTGTATAGTGGCAATGCATGGTATTGCAGCTGACCCATATTTACTTGAATGGGACTGAGCTGCAACCAGGCTAGGAGACTGATAAATAAATCAATAATAAGGAGAACCACTATAAGGCTGGGGTCACACTGGTGAATTCACATCACAAAAACAGGCTCATACCAAACTCTATTTCTATTTACTATTACTACTTTCTCAGAAATCAAAGGCGCGCCTTATAGTCCAGTGCGCCTTATATAGGAACCGTACTTACAGACAACAGCTGCCTTGAACTGTGCATAGGTCTGCCACCTGCTGGTAATTCATCCAGTGAGCCTTATATATGAACCTAGATGTTTGAGCAGGCATTTATTGATGGTGCACCTTATAATCCGGTGCACCTTATAGTTCGAAAAATATGGTAGTAAGTGGAATAAAAGTATTTGCGGAACTTGGAATCCCCCTTTAAGTAGTCTTTGGTGTCCCCAGATGATGTGTCGAGAGTTGAAGGTTTTTTTTAGCCCTATATGATCATCATGTTTGGCCTTGCGCTCACATGACATAGGATGACAGTATTTGTAATAATTAAACAGATGGCTCAACCACGGTATGGACAGGTCAGAGATGACTTGTATACTGGGAGACAATGTCCAATGACCCATGACATGGTAAAGAATCATCCCATCCGTGACTGTAAGTTTAACAAGGCAATATAGGGAATAAATTATAAAATGAAACTCTGGAAAAACACTTAGTCACTAGTTCAACTGATAAAAGACATGAGCACCTCCTCCACCCACCGGCCAAAAGACAGGTATTTAATGTGTCCCGGGAAACAATGAACTGTACTATACTGCAGTGTAAAGAGAAATTACATAAGCAAAATTCTGTGACTGACTTTCATATAAAAAAAAAAAAAAACCCTTACACAGGACAGGTCAAAGCTAAACTATTCATTTGTTTAATACATTCCCAGGAGGAATAACAGAGGAATGACACAATGGTTAGCTAAAAGGTGATTCAGAATTGTGATATTATGGGGAATACAAGTAAACAGTGGACTAGATCTCTTTCAAGGGAATCTGCCATGTCAAAGGTCCCGTCTGTTCTGCCAGTATGTTATAGAACATAAAGATCTAAGAAGATTATGTAAGTAGTTTCCTATCTGCAGGCAGAATGCTACAGAGCAAGAGAAGATAAGTAGGTTTTATATTGTGTCCTATCTGCAGGCAGAATGTCATAGAGCAGGAGGAGCTGAGCAGATTGTAAATAGTATCATATCTGCAGGCAGCAGGTTATAGAGCAGGAGGTGCTGAACAGATTGTACACAGTGTCCTATCTGCAGGTAGCATGTTATAAAGCAAGAGGAGCTAAGCAGGTTTTATATTGTGTCCTATCTGCAGGCAGAAAATTATAGAGCAAGGGGAGCTGAGCAGATTGTAAATAGTATCATATCTGCGGGCAGCATGTTATAGAGCAGGAGGAGCTGAGCAGATTGTATATAGTGTTCTAACTGCAGGCAGTATGTTGACAAGACTGTATTGAAGAGCGGATTGTATATAAAGTGTACAATCTACAGCAGGAGGAGCTCAGTAGATTACACTGCACCTAGTGTCCCATTTGTAGGTAGTATGTTATAGAGCAAGAAGAGTTGAGCAGATTGTACATAGTTTCTTAGCTAATGGCAGCATGTTATTGAGCATGAGTATCTGGGCAAATTGTTTCCCAATCTATAAGCAGCATTTTATAGAGCATGAGCAGCTAGACAGAATCTGTAGAAAGCATGTTATAGAGCAGGAGGAACAGAGCAGATTGAACACGGATTATGCGTGCTGCTGAAATATAAATCTACTGCATATCCAGATGTTACCATTCCTAAAGTTCAGAAATTCCATACTAAATCCATGTTGTGCTTTGCTTCTGGATTTGTAGGAACGTAAGGGTCGCCTTAGGGGAGTGCACAATGTGGAACATCCTCCCAGAACAGCTTTTAATCTCTCAATATCATCTATGGAGAATGCTTTGGCCCTTGAAAAACACACAACATAATTCCAGGTGCCAATTCTCTCTTGCTCAGGAGACAACACCCTAACCTATCACTGTAGATCTAAGATGAAAGTTTTGTACTGTGCTTGCACCTATAACAACTATAAAAGACATTTTGCATTCCAAAGTTAGCAGTTGTCAGCCCTTAGGCACTAAGTAATGGTCCTCACTATTCTAGTCACAGCTGCCTGAAGGGCTATAGCCCCTACGTAGCTCGAAATCCTGCAACTATAGACCCCCGAGATACATTTATGCATTGGCACCACCTGCTCTGACAATTGTTAGTAAGGCAAGGTTAGCAAGGCACATGCTGTAATAGCGGAAATTATGCGTAAGTTCTTAAAAAGGGTTAAAATTAGAAAATGTACAAGTAAAAATAGCATAGCTATGAAGACTGGCATAAAGATTTGATCAATGTAACGGTTTAAGAACAGTTTGTGAATCTGGTGTAATAAGCAGCTGCATTAAAATACCCGACCTGTTATATGGAAAATGTTGTGTAATCTGCAGTTAGCATGTTATAGAGCAGGGAGAGATGAGGAGAGTGTACATAGTGTCCTGTCTGCATGCAGCACTTTATAGAGCAGGAGGAGCTGAGCAGATTGTACATTGGGCCCTATCTGCAGTCAGCATGTTATAGAGTAGGAGGAACTCAGCAAATTGTACAACTTGTCTTATATGCAGGCAGCATGTTATAGAGCAGAGGGAACTCAGCAAATTGTACAACTTGTCTTATATGCAGGCAGCATGTTATAGAGCAGAAGGAGCTCAGCAGATTGTCAACTTGTCTTTATCAGGCAGTAATGTATGAGCAGAGGAACTCAGCAGATTGTACAACTTGTCTTATATGCAGGCAGCATGTTATAGAGCAGAGGGAACTCAGCAGATTGTACAACTTGTCTTATATGCAGGCAGCATGTTATATAGCAGAGGGAACTCAGCAGATTGTACAACTTGTCTTATATGCAGGCAGATTTTAAGAGCCAGATGTGAGCTCAGCAGGTTGTACAACTTGTCTTATTTGCAGGCAGCATGTTATAGAACAGAAGGAGCTCAGAAGATTGTATAAGTTGTCTTATATGCAGGCAGCATGTTGTAGATGAAGAGGAGTTGAACAGATAATACATAGTTTCTTATCTGTAAGTAGCATGTTAAAGGGAACCTGTCAGCAGAAATTGACCTAGTAAATCACTACCAGAGTATTATAAAGCGGTTTCTTTCATGGCCCAATCTGGTAGCATCATCCAGAAAATTCACTTTAAAGTTAGATGTAAAATGGTGGTATAAAGTCAAAGAGGCAGAGAGTTCAGCACTGAAGCCAAGCTCTCCCTGCCTCAGAACTCCCCTCTGTTGTGATTAACCTCATTCACTAAACATCATGAGATATGGTTAATGATGTCCCTGCATGCAAAATCATCAATTACAGCAAAGCAAATTACAGCAACCATTCTTAGTCAGGAGAACTGGACTTCAGCGCTAAACTCTCCACCTCGTTTACAATTTGACATCTAATTTGTTGATTTTCCGGATGGTGCCCCCCCCCCACACTGGGTCATGAAAGAACATAATCTGGAAGCTGTTCTACAACATACAGGTAGTGGTTTATTAGGTCTGCTGATGGGTTCCCTTAAAAAAGCAGGAGGAGCTGAGAAGATTGTACAGTGTCCTATCTGCAGGGTGCAGTTTGCACTAGTTTTGATAAATGTGGCCCAGTGTCTATTCTGCAGGGAGCATATTATAGAGCAGAAGAGGTGCAGCAAATTATACATAGGGGCAGATTTACTTACCCGGTCCATTCGCGATCCAGCGGCGCGTTCTCTGCGCTGGATTCGGGTCCGGACGGGATTCATTAAGGTAGTTCCTCTGCCATCCATCAGGTGGCGCTGCTGCGCTGAAAAGCATCAGAACGCACTGGAGTTCACCGAGCCGGGCTGAGTGAAGGTAAGTGCAAGCTCCGCGACAAAATCCTGGGGCAATTCAGAGGAAATCGGCGCAAATCGGAAATATTCGGGTAACCCGTCGGGAAAATGCGAATCGGGCCCTTAGTAAATGACCCCCATAGTGTCCGATGTGCAGCAGCAGGTTATAGAGCAAGAGAAACTGAGCAGATTGTACATAGTGTCCTATCGGCAGCAGCAGGTTATAGAGCAGGAGGAACTGGGCAGATTGCTTGTAGTGTACTATCTGCAGGCAGCAGGTTATAGAGCAGGAGGAGCTGAGTAGATCATTCATAGTGTCCAATCTACAGGTAGCATTTTAAATAGCAATGAGAGCTGGGTTGAATGATCTATAATTTTGCTGCAAAAAGATCCAGTATAAGATATCTTCTGTACATTTAATTCTCAGATCTATGGAGAGAAGTACAGTCATACATCAAGGACTAACAATCACTAATAAATCCACCTTCCTGACTTCAACGCATCGAAAAGTAGCTTTTTCTATGTATACACTAAATATTATACTAAATCTTTTCCCAAAACCACTGCCAGTATATTGCACTGTATTTTCATGGGGACTGGTTTCCTTACAGCAAATTTTACTTTAAAAATGTTGTTGGGCTAAATGTAGTGATAGTGGCACAAACACCTTAAAACCGGGCAAACTTTCTGAATCCCATCATATTTGTCTAAAGACAGGAACATCTTAATATAAGATTGGGTTAAAAGTTGTTACAGGAACCTCATATTGGTTACAAAATTCCCAAATTGACAACAGTAAAAAAAAAAATCCATTTCCCCTGATAAAGAAATATTGGTAAAATAACATTGTGGCGATAATCTTGGTAGGTAATAGTGTAATACAGCCCCGGTCCTTACCATTCATTATCACCGAATGTCACTTGATTATTGACAAGAAGCAGATTTTTCCAAGCTGTGAAAAGACACAAAATATGTATAATATATATGTATAAAGATAGCAACAACAAGTGTTAACTTTACCATGACCCCAAAACACAATCAAATAATAATACAAATATCATGATCTCAAGGTCACATAATGGATCCAAGCGCAGGCACCAGGAACTCACTTTCACTGGCATTGCCAAGAAGATATTTCGCAAGAGGTGCACAGGATTAACCATAGACAGGATCTGTTATTGTAAGCTACAAGTTATAGTAGAGGAAGCCAAAGGAGAAGTGTACTGACCTGGGCAACGGAGAAAGCGGCTAATGATTACCTCCGGACATATCAAGCCGGAGCTGCAGGAATGCAACAGCATCCACCAGGAAGGTAACGGAGCCACAAACACCCAACTTTCCAGGATTGTCACATAAACAGTCCTTGTTTCCTCTGCAAACACTGCGAGACATACACCTATCACCTAGAGACAGTGAGCTCTTCTGTACTATGCTCCTAGCCTGGAACCTCAACACCTGTGAAGGTGGAGCAAGAGGAGGGGCAGAACCAGGAAGTCTCCGACTACCTGGATGAAGCTCAGACGCTGCATTGCTCAATGATTACAAGGTAAAAGACGGGGAAGAGATGAATTATTATCTGGCCCCAGAACACTACGACTCTCTTCAGCAAAAAATTCTGGCAACAAGTGTGGTTGAGGTCCTGTCACACGCCGATGGCAGTAGAAGTGGTCTGCTGGGGTAGTTGTCTCTGTGTATAATCCCAATGAAATACATGGGGTCATGTGCCAGCTACCTGTCGTCCAAAATGTGTGTTCATATGTAGTCTTACACAGAAAAAGCTAAAAAAAAACTATGCAACAGCACTTTCTTTTCTGTACACACCCATAGGCGCTCTCCTAAAGCAGTGATGATGAATCTTTTGGAGACCGAGTGCCCAAACGACTGCTCAGTCACTGCTTTCAATCGTATAGGCATCCTGAGGACACAAAAACAGTAGAAAGAAAGTGGAGAAATTTGGAATATTGTTGTAACTTCTATTCATCAACTGGAAGAATCGTGGGACCCAAATGAAAAGCTCTAATGATAATCTAGTTCTGTCCATACCGTCTTGCTCATCTAGTAGTCTCAGACAGTGCAGGATCTGTGTTTGAAAATAGAACAGAGCACGGCATGTCCAGGGTTTCCTCAGACTACAGGAGGAGGCCTTGAGCCTCTGTGCTAGGGTGACAGCCTGTCCTGGGTGCCCACAGATAGGGCTCTGAGTGCCGCCCTTCATCTATTCCATAGGTTCATCACCACAGTCCTAAAGGTATTGGCCTGTGGGATAGCACACAACTTACTTCTAGATGGCACATGGGTACATTACCTTATTAAGATTATTTTCCCACTTCTATGAGTAGAAAATTCCAAACACATTCATTTCAGGTTCTCTCTGGCTACATAGTTTTACTATTTTGAAGAATTTATGTGAACTGTGATTGGTCCTGCTATGTTGATCGCTGAAACTGGCCAATCAATGCAGACTGGCCAGTGATAGTGATCTCTGACAGAACAAATCCCCCCGCTCTCCAACGCCACCATTCTGCATTTGGTAATGTTGGAGAGTGTGTAGGTACTGTTGCACAATCAATATTACAACCCGCCATCATCTGTTTTTAAATGCGTTATTCCCAACACTATCCGTTCTTCCTTGCGTTATGCCCCCCATTGTCTCACCCCCCCTCCCAACCACACTTGTAAGTGCATTGTGATAGCAGAAATAGAAGTAATGCACGTGGTGTGTGGAGAAGATAGTAGTGCACGCCGCATTCGGAGGATGTAGTAGTGCATGCGGTGTATGGAGGTGAAAGTAGTGCACGGAGTGTGCGGTGGATGTGCGAAGTGAGTGGCGAGGGAAATGGGAAAACATTTATTACGACTTACATGAGAACACTGGGGGTTCCAGCTTCCATTCTTACTCAATGGTACAATCTGGCAAACATACAGGACACATTAGGTGCAAGTCAACTATGACACTCCATCCCTAGCACAATGGACGGGTACGTACTGATGGCACAAAATTGATTGCTCTTTAGTGTCATCGAATGGAGAGATTTGACATTATGGCAGCAGGGTAGTTCAGTCTCGTGCTTTTTCCCTGGTTAGTAGCTGTGCTCAATAGCTACAGCCCCCACAAGAGTATCCTCCGCAGGGGCTGCGTCTCCTACATGATTGTGTACACGGTGTGTGACCTAGAACACATTTGTTTGTTGTTCTCCCTTTGTTTTATTGCACCTCTTTTCTTTGTATACTAAAGATTGTAGTAAAAACTTCATTGTGTGAGTTTTTCTCTAATTCAGTGGTACGGTAAAGAAGAGGAACCATTCATCCATTTTAGGACAGGAGGTTTTTGAGTACTTTTCCTAAAGTAAATATTAGTTAGCCGCTCCCAGTAGATTCCTCCGCTACAGATTTGGCAACAATCCCTAATATGAGACATTTGTAGCTTAGGTTTTGACCCTGTCTCATAGTAAATCCTCAACAAACCTGGAGCTTCATGAATGAGAAACAACTATATGTACCCTACCACATACCCCCTGGACTCAAACCTACCGTACTCAGGTTGTGTTTAGGTTAAAGAGTGACTAGTTTTCTCTTCTTCCCATCGGTGGTGGAAGCGTTGATGATGCTGAATGGAAATACAGTTTGGAAGGATTTTTATTGTCTATTTTCTTTTGATTAAATAAAAATAATGTACAGGAAGAAGACAATAACAGAGGGTAGGTCTACATCTGCTTGTCTCTTCTCCGGAGACACGACGTGTATTTGCTGACCAGTGATTCATTAAGAAACTTCTCAGATTTCCTGAAAATGCCTTCAGGTGCCCACATTCCTCAAAACATTTCATTTTTTTAAGTTTCTGTTCTAATTGCTGGAAGACACGATCTATGGAGGGTCATTTCAAAAGAAAGCAATAGAACATTATCATAAGTAAGTAATGGTCGCTTTTTGTAATGTGGAAAGACACATCGTAATCTCAACCACAATGAGGAAACATAGTTATTAATCAATGGTTTAGACGACCATGCTCGAATAATCATAGAAAACTCAAGAATGTCCTCAAAATAACTTGTTGCCAGAAAGAGTCCCAGCTAATATTGGAGAGGAGTTGGATTCACTGAGAAACTGGTAGAGAAAATTGATACTTACAAGCTTCACTATGGTAGTTGACTATATCTCTCCGAAGGTGAAAGAATGAGAACGAGAGGACAAGGAATGACCATAAACTTTAGAGAACTGGTGGCCAAATTCTGTGACTCCCTTCTTACAAATCCATAAGAGCGAGGGAGGAAAGCCATCATCAGACTCTGGTGCAGCTTATCATGCCTGAGAAAAAGTTGAGTTGAGATTCTTCTTTCGCCCGATATCAGTCATGGAACAGGTGGAGTTGGGAGGTCACCACACATGCGACACGGTCCACCTGTTCCACGACAGATTTTATTGTGGGCAAATCTACCAAAGAGGTATTTTTTGCAATAACTAATGCAATAACTCTGTGGGGCGGCCAAAGACAAGTAGAGTACAAGTCTTGGGTTTCTTCAGTAGTCCAATAAAACGAAACGCAGTAGTACTACATATGAGCAACTCCAATTCATTTAAAAACGGGCCCGTTATTATAAAACACTGCTTTATCATCTGGCCCAAATCCTATTAGGACATGAAAAGGAAATCATGTTCAACCAGTCTTCCTGCCCCCTGCAAGGACTATGCTTTTAGTCTGCAGGGAGCCAGGTAGTGATCATGCAGAGCTAAAGCTCCTCGAATACAGCCATGTGCTCACTCGGACAGTAACCCGGGTGTAGCACACCGCTGGGTGGGGAAGGGAGGGGGAGTGAGCACTCCTCACCCCTCCCCAAAGGGAGCCGCATATCAAGCCAAAGAAAGGACATTATCAATATGTTGCAGTGTGGTGGGAAAAACAGGCATTCATGTGTATGACCGTATTTCCCATTAAAGTCAATGGGGCCACGTGCTAGCTGTATAAAAACATTACAGTATGGCCAAAAAATATGTTTGTGTACAAGGGGCCTTACATTAGATACTGACAGTGCATTATACAAGCCGTCAAATTATCATGTGGGACTATTTATAGAATTGTATAGTTTTTTAAAAATAGGTGGGCGACAAATGATTTCAATGAAATATACAGCTTTTCCCGCAAAGACAAGTCCCGACACGGCCCTGTAGGCAGGAAATGTGGCGACATGAAAACTTTCCTTTTTTTGTCTTCTCATAAATATATTCGAATTGGGCATCTCCAGGTTGGTTATTTATAGCTGGCGAACACTGTAAATCAAAAACTGTGTCAGCCTACCATTTTATCCCGATTTCCCATAACTTAAGGGTTATAGAAAGGTCATCAATACATTATATGAACCCCTAACTGGTGCCATTGAGAAAAAAAATCAACTCAACCCACAAAAAACAAGCCCCCATCTGGCTATGATGACTTACCATATACACTCGAGTATAAGCCTAGTTTTTCAGCACTAAAAAATGTGCTGAAAATCCAAACTCGGCTTATACTTGAGTAAAAAGAATATAGGTTTTACCAGGTTTTTGTGGTAAAATTAGCGGCCTCGGATTATGCTTGGGCCGGTTTATACTCGAGTATACACGGTATGTTATCGATTTTTAAATGTGAGGGTGAGAAGAATAACACATTGTGCTTGGACATCTTGAATCCAAAACAGGCTGGTTGCTGAGGGGTTAAAGACTATTTCAAGTTAAAAGGAAATCGCATTCTCATGGAAAGATGGAAGCATCCGGATCATTTATTTAAAAATGCTCCTTTTTCTAGATTCATTTATTGAGAACAATGAAATATTCTTCTATATCATAGTATCATACTATATAAGGCTGGAAAAAGATGCAAGTCCATCAAGTCACTGCTCTTACAGTAAAGGACCTTTGTCTATGGTGATAGTAAAATCGCCTCTCCTCTAGGCGCAGAGGATGCCCCCTTGTCCTGGTCACAGGCCTAGGTATAAAAAGATCTTTGGAGAGATCCTTGTACTGTCCGTTCAGGTATTTATACATTGTAATGAGGTCTCCTCTCAGTCGTCTTTTTTCTAAACTGAATAATCCCAAATTTTGTAATCTGTCAGTGTATTCTAATCCCCCCATTCCCCTAATAATCCTGGTTGCTCTCCTCTGCACCCGTTCCAGCTCTACTATATCCTTTTTATACACTGGTGCCCAAAATTGTACACAATTGTACACATGTGTGTTCTGACCAGGGATTTGTATAAGGGCAAAACTATTTCTTTATCATCAGAATCTATTCCTCTCTTGATACATCCCATAATTTTATTGGCTTTAGCAGCAGCCGCCTGGCTCTGGTCACTAAAACTAAGTTTACCCTACACCAATACCCCCAAGTCCTTTTCAGCTCCAGTTTTACTAAGTAATTGACCGTTTAGAACATAATTATACTTTTTGTTTCCATGGCCCAAGTGCATAACTTTATATTTATCTACATTAAACCTCATCAACCATTTCTCTGCCCACTCCTCAAGCTTCCACAAATCCCTCTGTAATGCTAAACTATCGACCTCAGTATTTATTACTTTACACAGCTTAGTATCATCTGCAAATATTGAAACTTGACTGTGTAAACCCACTACAAGGTCATTAATAAAAATATTAAAAAGAAGTGGCCCCAATACTGACCCCTGTGGCACTCCACTGGTAACATCAACCCAATCTGAGAATGTGCCATTAATGACGACCCTCTGTTTTCTATCACTAAGCCAATTACTTACCCAAATACACAGATTTTCTCCTATTCCCAGCAGTCTAATTTTATATACCGAACTTTTATGTGGCACGGTGTCAAATGCCTTTGAAAAGTCCAGATATACAACATCCACAGCGTCCCCCAGTTCCAGTCTTGAACTTACCTCCTCGTAGAAACCAATCAGATTAGTCTGACAGGACCGATCTCTCATAAACCCATGCTGACGCTGGGTTATAAGGTTGTGCACAGTGAGATACTCCAGGATAGCATCTGTAACAAACCCCTCAAATATTTTCCCCACCACAGCAGTTAGACTCACAGGTCTGTAGTTTCCAGGATCGCTTTTTGATCCTTTTTTGTATATTGGTACCACATTTGCTATGCGCCAGTCCTGTGGAACATAACCAGTCCTCATTGAATCCTCAAATATTAAAAATAACGGTCTGTCTATCACCGTACATAGTTCATGCAGAACCCGGGGGTGTAGCCCATCTGGCACCAGTGATTTATGTATCTTAGTGGTTGCGAGGCGGCGCCGTACCTCTTCCTGGGTTAAGCTGTTGACATTCCAAAAAGAATTTACATTATTCCACATTGTGTCTTCCACCAGGGGATTATCCTGGGTAAAGACAGTTGAGAAGGCGACATTCAGTAGATTTGCCCTTTCCTCATCTCCTTCCACCATGACCCCCATGTTATTTCTAAGGGGACCCACACTCTCTGTTTTTAGTTTCTTATCATTTATATACTTGAAAAATAATTTGGGATTATTTTTGCTCTCCCTGGCAATATTTCTCTCAGTCTCTATTTTTGCAGCCTTTATCTGCTTTTTACAGGATTTATTTTTCTCTCTATAATCCTGTAATGCCTCATCGCTACCTTCACGTTTTAGCACCTTAAATGCCTTATCTTTCTCGCTTATTGCTTTCCTTACAAGACTAGTTAGCCACATAGGATTTTTCTTGTTCCTTTTATGCTTTTTCCCATAAGGTATGTGTTTCTCATATATATACAAGATTTTGCCAAAGTTGCCCTTTAATCGTAGTAAACAATACATCAAAATACAGACAGGAAGAGCACCAATGCATAGTGTAACTCTTCACATATACAGCGCACCCTCTATTACATACATCAATCACATTGCTACAGAAAGGGCCAGTTATCAGGCATATTATATCAAGGAAACCTGCCAGAAGCCCTAAAGTTACTAACCCTGTCTGGGGAACATTATTAAAGGAAATCTACCATCAAAATCAAACAGAAATAAACCCAGGGACACTAAACTCTGTGTAATCTGAGTGCGCTATATAAACAAAGGATAATCTTCTTCTTTGTTATCCATGCCTGCCTCCTTCAAAAATCTACTCTTAAAATTATGCTAATGAACTTGAAGGTCATTAGGGGTTATCAGAGCCCCTCCATGCTGTACCTTCACATGTTGTGACACTATGCAGGAACACTACCCCCCATTGTGTGCCGAAACTTCTTCTGCTGTAGTGAGATTAGGGAGGGAGGTGAGATAGTATAACAGCATTTGAAGCTGCAGCACAGAGGAGTTCAAGTAGCATCCCCCCCCCCCCCAAGAAGATTACCACAGTCACGGTGCCTGGATCTATAAGTAAGTGTCCCTGGTTTATCTTGCTTGATTTTGCCGGTAGATTTACTTTTGCCATGTAGACTTCATTTATAAATGATGACTGATAAGGATGCCACCTCTGGGATCCATCCATATCTTAGGAATGGGGAAGCCCTATCCTCTTCCCACAGGTGGGCCAAAGGGATTGAATACCATACACGAGCAGTCTATATTGGCTATTTTGGTAACTCCCAAAAAGTGAAATGTAAAATAGCTGTGCATGTGTAGCACCCTATCCATTCTGCCCAGCTGCGCGGAGGGGGTCAGTGCGCCTCCTTTTCAGAGATAAAACTTGGGGCCCTCATCTATCATCTATTTATGACAAACCCAGGATTATAAAGGGGAGCTCTAACAGATCCTGTTGAAGAGGAGTGTGCGTTACTCATGTTACGATGACCTTATAGAAAACCTACCATCCTCAGTCTACCCAATAAGGCAAATCCGGTGTCAGGTTCCTCTAATCTAGTGTAGCCTTATGCTTTATTTAGCTAAAAGTGTGGTGGCCCAGAACTACTGGTACATATACATCAAATAAAAGGTTTATTACGTTCTGGGCCACTACAATTTTAGCTTAATAAAGATTAGGGCTACACTAGAACCAGATCTACCTTATTATATAGATCAGTGATGGTAGGTTTCCTTTAAAAAGGTTCTTCAAATTCTTGGGTAACATCACCAGATATTTTCAACCCTATGCTCGCATTCTTCTTTCATGGATGTGTACCATGTAAACAGAACGTCACTACCAAGGTCATAAAGTAGTCACTGCAATAAACCATATGAAAAACAGTGCATCCATATAATACACCACAAAATCTAAAAGTCTCCCTGTTATATGAGGAGAGCTTAAAAAAACAAGCTGCTGGTTGTCACACATATATATGTTATAGCCTTGGGAGGTTCTAAGTGCTGGAGATGTTTTTTAAGTAGTGATCACGGGGGGGGGGAGAGACATAGTAAAGGTCCATATTTACCCTACAGTAAAGTTGTCTGAACCTGGCAATATCAGCAGGAGCAAGGTATTGGGGCCTTCAGAATCTTCCAGAAACAGACGATACAGGGGGAAAGAAGGATCAGGTATACCAAATACGAAACACACCTAAAGCCTAACAAGCGTTAGGGGTCCAAGCACCTTAAAGGGGTTTCTAAGCTCAGCAGTTTGACAACCTATGGTCAGGACAGTAAAGATCCAACAGCAGGTACTATGAGCCATTTATGTGTCTTGTATGTTCACACGGAGAGCGTCCTCGTAGTAGCGGCTATGGACACGATTATAATTTAGTAATCTCTGCAGAAATCTGTAGCCCAGTGTGTACATGAGGAGTAACACAATCAGGTCATTATGTGCCTTGTAATCCTCACATCTCCGCAGTCTGCTCTCCTCTCTGTGCTAATGGGCATGGACCTCGCTTATGTCTGTCTTGCTAGGAAGATGGAGTTCAGTAGAGAAAAACAGATTAGGAAGGAAGGGGAAGGGATGATAACAGGTAGCCCTTAGCTTTGATAAATCACAAGGTTGTATTAGGTTTTTCTATTTACTTGGAAAAGTTAATGACCATTTAACACCCAGGACAGCCACATCTATGTAGACTTGCTACAAAGGAGAGAAGACATCAGGCTAGAAGTCTACACTACTACTAAGGGGATGTGCAGTACTCACTTGATTTCTGTGGCTCCTGATAAGTATGGGTGCTGGGTTTAAGAACTCTGTAAGTTTGATATTGATGAGCTATCATGAGAACACTGCATCAGTTCAGTGAACCTTCATCTCTTGAATGAATAAAAGAAAACCTGTCTCCTCTAAGATGCCCTATAAACTACAAACATTCCTCATTTTTTATTGAACATGTGTCCAATTGCTGCTTGCACAAGTTTTCTACGTTCCACCATTGCGGTAAAAACAACTTTTATTCCGCCTCTTATCTAGCAGACAGGAAGCAGAGGAACTCGTGTCTGAAGTGAAGCTCCCTCATCCTCCTCATGGCCTCATACCATTGCTCCTCAGCTCCAGCGTCCTTCTCTACTCTGCATATTCCTGCACATTTGGTGGTGCCCCTGTGTGTGCCCAGGTGTTATCCATCTTCACAGTTACACCAGGCATGCGCCGCTTCAGCATGCACCACAGGAATTCGCAGAGTAGAGGGGGATGTCGGAGCTGATGGGTGGAGGTATGAAGTACAGTGACGGAGCTTGACTGCATACACAAGTTCCTCCACCTTTCTGACGCTTAGATGAAGGGAGGAAAAAAGTTGATTTTACAGCAATGATGGAGCACAGAAGACTCATTAATTAAAGAATAAGGTAATATTTGCAGTTTATGGGGCAAGTTCCCTTTAAGCTTTGATGAGTAGAGGGTTTAGGATGGAACTAGAACATGCACAAGTTACTAACTACTTAATTACATTATTTGATGCCAACATGAACTTTAGATTATTGACTTTCTCCCTTAGAACCTCCAGTCCGATCTTGAGCACCTTCAGCCTCTTTAGGAATCGTCTGCTTCCTCTTCATAAACTCTTTTAGGCCGGATATTTTTTCGGACCCGTTTTTTTACTTCATGGAATCCCAAGGTCTCGGCTTCTGCCTGTTCCCCTGGTACCTCAGTTGTGTCTTCTTCTCTCAGCGCCTCAGACATGTCCAGAGATCCTGGCTGCGTTCCCTTTTTATCACCGCTCTGCTGGACCTTTTTGGTCGGCTTTGAGAACAAAATTCTGCCCTCACCAGAGCTGGAGGAATCCTGGTTGTAGGAGCGCGAGCCAGTTTCTTTGGGGGCCTCTTTTGCTTCCTTTTGATGTTTTAGGTCATTTAGAAAGTTGAGGGCCGTATTGCGGTTTGTGCGCTCGCTGGTGTCTGGGACGTTCTCTAAGCTGTATTTGGTCCAGCGCTCGGGGTGGGCTAAATAATCGGGTACACGTGGTTTCGTAGTGGTAGGACCCTTGTTAGTTGGTTTGACGGGTGCTTCTTGCTCAGCTGAGACACCATCAGATATTTCCTCTTTGATGTCATCTAACATATTTGTGGCCTCGCGTTTCCTACTTTGTTGGACAAGAGGTGAACACTTCTGTACATCTAATAGACCCCCAAAGATGTCATGACTGCGCTGAGAGAAGCTCATATTGGTTCCCTTCAGAGTGAATGGAACAACTGAAGGTTTTTGCTCTCCTTGCGCCTTAGTGTCTTCTTCATCATCCTCTTCTTCTCCAGGACTCAGAGACGTCACCTCAGCTTCATCTGACAAGGCAGGGTCCGAATCGCTAAGAGACAGCGTGTCAGGATCCTTGCGGGATTCATAGGCAAAAGCGCTGAAAGGCTTTGGAGGGCTGTCTTTACCTTCTGACTCCGACATGATTCAAGAGCTGGGGGGTAAGGGTGGTCCGGCAGCAGAAAACAGATTCTTCCACACAGATATAGATTCAGATGCCTGCAAGCAAAGATATCATTTAATCGTAAAACATCTTAAGTATAAGCATATTTTTCGGACTATAAGGCGCAGTGGATTATAAGGCACAACATCAATAAATGTCTGCTAAAACGTCTAGGTTCATATATAAGGCGCATCGGATTATAAGGCGCACCTAATTATAAGGATGAATGACCAGCAGGTGGCAGACCTGTGCACAGTTCATGGCAGCTGTTGTCTGTAAGTACGGTTTATATATAAGGCGGACTGGACTATAAGGCACACATTTGATTTTTGAGAGACCAGTAGGATGGGCAGCAATCCACCCTTGTATGGCGAGGACCTCAACATCTAGCCCTCCCCCTTTTTGCGTTTAGTAACATACACAAAATGTACCTGTTTCTGGGCTTGAAGCAGCTCTCCTTTTTCCGGATCTGTATATTCCACCAGTTGTCTTAGAGAGCGGACTCTACAATAAAAGTTAGAAAACATAATTTATGGACCTTCACATGTGGCAGGCAGGTGTACAGCTGTCTCCAGTACTAGGGATTGTCCTATGAGGAGAACTTCCTTAATGCATTATCCTAATGACTTACTAATGTTTAGAAGAAAGGTCATGACTATTGTAGTATTGCAAAACCGGTATTAGGCCGTATTCTAATGCACCTAATTCTGGCCTATTTCTGCATGACCAATCAAGTCAAATCTCCATCGATCATTTTGAGAACCTGAGTCAGATACAAATGCAATTAACTTTCTTTGTTAGAATCTCTGGTTCTATAGCACACAGAACAACAATACTGGTGCAATGTTAAAGCTGAGATTCGAAAGTGCAAAAGATAGTGATCTTTTTAAGGATACTACCAAGATAACATACTGTTCAGCTCATTTATATATGGCATTGGGGGTGATGATGGTATTGATTAAAAGGGGGGACATTCAAGAAAGAATATTTTATACCCTCCCTGACATAGTTTGGGTAAAAGCCAGTAACAGGATATCTTTAAGCTCGTCATACAGATCAGGCAGCATGCAGCCATGTGCTCAGTGTTGGATGTGAATGTCACAGGTCCAGCACAACGTAGTTGGTGGTAAAAAGTATTGAGTCTTTATTATCCAAAGAGTAAAAATCGAAATCATGAACATCCAGCTGAACGCCACAGACCGAAGCGTTTTAACACTTACGTGTCTTTATCAAGGTCTGGACTACATTGTGCTGGACCTGTGACTTTCACTCTTTGGTTCTATCCACGTTCCTTATGACTCTGGCGCCCTCCGCACTGCCCCGAAAGAGCACACCACTTTTTTTGGTGCACTCTAACATGGGTCATGTGACACACTTCTGTCGGACTTTGCATGTTAAATCTGGCGCACGGGCCGAATGAGCGTTCTGCCCCTTCAATGCAGAAATGAGGGTTGCGTGAAGCATAGTGCAGCCGTGACACAAAATGGTAACATGCAACACAATAGACGCACGGACACTTCTTAAATAACCGTGCAAGGAGTTTGCACTAGAAAGAATGTCACAGTCGGCCAGAAAACTGCCGTACATCCAATAGTAAATGTGGCCCATTGTGTGTAATATTAAATGTGTGAGTTATCCCGCAGATAGTCCTTTTGCAATGAGGGGAGTCAAAATGCAAAAACAAAAAAGGGCTGAGTCCTATGAGGGTAAGAATTGTATCCCCCCGCCTCTGCGCGCACCCACGTGTTTCGATGCACAGTTCAAGCACAACGTGTAACCGCAACCTCCGGGGGGATTTTGAGGGGTCTCATTCAAACTGTACATTATAAAGGGTGCCAGGTATTTTATATTAGGCCCAGTTACTGCATATTATGCCGCACCAGACTATATAAAGAGCTCCATGACCTGTAGGATCTGTTCACCCTATCCCTACACCAGCCATTACTGTTTATAAGCTGCACACAGTGCCCTCCATACACTGACCACTATGTGCTGCTATGACTCCTCCCCACCCCCACGGCATTCTGGGAGTTGTAGTCTCCGGTAGGTCTCCTCTGTGACCTGCACATTATACTACGTGCTCTACGCTCCTGCAGGCTCCAGCACTACAATTCCCCGCACGCCCTGCCAGTGCCCCGCGCGGTGCATGCTGGGCCGTGTAGTTCCCTTCTGAAATGATAAAGAGATTGCATTACGGTGTCCACGCGTACTTAGGGGGAAGATGAAACCTTACAGACTGTCCGTGCTGCTCTGGATCGCTCTCAGCTCAGCGATAATTGCTTCTCTCTGCTCAGCCTCCATGCCGCGGGGTCAGAGGTCACTAGTTCCCGGGTTTCGGGCTGGCTACAGGAAAACTACATTTCCCAGCAGGCAGCACGGTAACCCCCATTGTACGTCACCTCCGCTCTGCTTTATAGCGAGCGTCACCTGCTGGAACATACGTGTTAAAGGCGGCAGTTGCTTCATGTTCGGTTTTACACAATATATTTTGTTTTTTTACTGTGGTAAAAATGGAGTCAAAACCATTGTAGGGGCTCATGGTTTTAATATAAAATATTATAGGCCGTATTTTAGGCCTGTTTTTCCCACATGTATCAGTATGTATAAAGATTGTCCCTTTTGTTGCGGATTTTTCATCGAGATGGTGAATGGAGGGGGTCTGGCTTCACTCAGAGATTTGGGGTGCGGTTACCAAATCCCCAGTGCTCTCTCTCTCTTTGTGAGCGATCAACTACAACTGGACCCAAGCTATGAGACCAGTGTATTGTTATATTTGGACTAGTAGCTACAAGCCCTTGCCTCCGATGCTGTACTTCCATTATTGCGTTTCCGGTTTTTGCTCCTCCCAAAATCCAGAACTATTTTTCCATTTACAGAGCTGTAGCAGGGGTTTGTGGGACAAATTTAATATTTATTTAAGCGGCGGCTCTGTAAAATTTAATTGCCGCTGGCCGGCTGCCAATTCTGTTAAATAGATAGATCCTTCCTGTTCGCCTGCCGGATTTTTGTGATGCTATGCCTAAGAGAAAGCTTTATTCCATGCCCTTTGTGATTATCCTGATTTCCCATTGTGACCTCAATTCCGTTCCTAACCCCGATCCCGTGCTGCCTGTCCTGACCTAACGCTACATTCCTGACTCTGATCCTGTGCTGCCTGTCCTGACCTACCGCTACGTCCCGACTGTGATCCTGTGCTGCCTGTCTCGACCTCCTGCCTGTCCCCGACCATGAGTTTGCCTTATAATTCTGTACTATGCCTTGGCCGCTGCCTCGGACATAGCTGCACCTGTGGAATGACCTGGAGGCACCACGTCGCAACAAGTCCAACCAGCTTTGCGGCGGGCTCCGGTGAAAACCGGGTACTACTTGGACTACGGTCCCAGGTGTTGGCTTATGTCATCATCCGTGGTGGTCTAGGGGCTCCACTACCACTGGTGCCTGACACTGTGTTTGGTCAGAGAGGAGAAGCTAACCTTCACTCATACTACCCAATCAGTGGCAGGCATTTTCAGAGGAGCTGCTATCAACAGTAGTGAGCTGTGAGTTTTTTATATGTTCATCTAAATGCTATGTGCAACACCCCTGCCGATGCAGGCAGAGGGGTTGTTACGAATACGCCCCACCATGTAGCTTGCAGCCTGTATAGGGTCTGATCAACCCCACAGCAGGTCACTACATAACACAGGGGAACACTGCAGCGGTAGAGTCTGCCTGGTAAGGCAGGAGTTAATTCTTTATGTGATGTAATCTGTGTTGACCAATCACATGTGTTATATATTGTATCTGTGAGCTGGGATGCGATTGGAGGAGGAACCACCACCTGACCAGTGGGAGTAATAAAACCCCTGGTCAGGAAAGTTCTAGAGTTGAGAAGTCTTAGGCTAGAGCTGACACAGCTCTAGAGTGGGTGGATTAGAGACTCAGAAGAGTCAGAGTAGAGCCAGAGCTCAGCTCCCTGCCTGAACAGCTCTGAGGAGCTAGTTAGTGAGAGAAAGGGGTATCATCCTACCTTTAAGGGTGATAGCTGAAGCAACCCAGGACAAGCTGAAGCATCCTTCCAGGACACAGCTACCTCCCAGCCTGCTCTTGCATCCAGGCTGAAGATCCCTTCCTGTGGTTCCATCTCCAACTGCAGCCCAGCATTCTACCTTTTGTCAAGGCACGTTACCTACTGTTCCTGCCGGTTCCAATAAAGAACTGTAAGTTACTTTTGTTCAACGTCTGGTCCCTGCTATCACGGCTGTCACCATCCCCAAAGGGTTGCCCCAGGGAGAACTATTCTAGCAGCCTCTCCCTCATCATTTCTTGCCAACGCCACCCTGCTGGAGACCTGCCAGGCTGTAGAACAGCCCTCCGGTCCCCATACCAAGCACCGTGACACTAGCGTGCCTAGGCCGCAACCGCCAACCACTCAGGTATTCTAGGCCCCAAGAAAAGGCTAGGCCCCGGTGGGGGATGTTGCATATGTTTATACACATTCCGCTAGTAGTCTGTTGACATTGCATTTACATAATCACAATGCTACGAAAATGCATTCACAAAGGGGCAGATTTACTTACCCGGTCCAGTCGTGTTCCCGCGGTGCGTTGTCCGACGAGGAGTCGGGTCCGGCGCGATTCACTAAGCCTGTACGCCCGATTTCCTGCATCTGTTGCTTCTGTGCCGAGGTCCGCCGGAGTTCACCTTTTTCTTCCTGGTGTATGTGAGTGCGTGTCTTGCGACACAATAATTTTTTTCAATTCTGCGCTTTGTCCGAAACCATCGGGTTGTCAGACAGCCAAGGCCTCCCCACATCTGTCGCATGCAAGCCGGCGCCTATGCGCCACAATCACATTGCGCGCGCCACAAACCCAGGCAATTCGGCGCACATCAGAAATATTCACGAAACCCGACTGAATCGTGGTCCCGCAGACCCTTAGTAAATGAGCCCCATTGTGTGTACATTCCACTTACATTGCAAACAAGCTGGGAAAGCAAATACGATGATAGCATAAACGCAATGGAAATTCAATTGTGATAACATGATGTAAACCTGATGTGAAACGCAATGTTACCACAAAAGTGATGCGAAACTATTTACATTACATTTACGCAAACATTACTTTTTCATGGTGTTTGCTCTAACATTGCATTTGCCTCACACTGCATTTGCGTTGACATGGCACTTACGTAGTGTTTCCATTTACGTGCCGTTTGCATCATGTTTACATTCAATATGTATAGAAATCAGCAGTATTTTTCAATAGTGTATCTGTGGCAGATACTGGATTCCTTGTGTGATCCAGAATTACGTATTCAGAAGAAACAACTGACCACCGTAGATATTATAAAAAGATTTTTTATCTTGTAAAATAATTCATTACAAAATGATCCATATGAGAAAAGATGCAATCAATACAAAGAAATTCTTTCCATAAATTCATTCGGAGGATATACCTCTTTACAGTGTCCATTGTCTTTAGATATGGAGGCTCCCAGCATCCCCTGCCGGATCTTCATGTCTTTCCACTGAAGAGAAAGCCCTCCGTGTTTCCTGTGCGTTTCCAGACGCCTCCGTGTTCCTGTGGCCTCCCCAGAGTCTCCTCCGGCCTTCCCAGAGGCCTCCCCAGAGTCTCCTCCGGCCTTCCCAGAGGCCTCCCCAGAGTCTCCTCCGGCCTTCCCAGAGGCCGCTCCGCTTCCCAGTGCTTCTCCAGCGGCGCCCCAGCCTCTGCAGCTTTCCAGTGCTGCCCCAGCAGCGCCCCAGACTCCGCAGCATCCCAGTGCTGCTCCAGCGGCTCCTCAAGAGTCGCCCCAGCCTTCGCAGCTTCCCAGTGCTGCTCCAGAGTCGCCCCAGCCTGCAGTTTTCCAAGGGCCACTCCAGCCTCTGGCCAAAAGGCGTTCTAGAGGTCCTCAAGATGTCCTCGGCTTGTTCTATGCCAGGTCCAAGCACCACATGGTTAGTCCTGTCTTCACTGTTCCTGCTCTTCTCCTCAGGTGTCTCATCACCCTAAAGGAGGGGGGGTAGTGTCACGTACCGAGGATCGTGGGTGCACCCTTGCCTGCATGTGTGGTCCCCTCTCCCCCGGGTCGGTACTTACCTCTCCCGGCTCCTGATGGCTCCACTGCGGTCCCATCCAGGCTGTGGGTCTGCTTCCTGGCTAGGCCTCGCGCTTCCGCTGCTAGGGCGACCTCGCGCCAGCTCTTTCAATATTTAAAGGGCCAGCGTCCTCCTAATTGGGCTGGCATTTCCGGACTGCTATATAGCCCGGCGGCTCCCAACATCCCCTGCCAGATCTTCAAGTCTTTCCAGTGAAGAGAAAGCCCTCCATGTTTCCTGTGCGTTTCCAGACACCTCCGTGTTTCCTATGCGCTTCCAGACGCCTCTGTGTTCCTCTGGCGGTCCTGTGTTCCTTTGGTGGTCCTGTATCCCAGTGGCCATCCTAAGGTCCTGCCATTCCGAGGTCCTGCCTACCCTTTGTCCCTACCTTGGCTGCCACTGCGGGCCTAGTTGCACCCCTTGCGGCGGGCTCTGGCAAAGCCCAGGGGAACACTTAGACTCCGCTCCCGGGTTGCGGCTAGTAGCATCATCCCCTGCAGTGGTCCAGGGAGTCCACTGACTTTAGCCTCAAGAGACTCTTCCCACACCTCCGTGCGTGACAGCAGGACGTACATGTAAGCCATAATGCATGTAAGCCACTAAATACGGATACTGCTATTCAATCTGAGGTGAAGGCAAGACCTGTTATTGTGTTTTTCTTAGGCTTACAATTCGGTGATCTGTTCTTATTGACCTGAAGAGGAGATCAATCTCATAGGGAAATGCACAACATGTTCTTTAGACAAAATCCACTAATATTCCCTGAAAAAGGACACATACTGCAAATATTTTTTTCCCCTTTTTAATAAAAATATTTTATTTAAAAAAATATTTACAAATTAGTAGTATCTAAAAACTTTGGTTGTCCGCTGTATCACACCAGGTTTAGCATCTGCAGATAAGGACTTGGCACCTTCGTTGTGCGGACACATTCAGTTATCATACTTCTGTTGAGCGCTCTATCAAACTGAAAGAATAAAAAGAGTTGTTAACCTCTGTATATATCAGGGCCCTGGGGAGTAATGTCACTGAGTAAGTTAAACAGTTTTTGGGGAGATAATTTTTTTTTGTTAGTTTTGTGTAAGTGAGGGAAGTTCTATCTTGGAAAATTACCTGAGGTCCTCTAGTAGGTCTCTGTAGGGAGAGCTGTCATGGGATAACTCACCAGTCACCTCTTCCATTTTTCTGTAGGATATGAGTAGGGGAGAATTAGTTCAGTTGGGAAGGGCTATATACTGCCATCTTTGTTTTGGTTCTGTGTGAGGATGCAAGGCACAGGCTTCCAGTTTGAGAATTTCACTGAAATGCATCACATCACCAGTAATAGAAGAATAAATGAACAGGTCCCAAAAGGAGGCCAAAGTGCTTTGTAGGGTTCCCTTACACAGAACTTACACTGAGAATCCCAAAGCACTAAAATGTGCAGAACTGAAATTCTCCCCAACTGCCTTAATGGAGTATTCCCATCTGGGCATTCACATTTGATTTAATTCATGTGCCATATGTAAACATTTCTTCAATTGGATGTTATTAAAAATAATGTTCCTGTATTAAGATAATTTCTCATAGGAGCCATGTTGTCCCTTAGAAACAAGATGGCTTCCTCGGATACGACCACCTCACATTATGGAAGTGGTGGCCAGACGTGCACTATTGAGCCCTGCCTGAGCACCCGGCTTCAGCTACATTAACACATGATGGCTGTGGGTTATGCAGTAACTCCTTGGATATTTAATATTCAGAAACTTTTTGTTTCCTTGTGCAATCCCTCCAGCAGAGGTGGCCATATCCAAAGACTTGTTTTGTTTCTAAGGGACCATAAGACTACATTTATAAGAAATTATCTTCACAGTGGGGGGATTTATTAAAACCGGCACATAAGGCATAATAAATCTTTCCTATTTTATCAGAGATTACAGATTAGGTTCGAAATCATTGCTCTTAGAATGTGAACCTCAAATGTTCCTTGTTTAGAGTTGCAATTGCTCTACTTATTGTGGAGGCAACAGATGACAAGGAGGGTAAACTTGGGCTTCCACCACTACAGCATAAAAAGCCCCCTTTCTTTATGGAGCCTAAGGCCTCATGCACACAACTGTCTGCTCACCCGGGCCATAACCTGGGCGAGCACACCGTGGGGTGGAGGAGGGATGAGCGTTCCTCACCTCTCCCCTCTCCATAGAAAGACACTGTGTGCTCACCACACCGTGACAGTGTGCCATAGAACGTATCACGGCCCCCAATACAGTCATGTGCAAAGGGACTGAGACTGTTTTTGGCATGGCTGTCACCATTGGGGTATGTTTATTCAACAGATTTTGGCAAATATTTTTTTGACCGCTTTTGACACCGGAGTTTGACAGATACTCAGTAGCAAAATATTCTGTATGAACATATCCCAACATGAAAGATCATGTTAGTACTCTTCTACTTCTCTTAAGCATGGAAAAGAAGAGGGCCAGATTGGATGGGAGTAAACATGAACAACATTCAGGTCCAGCTGGTGATTGACTATGGATTGAGAATCTTTGGATATGTATCCGCCTTAAAGGGAACCTGTCATCAGGGAACTCTATTTCACTAAAGCCAGGTTGCAGAAGCCTATCACACCTGCAGTGCAAAACTGCCTCTATGCCTTTTCTAAGCATGAGTATTACAATACAATTGTGTGTTATAACTTACCTTGCACCCTGACAAAATCCTGGGGTAGTCACAGGGGTTGGGCTTTGGTTTGGATACATTTCAAAAAACAACATGGGACTTGCCCAGACTTCCCCCATCTTTGGGCTTCTCCCTTCCCCACAGCTCACCAGGCTGTGACCTCTGTGGAGGAGCACAAGGGCGGGGGGGGGGGCTAAGATCTGAGGAGTGATTAACGCAAACAAGCCTCACTTTTTTTTTAAATGAATCCAAAGCCCATCCCCTGTGACTCCCCCAGAATTTTGTCACTGCAGGTGTGATGGGCTTCTGTAACCTGTCTTTAGTGAAAATTAGGTCCCTGGTGACACGTTCTCTTTAAACATAATGAAATATGTCTATATAACACATTATTACACAATATTGAGACATTCAATGGAATTACACAAGTAGTTCTTGAAGATATGCTTTTTTATTTTCTAGGGTTTCATTCTGCACAACTTGAGGGACATCTGGTACAAACCAGGCAGCAATAAACTTGATGCAGACAGCCACGTGCTGAAATAATAAAGTAAAACAAAAAAACATAAGATTGGAAAATAAGTAACAAAATAAAAACATCTAAAAACAAAATCTCACATTGACTTCCCAAAGGTTAAACATTTAGGACCTATACCGTTACATGAAAACATATCAATATCTGATCAGTGGAGGCCAAAACTGGCCCTGGCATTGATCACCTGCTCATGCCTGAAGCACTACCCAGGGCATTGAACCAGCTGCATTCAGCCCCAAACACTTTGTTGTGCCAAACCAAACTGGAGACACGATCATTTGATCAGTGCTGAGATCTGCTGTCAGTCCTCAGTTATCTCATGTTGATGGCTTTTAGGGGGACAGACACATCCCCTTTAAGATAAAATATAAATTGAACCTGATGCATGGTACTTACCCGTACCCTACTCTCCGGCTGTAGAACCCCCGCCTCCATACCCTTAACCTCGCATACCGCTCAACCCTCTCGAACCCTCACCTTCCTCTCTCTCCCTTCTTCTTTCCCCAAAAAACACTGAGTTCTGTATATGACAGCGATGGCGAACCTATGGCACGCGTGCCACATGCGGCACGCAGAGCTGTTCCTGTGGGCACCACCTCCGGCTGTCGGGAGCGCTGAATGTTATTGTGGTTCCCATAGAAACCACTGCGGGGAGAAGAGAGCAGCATGATACAGCTGCTCCCACATAATAGAATTGGGCAGGGGCATAAGGATCTGGCCCTTAGATACAGGGGTCCAGCAGCTGTCACTGTTCCATGTGCTCTTTTGGGACCCCTGAGCACAGTAATGTCAGCAGGAAGGCAGTCATTGCTCTGCCTTCCCCCTGCTAAAGCCGGGACTCACACAGAGGGCTGGTCACCTGACCCGACCAGCCAATAGGAGAAGAGGGAAGAGGAATCACCAGAGCCCGGGCTGCATGTAGCTGCTGCAGTATAGAAAGGTAATAAATGACATAAATAAAGTATAGCATCAGCTCATCCTCCCCTTCTCCCCTGCTATCCTGTAAATATAAACTACATTATTGTCTCTCTCATATCTATGTATCTGTCTCTCTATTTATCATCTTCTTATGTTCTCTCATATCTATCTATCTATCTATGTATCTGTCTCTGTTTCTCTCATATCTATCTCTGTTTCTCTCATATCTATCTATCTCCTATCTATCTATGTATCTATCTATGTATCTATCTATGTATCTATCTATCTATGTATCTATCTATGTATCTATCTATGTATCTATCTATCTATGTATCTGTCTCTCTCATATCTATCTATGTATCTATCTATCTCCTATCTATCTATCTATCTATCTATGTATCTATCTATGTATCTATCTATGTATCTATCTATCTATGTATCTGTCTCTCTCATATCTATGTATCTGTCTCTCTCATATCTATCTATGTATGTATCTATCTATCTATCTATCTATCTATGTATCTGTCTCTGTTTCTCTCATATCTATCTCTGTTTCTCTCATATCTATCTATCTCCTATCTATCTATGTATCTATCTATCTATCTATCTATCTATCTATCTATCTATCTATGTATCTATCTATGTATCTATCTATCTATGTATCTGTCTCTCATATCTATCTATGTATGTATCTATGTATCTATCTCCTATCTATCTATCTATCTATCTATCTATCTATCTATGTATCTGTCTCTCTCATATCTATCTATGTATGTATGTATCTATCTATCTAGCTATCTATGTATCTATCTATGTATCTGTCTCTCTCATATCTATCTATGTATGTATCTATCTATCTATCTATCTATCTATCTATCTATGTATCTATCTATGTATCTGTCTCTATGTCTCTCTCATATCTATCTATCTCCTATCTATCTTAAGGAGATTGTCTTGACCATGTCTACATGCCTAAATGCACTGAGTTGCCACCATGTGATTGGCTGATTAGAAATTAAGTGTTAACGAGCAGTTGGACAGGTGTACCTAATAAAGTGGCCGGTGAGTGTATATACAGTATTGGTGATTATGTTGGAGTTACACAACCAACAGAAAATATCTGGATCTATCATTGTGGACAATTGTATTGCATTATTAATAAAACATAATGAGGGTCATTTACTAAGGGCCCGATTCGCGTTTTTTCCCGACGTGTTACCCGAATATTTCCGATTTGCCATTTTCCCTGAATTGCCGCGGGTTTTTGGCGCACGCAATCGGATTGTGGCGCATCGGCGTCGGCATGCATGCGACCGAAATCAGGGGACGTGGCTGAACGAAAACCCGACGGATTCGGAGAAACCGCAGCATTTTTTAAAAAATGTGTCGCTGGACTTGCACTTACCATCACCAAGTATAGCATCATGTACTCCGCGCGGACCTCGGCGGACCTCAGCAGCAGTGACACCTGGTGGATGTCGGAGGAACTGCCTTAGTGAATCGCCGGAAGACCCGAATCCACCACAGAGAACGCGCCGCTTATCTGTCTCTATGTCTCTCTCATATCTATCTATCTCCTATCTATCTATCTATCTATCTATGTATCTATCTCTCAGATCATTTTTCTAGATACATAGAGATAGATATATCTATCTAACAGGGCCCACTGGTGTCTTGTTACACCACTGGGATTGGGGTCACATATAAAGGTCAGCAGACCCCTATATGTGACATATGACATAGCTATAAATAAAATACATCAATATTAAAATGGGGCAATTCTCTCTATAATGCTGGTTATCAGCTGCAGGTGTACCTGAGCTCTGCCCCAATCCTTCCCCTGAACAGTATACAACAGTTTTAGGCGAGCAGCGGACAACAGTACACTGCCAGGATTTTTTAACGTTTATTACAGGAGTCCCTATATTAAACACCTATGTGGGTTTTTTTAAAATTTTTGTCTTGGCACTTTGCTATAAGTAAGTTGGGTTTGAGTTGCATTTTGGGCACTCAGCCTCTAAAAGGTTCGCCATCACTGGTATATGACTTTACGACTTAATGTTACGTTCTCCTTTGTTTCTGTTATATGATTCCTTCCAAAGGATTGTTTGGCTTTTACTCCATAAAGCCTCAAAAGGCGCTGTATTGTAACCACTTACGTGTCATGCCAACATGTATGTACCTCTACCTGAAACTCAATAAAGTATTTTTCTTGAATGGAAAAAATATAAATTTACAGTTAATGGGGGTCATTTATTTCCGATTTGCACCGATTTTACCTGAATCGCCCCGGGATTTTGGAGCACGGGATCGGATTGTGGCACATCGGCGCTGGCATGCACGCGACGGAAATCGGGGGGTGTGGCCGTAAAAAAAAACCCGACGGATTCGGAAAAACCGCCGCATTTAAAAAAAAAAAAAAAAAAAGTGTCGCTCGACACGCGCTTACCTTCACCCACGATAGGACCGTGAACTTCAGTGCATTCCGATGGTCTTCAGCGCAGCAGTGACACCTGGTGGACGTCGGAGGAACTGCCTTAGTGAATCCCGGCCGAACCCGAATCCACCGCAGAGAACGTGCCGCTGGATCGCGAATGGACCGGGTAAGTAAATTTGCCCCAATGTGTGTGAAGTCATGTTAAAAAATGTGGTCAAATCTCTGTGTACTAAATCTTCTCAATATTGGGCAAAACATAAATCCAGCTCCATATAAACTATACAGCTTTTTATTGTTTACCTCAAATACTATGACAAATCCAAGCCGAGCAGCAAAAATATGCCAGAACTGCACAGAAAAACTGTAGTCATCATTACGGTAATCTCGATATCTGAAGGTAAAGAGCAGAACAGGTATATGAAACCACAATACTATATCAGGAAAGTACAGTACAAATATAAAAGGTACTGCTCAGATATAAATATTCCCTTAGATGAGCTTTTCAATATTTGCTTCTATGGAGCATTGAAAGACCAAGCATTGACAAAGACCTGCTGCAATTGAAACACGCGTCGGGGTGCACGCCAGGTATTATCATGTCCTTCCTTTTGTCACATTAGATCTCATTCAGTTTGTATCACTTACATTTGCTCATCACATGCGGTGGTTCAACCTTTTTGACATCTGCTTCTATGATAGTATATCCGTTAGCTACATAAGGGTGTTCTACCATCACTGTTTTACCTTTACCTCTGTTGAGTACTGCTTACTATATCCATGGGTCTCTAATACTCTTTATTATGGGGCAGATTTACTTACCCGGTCCATTCGCGATCCAGCGGCGCGTTCTCTGCGCTGGATTCGAGTCCGGCCGGGATTTATTAAGGTAGTTCCTCCGCCGTCCACCAGATGGCGCTGCTGTGCTGAAAAGCATCGGAACGTGCTGAAGTTCACCGAGCTGGGCTGAGTGATGGTAAGCGCAAGCTCCGCAACAGATTTTTTTTTTTAATGCGGCAGTTTTTCCGAATCCGTCGGGTTTTCATTCGGCCACTCCCCCGATTTCCGCCGCGTGCATGCCGGCGCCGATGCGCCACAATCCAATCGCGTGCGACAAAATCCCGGGGGAAATCGGCGCAAATCGGAAATATTCGGGTAACACATCAGGAAAACGCGAATCGGGCCCTTAGTAAATGACCCCCTATGTGTTTAGATTATGTGTCTTAGGATGTATTACCTGGCATGCTTTCTTGTATTTCTTCTGAGATGCTTCTCAGTCTTTTTTATACATTTTTATTGTTGTCCACTAATAAAGATTTACATTTTTGTGTAATTGTATTGAAGCCTTGTTCTTTCCTCTTGTTTTCTCCTTTTTGGTATTTTTTTTTATGGAGCATTCAAGCAAATCTCCTAAAATCCTGGAGTCTTACCAGATGAAGAGCCCTTCCGACACGTATGTGATACAATCTCAATAGTCATTTTTAGTAAAATCTTTTTAGTGCATTAACAGCAAGACTTGTTTTGGACCGGAATTCGTGTATTTTAAAGGGGTGGTCAACTTTTTGCCTAATTAAAAAGTATATTTTGATCTTTTATGGTGAAAGGGTAACATGTGCAACTCTGATCCCCTATAGCTTCCAATTGCCTAGGACTCCAGGAGAAAGGGAAAAAAAAACAACCCTAGCCAAGTTTGGTGGGGTCAACTGACTATCTATAAGGGCATCCTGATCTTCAATAGAAGATGGGTCTAGTATGTTTAATTTGTAAAGTTTTGCTCTTTGAGAAGATCATCTACTGTCAGATGTCGATAATGGCTTGACAAGGAGTCGTGAATGTTTGGGGCCTGTTATTGAAAGGACATAGGCGGGTACCTGCATTCTGTGGTGTTTGGGTACAGGGACTCTTCCACTACTGTCCGCTTGTCAAAATCTTGTGTATGAAAAGTTGATAGGCTTTGGTTGATGTATCCGGTAAGACAGCTAAAATGAAAAAGGGAGACCGTTTATAAAGAATCAAGAGGTTAATCTGCATCAAAACAGAATAGTCCATGCTCTTAAAATACTAGAAAATACCTACAAGGAATGGGTAATAAATAAATTAGATAGATCATCTTTTTACTAGGACTTACTCTATGTCCTCTTTCCCCTGGGCACATGGTCCATATGCATATCGATATATAAGCCTGGGGATGAATTCAGATGTAATTGCAATAACCAGACCATTTGTGATGACCGCTAGAACTCCCACTGCTTCGAGAACTTGCAACCAGATACCTGAAAAAGAAGCAGACATTATTACAATACAATAGACAATAAACCAAAGGGTATATCTATGTTCACTAAACATTTGCAATATATATTGTACCCATATATCAGCTAATTTAAACCATAGGAGATCATGTATGTCTGGCAATAGGACTACTAAAATATCCGCTTCTGAGAACCTTCACAAAAATGTACATATGTTGATGGCAGTGTATTGTATAATAAATCAAACAATAGTATGTTTAACATTGTCTCAGGGAGCCAACACATTTGCCAATTGTTCATGTTCATGTCCCACAAAGGGGATATGGCGGCACAAGAAATGGACCTATTTGTAACCAGAAACACAGGGATAATCCACACACTCAGAGGCATAACTACAGGGGCTTTGGGGCCCACAGTGTCATGGGCCCCGTCATCCGACCTGACACACTAAAGAGTGGAGCATGTGCACCATTATATAGATTGTCCAGCATACTATGTACATAACATATATGTGATGTGTATATGCTGTATCTTCTATATCTGATATGAGCTATTGGTACACAATCCTTTAAACAATCTCACCTATGTCATTTGCTTTTCTCGGCACCATTCGGCGCTGTAACCGGGTCATTTTGATGGCATCAAGACGAAGTTCCAGCACATTGTTGATTAAGGCAAGAAGAGGAGCCAGAGGGAAAGCAGCCACAAATATTGTGGTGAAGCTGTATTGGATGACTGTAGAGATAGACACAAGAGATTTATTACATGTCACTAGGTGTAATAGAAGTGGTGACATTATATAATGTGATAATGAATGCACAATACTCACCCATTTCCAGAAACTCATCAAACAAACTGAAGATATGGACATCCACCAGTCGGTAATTTTGTCTCCATGTTTCTGTTGTATGCCTCTCTGAGCCCTTCTCACTGTGTACCCTGCTCCGCTTATCCTTTAGTGTTCTATACTTATACTTAAGGAATCTATGGAGAGAAGGTCATTGTTAAATTCTAGGCAAAACAATTAAGATTCTTTTTATTGCTTAAAACATAAAAGTTGTCTAATAAGACAATGGACTTTTTGGCAGATTCCATTGTAGGCATGAAAGATAGGTATATTGCAGGAGGCCCAGATGAACCAACCATTAATTTATTTTTAATCAAAGATTCAACATTGTGACATTCATACTCACGGGGACAGAAATTCCATGCAGTTACTGAGCGTCTGTTTAAGGATCATGATGATACACATCTGTATAAACAGGTCCGTGATGCATCCACTTGGGTGACACTGTCATGAGAGAGAGAAGATTACAAACCACATAAATTTTCCTGTTCATAAAATGAATGGAGTTTTCCAGGATCAAGAGAGGCATCAATATTAGGGTTCATTCACACGGCCGCCTGTGGGGAAGTACATGCGGCCGCATATACGTCCCCATAGACGTCAATGGCGACATGGCTGCGGTACGGTGCCTCACATGTAATGTAATATAAACAGCCCTCTTCTATAAATATAAACTGCTCCCTACAATATATAGGGCCCCCTTTAATAAATATATGTAGTCAGCCTATAATATATACAGTTCCCCTAATAATAAATACATACAGCCCCCTATAATAAAAATATATACAGCTCCCCTCTAATATATATACGGTCCCTTTATTAAATATATACAGCCCCTGATATTAAATATATACAGCTCCCCCAATAATAAATATACACAGCCCCCTATAATAAATATATATAGCCCCCTATTAATATATACAGGATCCCCTATAATTCAAATATACAGCCTCCTGCAGTAACGATAAACTGCATTCTGCCCACGATAAAATAATAAAATTGTACTCACTTTCCTCCGTTCCCTGGATGTGTGCCGATCTCTCCTTCCCTCACGGTGTCAGCATAGTGGCACAGTGTCTGATGTCACTTTGTCGCTAGCGGCAGGATGCCGACCTCCTGCGTGCGCTGCGATTGCCTATGGCAGAGCAGGGAATTTATTGTTCCCTCGCTCTGCCATAGATTAAAGTGTATTGCACATTCCAGTTCTTTTTTAGAGAAAGGCCGGAGAGCCAGACCCGACTGTGCTGTGGGCGATTCAGGCGGCCATGTGACTGCCCAAATTGCTAACAATTGGTGGGGGCCCCTTTAAGGGTAAAGTGGTGGGGGCCCTGGGTCCACGCCTCCCTTAATCCGACCCTGGTAGCCTTCGTGGTCTACTTGTAGCCCTTCTTCTCCTCTGAGTTCTTCACATAAAAATAGATGCAAATCTGTAATACCCTACACTTATAGATACTGTGCAGGTAGGCAGACACTGAAGAGGCTGTGACCCCTTTAAACTGCTTATAAAGTCAACTCTGACCTGATATTAGTGGTCTGTCCTAAGGGCAGATCAAACATCTGTAATCCAAAAAGAAAAAACCCTCCTAAAACCAAGTACACTTACTTCTTCCAGCCTCCACTCTCCAGCGATTCGTATATAGTTTCCTGGGTATCCGTTTATTCTAATAATAAGAGAAAGAGTTAGTTTAATGTTTCTTATTTTCTCCAAAACATATGCAAATGCAGCTGTTACACAGTGTTAAATGAGCTGCCCATTTTGGACAATCACTTCAGTTTTTAAGGTCCATTAAATTTATACAACCACGAGTATCCTGCCACTGAGACCCCCTGAGATCAAGTGTAATCTGTTGGAGTCTAGGAGGTGTCCAACAAGCATGGAAAAAGAAATGAGGTTTTAGGGCAGTTCCATGTGAGATTTACTTGCATCGGGTCAACCACCATACTGGGAGAGTGAATAAGACTTTAAGGGGGTTTGACCATTGTCCCTAATGATCTGTGTAACATTTATGTGAGCTGTTAGTAGCAGCAGGACTGTGAAAAATCGATATACAATTGAGTATTGTAGTTTCAAGTGCAAAAGAACCAAGCTGCAATATAACGAACTATAGACATCTTACTCTCATGTTATACATGGTGATCTTATCTACCTGCTGTAAAACTTCTAATAGAAGGCACTTACATTCCAATAATATTCTTCATCATACTTAAGAACACCCGACTTACAGACAACTCCTAGTTACAAACGGACCTCTGGATGTCGGTAATTCACTGTACTTTAGCCTTAGGGTACAATAATCAGCTGTAGGAGTTATAAAAGGTGTCTGCAGTTAAGCTTTAATGTTAATCCTGGTTCTTATGACAACCCAATTGTCACAGAGACCAAAAACAATTCTGGCTTGGGTTACAATTATAAACTACACAGTTACGACTTACATACAAATTCAACTTAAGAACTGCCTGTACATCAAAGTAATAATAGTTACCTTCCCAGAAAGAACGCCACATAGAAGAGGGACGAAAAGTGGGTGACAAATTGAAACGTAAACACTTTACTTGTGAAGCTGTTCTCCCGCTCAGTAAAATTCCGAGGTTTCTCTGGGTGGAGACAAGAAAGGAATGTTGGTACCAAAGTCATTAGTTCTGAGATTTACTCAATGTCCAAGAAACATGTTTTGGTCTACCAACAAACTATCCTGAATTTCAAAAATTGCTTAAAGGTGATTACTGGAGATTCCGATCCAGCAATCAAGAAGACATTTAGCCATTTTCAACTGTTTCAAGATGTCGCTTTAACAGGTTCACGACCGCCCGCCGTGTATTCACGGCAGCGGTCGGGTCCCGGTGCATGGAGAGGACCAGCACTCCACGCGGGTGTTTTCTTGCTGCGTTTAACCCTGTAACTGAAAATCGCGCCCAAAGTAAAAAATGGCACTTTTTTGCCATTTAAAAAAAAATTAAAAAGTGATCAAAAGTTTGTAAAGTCCTAAAAATAATATCATTGAAAACAATATTAAAAGTCTCAAAAAATGACACCACCCACAGCTCCATACACCGAAGTATGAAAAAGTCATTAGCACAAGAAGACGGCAAAATTTTAAAACAATATTTGTACAGGAGGTTTTAATTTTTGTAAATGTTTGAAAACATTATAAAACCTATACAAATTTGGTATCTGCGTAATCGTATTGACCCACAGAATAAAGTGGACCTGTCATTTGGGGCGTGAAGTGAAAGCCGTACAATCCAAGCCCACAAGAAAACGGTGCAAATGTGTTTTTTCACCATTTTCACTGCATTTGGAATTTTTTTCCCGCTTCCCAGTACACGGGAATATTCAATGAATATTATGAAGTGCAATTTGTTATGCAGAAAACAAGCCGTCACACAGCTCTTTACGTGTGAAAATAAAAAAGTTATAAATTTTTGAAGGTGGGGAGTGAAAAATGGAAATGAAAAATCAGGAAAGGGCCCGGTCCTGAACCGGTTAACAATTCCAGAGCTGCCGTTCCTAGTTAGGTTCTCCAGTGTCATACGTTCTGTACCTGTCATATGAATTTGAGCTTGGTTTCCATACACTGACGCTATGAAGTGTAGTTTCTTCCTTAGCTCTGAAACACTTAGACTAGATACACACTGCCGTTGCCCGTCGTACCGTAGCATGGCGGGCGCACGGGGAGAAGAGGAGGAGGTGAGCGCCACTCACCCCCTGCCCCACTCTATAGGGATGTATGGCCCACGGCGCCATAATACGGAAAAAGAGAAGACATGTCCTATCCTTTTCCGGGGTACGGAGCGGTACAGTGCCGCACGTGTGCTATACCGTACTGCACCCGAAGGGTGCCGTGCGCCCATTGCCATCTATGGGGGACGTATATATGGGCCGTATATACGTCGGCCATATACATGTCCCCCATGCGGCAGTGTGAATGTAGCCTTAGGCTGCATTCACACTGCCGTATGGGGGACATGTATATGGCCGATGAAAATGGGCGCACGGCGCCCTACAGGAGCAGTACGGTATAGCACAGGTGCGGCACTGTACCGTTCCGTATCCCGTGAAAAGATAGGACATGTCGTGCGCCATGTTCCTCTATGGAGAGGTGCGGGGGTGAGCAGCGCTACGCTTCTGCCTTTGATGCACAAAATTCAAGCAACTCACCCAGATTACATAAATAAGTGGCGATTACACGATTCACCTGCAAAGACAAAGGGAAAACCGTAAAGTAGAGTCACGTCCAGGACCAACAAATCATTAAAAATGTGGGATGATGGGGTGATTGTCACTATGGCGCACACTGGTAGTCAAAAGTGATTCGGAGAGTACTTCACAACAAAAGTGTTTATTGGTGTCTCGGTAACACAACACGTTTCGGAATCAGCGTCAATTCCTTTTTCAAGTGAGGAGAGACTAGAAGCTCAGGTCTTAAGGTCTTAAGAAGCTCTGGGAAGACACTTACTGTAAAACCTGAGCTTCTAGTCTCTCCTCACTTGAAAAAGGAATCGCCGCTGATTCTGAAACGTGTTGTGTTACCAAGACACCAATTTGTTGTGAAGTACTCTCCGAATCACTTTTGACTAGCAGTGTGCGCCATAGTGACAATCACCCCATCATCCCATGCATCTGATCCAGACCGGTGTGGCTACTGCGCTCTGATGATCCCGTCAACAGACAGCACCTGATTGGTACTCAGCTCAAGCCTTCCACTAGTGTTGTGCCTGGAACAACTATCTGGTGAGCCTCTTTCCTCCCCCATCTGAATTTGTCCATTGCTGTACAAACTACTACTCTATGAGCGCTTTTTGGTCTTTCCCTGTTCGCCTCTCCTATACATCATTAAAAATGTGTAATGTTTCAACCACAAACACATTTTACAAATCAGTATGTGGAGGATAAGATGGACATTGCATAGATGACAATGACATCACTTGCAGGCAAATGAGACAAAACAAAGAATTTAAGGGCTACAAGAGTAATGGGGTGGTGAGGGGGTGGTAATGGGGTGGAGAGAAGTACCTGAGACCCCATTGGACCCCTCGTTTTCGTGATCTGTGGGGGTCTCATCACTGAGACCCCCACCGATTAGCAAGTTAGGCCCTATTCTGTGGATAGATCCTAACTTGTGTTTGTGGGAAAACCCCTTTAAGGTTTGTGCAGACAGTTTACCCCAGGCTTTGTCAAATAATAGCTTTAAAGGAGGTACTTTGTAAATGTTACTTACTCCTAGCGGCACTATATATAAATTATTTATTTTCAGGGGACACAGTACAGTTTATCAATGAGCTCTGGTTAGCTTAGTAGGTTTCGGTATTATTTTCTATTATATTTCTAGAGCAGACTGGGTGGCAGTATTGTATTCTAGGGCATAGTGTGCGGCAGTACTATAATGGTGGCACAGAGGGTGGCCCTATAAAAGGTAAGATAGAGAGAATATCCAATGCAATAAAAAGATACCTCTACAAGCACAAATCATGACTGGACGAAATCGTTATTGTGGTCTAGGCCAAATAGACAGGAAAAAGTGAGGAAAACTACAATAAAAGTAAATGTCACATGTGAATCGCTGGATTTAAATAATATTATATATTCTATCCCTCATTGATAGGTAGTCAGATAAACCTATTGCCATACAGACAGGGCCGTAATTACAGGGGAAGCAGCCATAGCAGCATTCCCCGTCAGATCCTAGTGCTTCATGCCTATGAGGAAGCTTTCCACAGTGTTTCCTTCCAAAGTGTTGACCTCCCATTGTGACCCCGAACCTGTTCCTGATTCTGCTCCTTTGCTGCCAGCCCCGATTTCTTGCTCCGTCCCCGACCACGCACCACACCTACCTTGATGGTCTGCCTGTTCCTGACCATCAGACTGCCCAGTGATCTTGTACCTCGACTTTGGAAGCACCGTGGACAAGTCTCGCCTGTGGAATGACCTGGTTGTACTACACTGTAGCAAGACCATCCTGCTTTGCTGCAGGCTCTGGTTAAGACCGGATGCCACTTAGAGTCCGGTCCCAGGTTTCTGCTTACATCATTGTCTGCGGTGGTCCAGGGGGTTCACTACTCCAAATCCTGACACCCACCACATGCCTCCCAGTAGATAGGTAGTCCCAGCACATACCCCCAGTAGATAGCTAGCCACAGCATATACTCCCAGTAAATAGGAAACCACAGCACATACCCTCAAGTAAATAGGTAGCCACAGCACATGCCACCCCCAGTATATAGGTAGCCACAGCACATGCTTCCCATGAGATAGGTAGTAACAGCACATGCCTCCCTGTAGATAGGTAACCCCAGCACATACCCCCAGTATATAGGTAGCCACAGCACATGCCCCCAAGTAGATAGGTAGCCACAGCACATGCCCCCAAGTAGATAGGTAGCCACAGCACATGCCCCCAGTATATACTCCCAGTAGATAAGTAGCCACCGCGAGCTCCTCATCACTCCCACGCTCTTCTCTTTGACCCAGGCTAAGACAATGGCGGCGATGGCACCTGGGTTGTACAAAGGACGTAGACAGCGGTAATATTGCTGCCTGTGTCCAGTGATCAGTCTAACAGACACACACAGCAGCCATCACTAGTTATTAAAGATCTGTCTGAGAGCCAGATGCAGCCAACAAAGGAGCCACATCTGGCTCCCGAGCCATAGGTTCCCTACCCCTGCACTAGAGAATGGAGGATGTGAGACCATTATATACATATTATTCTGTGTATACGCTGTGTGTGTGAGTGTATAAAGTGTATATGGGTGAAGTTTATGATTATGTATGTAGCTATATAAATGTGTGTATGAGTGTAATATGTATATTTTTAAGCTGGAATAGGACCCCATTCATAAATATGCTGTGGGGCCCTGCCTCTCCTAGTTACACCCCTGCATACAGGCAATTTACTATTAGAGTAGGAACACTTTATTGTTCCATATGCCGGTTTGTATTCTGCAATGTAATATTATATTTGCATATGTCCCCTATGATTTTTTAGTTATGGGGGAGATTTATCATCAAGTTTCAGAGGTAAAGCTGTTCTAGTTGCCCATTGAAACCAATCAGAGCTCAGCTTTAATTTTATAAACAGCTGTAGGAAAGCTGAGCTCTGATTGGTTGCCATGGGCTCTTGTTCTGCTCTAAGAGACTTATGATACATCTCCCCCTATTTTTCTATACCACTAGTAGCATATTATTTATTAAACCTGCTAAACCCTTACTATGGAACATCTATCTGAAAAAATTAACAGAGGTGATGCAGGACATTGTTAAATTGGCTGTTTCTGTTCAATAAAGTACCTTGGTCATGATGACAATGGTGAGGTAATGAAGTACAGCTCCAGACATGACAGCCGCTGTGTTGGCATGTTCACTTAGGAAAGGCCAGGATGAACGCATAAAGAACACGGTCGCCAAAACTCGGTATACCACTAGAGCTTGTGCTATGCCAATCAGAATGGCGATCTGGTGGAGGAAGAGGAGAAAGAAAACATGGGTTAAGAGGCAAGGGCACCAGACAATGTAACCTGCATTATATACATTAGATATAACAATGGGACTTCCATACCGTAGCAGCCACTCCTAGAAGAACTGCAGTAGAGCGCAGATAAGAATGCTCATGCTCCTTGATGTTGCAATCATCATCAATGATGATCTCTAAAGCCAGCTCCTCCTGTGCAAAACAAGAAATGTACATAAGTACAGCAGAAAATACAAAAAGGTAAACTCTAGAAAAAATCCCTGGACAAAAAAAGCTATAAAAAAAAAATTGTTAATCCTGGTTCTTATGACAACCCAACATTTTTTAAATCCAATTGTCACAGAGACCAAACAATGATAAAGAACACAGTTCCGACTTGCATACAAATTCAACTTTTTTTCATCTTTTATGTAACCTGGGGACTGCCTGAATCCAGTGTTTTTACATAGATTTCATTACAATTAGCCACTGGCAAGTAACAAATCTAATGAAACCATACAGTCTTGAGTCTGACGAAGACCCGAAGCTGTCATGGAAACAGATCAAATCAGGGGGGTTGGCAACAAAGATGGCGACAACCGTGCTCCATCAAGGAGTTTACACCCACGATCGATGCTAGCAATATGCAGCAAACCTTGTGTATGAAGAGGGCTCAGCCTACACCATTCATAGCTCGCTGATGGATATATCCGTCAGGGAGCATAAGTGGTTAAAAAATGTAACTGGGCTTGTGAAGATGGAGCATATAACTAAGGATGAGCGGACCCATTAAAATTTGAGTTCAGCCAAACCCTATTTTAAATCCCTGTTTCACTGGAGTAGTCAGTGGGAGGATGAAATTGAACTTTTAATGAAAACAATTAAGAAGACCCCAATGTGTCAACAAAAGGTTGCGACTTTGCAAGTGGCCTTCAGAAAGACTGGTTCAGGAACTGATCGTTGCCATTCGAGGAGAGCTGGTATTACTCCATGTGGTGATAAAGGTATCAAAGGATACAAACATCAAAACGATGAGTAGAAGTAGGTCCTGAAATTCGTCTACTTGTCCCAAAGCTAGGTTAGGGTCTTAAACAAGCACCTCACAGAAACCAGATTCCTATTAGTGCTTGGGTTCCTACACAAATTGATTACAGAGGTCAGTAAAAGGCCAGTGTCCTCCACAGCTGAGGTCACATCTAAATACCCCTGTCTTGCATACTCCTCCCTGAAAACGCCATCTGGCTATCTACTGCTGCTGTAGGAAAGGCAACTTAATGACGCCTCAGCAAAAAGGAGCATTTAAATACCTTATATACTCGAGTATAAGCCTAGTTTTTCAGCACTAAAAAATGTGCTGAAAACCCAAACTCGGCTTATACTCGGGTAAAAAATAGATATGTTTTACCAGGTTTTTGTGGTAAAATTAGGGGCCTCGGCTTATACTTGGGTCGGCTTATACACGAGTATATACGGTAATTCCTAAATAATTTCTACTGCTATCATAAAGTCTGGTATGTTGGAATGTGGGTCATCATGATGGAGTAAACGAATGTAAGACCAAGGTCCTATGTGGCCTACAAGAAAAAATACTGTCATACATACATTTTGAGGTAAAAAATGAGGCACATCTTGAAATGTCCGCCGGACATTTATTTTTCGTCAGTAAGACACATTCATCTCCTATTCCAGATGTGCTAAGTGTTGCAAATGACGTTTATAATTTCAAACTGTCTAAAATTTGCAACATTTTTGATGCAAAAAACTCCAGAGAAAACCGTACTTAAGGAAAACTTCGAAAATGGAAAAAGTGACTTTCAACATTTGTGCGACATTTTTGAGACATTTTTAAGAAATGTCTCACAAAACAGATCTGAAAATATCCCCTATTAACACAAGAGAGTGAGAGATTGATAAATAACACAAGAAGGAGACAAAAAAAACGACACCCAAAAACTACCAAAACTCACAGATAAGTTAACCCAACCTTCCTCATGTCATTACGCGGGGGGTCAATTGGGGGGATTCTGGAAACCCTTATTTAGTGTCACTATGAAGATTGTCATTATTTGGGGATCCCTTTGATGATATTTCTGCCTCCCTTGGCACCAGACTTATATTGTCACATAATGTACCGAGTTCTGTCTTTATCCCTTATTTTATTAAGGCTCAGTTCACATTGCCGTTCAGATTTCCTTTTCTAGCTTCCCCGTAAAATGGTAAGTAATGAGTCGACGGATCCATTATAAATCCCCACCGGGCCTAGCCATCGTCGGTGACTTTAGAACAACTGGGGCCCAGAATACTGGAGTGGCTGGCTTATGCAGCCTTGGGCACACTATGGTCACGGTGCTTGGTATTGGGACCGGAGGATTGCAAGAAATATGGAGGGAGAGACTGATGAAAGAGGTTTCTCCCTGGGCAACCCTGAGGATATATGGGAATTCCTGATGATAGATGATGGGGAGTCAGTGATGGAGAAGCGCCTGATACAGGCACTACATGGACACATTGTGTAAATCAACAGTTTCTTATTGGAAGGGGTGCTCACAGCATGGTAATACGCTTAGACTGGGCTGTAGATAATATGAGTCCGGACAGCAGACCCTGCTCTGAGGCTTAGTCTCCTACTTGCCCAAGGTGTCAGGCAGCAGGCCTGAGACACCTCTGCTTCCTGGTAGTGTCTCTGGTTGCGCTCTGCAAGAGTTGCACACTGACTTGCTTCTCAAATACTGACCCTGCACGACTGCCTATCTGCTCCCACCCACCAGGTTTTTTTTATACTTCCCTGATCATTGGTTAATAACTTTCACATGTTAACTCTTGCTTTACCAAGCAGTGGTTTCCACCTGCAATAAACTAAGTTCTCACTTTGGAGATCTCCTAAAAGATGGCAAGTCTCCCAGGCAGCTCCTAACATGGAGAGGGCGCTATTCGCACAACTACCTACCCTATTCGGTAGAGTTGTTGCAGATATAAATAGAAATAGATTATGGATAATAATAGATAATGTGGGTAAAGAGAGAAAGATAATATGAGATAAATGAACAATCAATAGCTAGATGGTAGGAAAAAGAACAAGCGGATCGATCGTAGGTAGAAATGAGAATCTATAATATACATCTATGAGGATAAAGACAAAGATAATAAATTTGAGGAATGGATGATAGGATATCAGATATAGAAGCTATAATCAATGTCTGAAAAAAAGTAAAGTATTTGTACTGTAAACGGACACAATCATCCATTATGTCAGCACCCTTTTGTTGTAAGCACTGTCCTTTTTTATATTAAACTTCACTTTAATAATACTTCCATGATCTCAGAAAAAATGTTATCAATTAATTGCTTAACTAGTGAGTTAGATTATATTTTATTTGGGTATTGTCTAATCCAGGTGTCTGCCTCAGCCATCTATGACAGTGGTCCAGCTAAAAAGGCTTAGGTTTGGTGGACGAGAGCTATCAGAGGATGTCTAGTGTGACCCAGCAGGCTCCCTTCCTGAACCTAAGCCTGTGATCCTGACACTCCAATATACAAAACAACTAGTATGCCATGCTAAAGGGAATTGGCAAAACAAAGTGATATACATTATAGACCTTAAATGGGGTGAAGAAAAGAAATACAACTAGTACCCATCCTCATCCCAGTTGTACATGTTCCAGTCTGAACATCTCTTGCTCTTTGCCTCTTCCGAGCTCCAAGAATACGTAGCTGAAAAACATACATAGATATAAACATCTTCAAGAGGATATGTATCTTACAAATCATATACAGGCGGTCCCCTACTTAAGAACACCCAACTACAGATGACCCTAGTTCCAACGGACCTCTGGATGTTGCTTTATTACTGTTCTTTACCCAGGCAATACAATAAACCTTTACAAAGTTTATCAAAGTTGTCTACAATTAAGATTTATTGGTAATCCTGTTCTTAATAATCCAAGATTTTTAAAAGCCAATTGTCACAGAGACGAAAAAAAATTTGGCTGGGGTTACAATTATAAACTATACCGGTTCCAACTTACAACAAATTCACTTAAGAACAAACCTCAGAACCTATCTTGTACATAACCTGGGACTGCCTGTATTATAATCAGGTCCATGATCCATGATTTCCATGAATTTCCTCCCCTATTCTCTCTATATGGCTCTACATGTCTTATGTTTTGTAGGAAGATATTTGCACTTTTCAGGGCTTATTAACCAATATGTATTAACATGTTGGTGGTAAAAAAAAAAAGAAAATACTTTCTGACACGTTTTTTGGGTTTTACATTTTAGATTTCCGGGTACAGCGGGGTCTCTAACTGGTTGTTACAGTGATCCCAATAAGCTTGCATGTGGCTTGTATTTTGTGAGACAAGCTGTTTAATTTATCTGTTTATTGACAGTATGACAGGTATATGGAGTTTTTGATATTTTCTTCTGTATTTCTTTATTCTGGCACCAATTTTAAATCTTTTACAGCATTTGGGATAGATCAGTGGCGGACTGGAAATTTAAGTCGCCCTGAAAAAACTGTAAAGTGGCCCCATTCGGTGGGCGGGTCAAAACAATGGCGTGACCATGTGATGCGTTGGAGGTACTAACTCCACAAAAACTGTTGATAGATGGTCTAATCACCATGTACGCGCAGAGAAATAGACTCATACTGCCTCCCTTAACAGGAATAATGCTGTTTTTTTAAGAACACAACTTAATACTGCCTTATTATCTACACAAATAAACTATCTACAATACCTTCTCCGATAAAGAGAATGTAATACAATAATACTGCTCCATGTACAAGAATATAACTCATATATACTGCCCTCTATGTACAAGAATGTAACTACTATAATACTGCCCCTATGTCAGAATAGAATACTCAATATATACTGCCCCCTAGTACAAATAATATAACTACTATAATATCCCCTATTCCAAAATATACACTTCATACGTCTCCTACTTAAGAATATAACTCCTATACATACTGCCCCCTATATACAGAATATAACTACTATTATACTGCCCCTATTTAAAAGAATATAACTACTATAATACTGGCCCCCTATGTACAGGAAAAACTACTATAATACGGCTCCTATGTACAGAATATAACTACTATACATAACGCCCCCTATGTACAGGATATAACTACTATATACTGCCCCTATGTACAAGAAAACACTATATATGACTGCCCCCTATGTACAGGATATAACTACTATCAATACTGCCCCCCCTATGTACAGAATATAACTACTATATACTGCCCCCCTATTTACAGAATATAACTCTATAATACTGCCCCTATGTACAAGAATAAAACTATTATAATACTGCCCCCTATGTACAGAATAGAACTACTAAATACTGCCTTCCATGTACAGAATATTACTACTATAATCTGCCCCCCTATGTACAGGAATATAACTACTATAATAGTGCACTGCCAGCCGACTGCTTCAAGTAGGTCGCAGGGGATGCAGGTGTGGGAACATAGGAATATGGCAGCCACAATGTGTCTGGGGATGCAGGTGTGGGCACAGATGAATATGGCAGCCATAGTGTGTCTGGGGATGCAGGTGTGGGCACAGAGGGAAATGGCAGCCACATTGTGTCTGGGGATGCAGGTGTGGGCACAGAGGGAAATGGCAGCCAGAGTGTGTCTAGGGATGCAGGTGTAGGCACAGATGAATATGGCAGCCACAATGGGGGTCATTTATTAAGGGCACGATTCGCGTTTTCCCGACGTGTTACCCGAATATTTTCGATTTGCGCCGATTTTTCCTGAATTGCCCCGGGATTTTGGCGCACGCGAGCGGATTGTGGCGCATCAATGCCGGCATGCACACGACGGAAATCTGGGGGGCGTGGCTGAACGAAAACCCGACGGACTTGGAAAAACCGCTGCATTTTTTTAAAAAAAGTGTCGCGAAAATTGCACTTATCTTCACTTAGCCCGGCTCGGTATATTCCAGTGCGTTCCGATGTTCTTCAGCGCAGCAGCGCCACCTGGTGGACGGCAGAGGAACTACCTTAGTGAATCCCGGCCGGACCCGAATCCGAGTCTGGCGATGCAGGTGTGGGAACATAGGAATATGGCAGCCACAGTGTGTCTGGGGATGCAGGTGTGGGCACAGATGAATATGGCAGCCATAGTGTGTCTGGGGATGCAGGTGTGGGCACAGATGGAAATGGCAGCCACATTGGGGGACATTTACTATGGTGTTTCCGACAGTTTTGTGGCGCTCTCACCACATGTTCTGCTCTCAGACCTATTTATTAGCTGTCGGGGACAGAAAAAAAGACTTTTTCCGTCTGCTCCGACTCTTCTCCGAAAAGGCGGAAGCAAGGGTAACTGGCTGACCCAACTACTGTGTACTTCACCATAAGCAAATTGAAGAATTTTTTGAAGCAGCTCTTTTAAGAATTCTTGTGCCTTTGTGCCAGTCCATTCCTGTGTCCTGCGTTCCTGTGTGCCAGTCTGTTCCTGTCCTGCGTGCCAGTCCGTTCCTGTCCTGCGTGCCAGTCCATTCCTGTGTCCTGCGTTCCTTTGTGCCGGTCCATTCCTGTGTGCCTGTCCGTTCCTGTCCTGCGTTCCTGTGTGCCAGTCCATTCCTTTCCTGCGTTCCTGTGTGCCAGTCCATTCCTGTGTCCTGCGATCCTTTGTGCCAGTCCATTCCTGTGTCCTGCGTTCCTTTGTGCCAGTCCATTGCAAGGGTAACTGGCTGACCCAACTACTGTGTACTTCACCATGAGCACATTGAAGAATTTTTTGAAGCAGCTCTTTTAAGAATTCTTGTGATTTTCCTTTGTGCCAGTCCATTCCTGTGTCCTGCGTTCCTGTGTGCCAGTCTGTTCCTGTCCTGCGTGCCAGTCCGTTCCTGTCCTGCGTGCCAGTCCATTCCTGTGTCCTGCGTTCCTTTGTGCCGGTCCATTCCTGTGTGCCTGTCCGTTCCTGTCCTGCGTTCCTGTGTGCCAGTCCATTCCTTTCCTGCGTTCCTGTGTGCCAGTCCATTCCTGTGTCCTGCGATCCTTTGTGCCAGTCCATTCCTGTGTCCTGCGTTCCTTTGTGCCAGTCCATTCCATAGGCAACTGAAATAGTTTTACCTCATACACTGCTAAAAAATCTCCCCTATCTCTGTCTCTATCCATCTTACTTTACACATAAGCTCTTATATTTCAATTAGAAACTACACAGTTACGACTTAAATACAATACTTAAAGAAAACTGCCACTGTACATCAAAAGTAATAATACGTTACCTTCCAAAAGAACCCACATAGAAGGGACGAAAAGTGGTGACAAATTGAAAGTAAACACTTTAACTTGTGACCTGTTCTCGCACTCCCGCTCAGCAGGAAAATTCCGATTTTTTCTCTGGTTGAGACAAGAAGGGAATGTTGGTACCAAAGTCATTAGTGCTGAGATTACTCAATGTTCCAGAACATTTTTGGTCTAACAACAACTCTCCTGAATTTCTAAAATTGCGTAAAGGTGATTACTGGGGATGCCGATCCATCCACGCAATCAAGAAGGAACATTTAGCCATTTTCACTGTTTCAAGTGTCGCTTTAAAACAGGGTCCACACGACCGCACCCGCCGTGTATTCACGGCACGCGGTCGGTTCCCGGTGTCATGGAGAGGACCACACCGAACGCGGGTGTTTTCTGCTGCATTTAAACCCTGTAAACGGCAAAATCGCGCCCAAAGTAAAAAATGCCATTTTACAAAAATTAAAAGTGAATCAAGGTTTGTAAGTCCTAAAATAATCTCTATGAAAACAATATTTAGTAATATTAAGTCTCAAAAAATGACACCACGCACAGCTCCATACACCGAAGTATAAAAGCATTAAGCACAAGAATACGGCAAAATTTTTTAAAAAATATTTGTACAGGAGGTTTTAATTTTTTGTAAAATGTTTGAAAACAATTATAACACCTATACAAATTTGTATCTGCCTAATCGTAATTGACGCCACAGAATAAATTGGGACCTGTTCATTTTGGGCGGCGTGAAGTGAAAGCCGTAACAATCCAAGCCCACAAAACGGTGCAAAGTGGTTTTTTCACCATTTTTCCACTTGCATTTGAAGAATTTTTTTTCCCGCTTTCCCGTACACGGGAATATTCAATGAATATTATGATGCAATTTGTTATGCAGAAAACAGAGCCCGTCACAGTCAGCTCTTTACGTGTGAAAATAAAAAATGCTACTAGATTTTTGATGAAGTGGGTAGTGAAACTGGAAATGAAAAAATCAGGAAGGGCCCGGTCCTGAACCGGTTTAACATTCCAGAGCTCGCCTTCCTAGTTAAGGTTCTCCATGGTCATACGTTCTCTATACCTGTCGCAATATGAATTGGAGCTTGGTTTCCATACATGACGGCTATGAAGTGTAGTTTCGTCCCTTATCTCTGAACCTTAGACTAGATACACAACTGCCGTTGCGCTGTCGTAACCGTAGTCATGGCGGGCGGCACAGGGGAGAAGGGAGGAGTGAGCGCCACTCACCCCCTTCCCCTCACTATAGGGAGTATGGCACGGCGCCATAAATAAACGTAAAAAGAGAAGCCATGTCCTATCCTTTTCGGGGTACGGCGCGTACACGTTGCGCACGTGTGCTATAAACCGTACTGCACCCGAAGGGTGCCGTGCGCCCATTGCCTCTATGGGGACGTATATACGCGCCATATTACATGTCCCCCATGCGGCAGTGTGAGAGCTTAGGCTTGCATTCACATGCCGTCTGGGGACATGTATATGGGCCGATGACAATGGGCGCACGTGCGCCCTACAGGAGCATTACTGTATAGCACGGTGCCACTGTAGCCGTTCCTATCCGTGAAAAAGATAGACTGTCGGCGCCATTTCCCTCTATGGAGAGGTCGGGGGTGAGCATCGCTACCTTCTGCCTTTGATGCACAACATCAAGGCAACTCACCACAGATTACATAAATAAGTTGCGATTACACTATGCACCCTGCAAAGACAAGGAAACCCTTAAGTAAGATTCACTGTCCAGGACCAACATCTTAACATTGGGATGATGGGGGTGAATGTCCTATGCGGCACACTGGTACGTCAAAAGTGATTCGGAGAGTACTTCACAACACAAGTGTTTATTGGTGTCTCTTTAACACATTACAACGTTCGGATCCAGCGGCAATTCCTTTGTTCAGTGAGGATACGACTAGAAGCTCATGTTCTTCGGTCTTAGAAGCTCTGGTAAGACACTTACTGTAAGGGACCTGGCTTCTAGTCTCTCCTCACCTTGAAAAAGGAATCGCGCTCATTCTGAAACGTGTTGGGTTACCAAGGACTGAAGCACACCAATTTTGTTGTGAAGTACTCTCCGATCACTTTTTGACTGCGTGTGCGCCATATTTGACAACCTACCCCATCATCCCATGCATCTGATCCATAGACCGGTGTGGCTACTGCGCTCTGATACCCGTCAACATACATCACCTGATGTACTCATCTCAACCTTCACTAGTGTTGTTCCTGGAACAACTATCTGGTGAGCCCTTTCCTTTTCCTCCCCATCTGAATTTGTCCATTGCTGTACACAACTACTACTCTATGATCGCTTTTTTTTTTTGGTCTTCGCCTGTCGCCTCTCTACCTATACACTCAATTAAAAATGTGTAATGTTTCAACCACAACACATTTTTACAAATCAGTATGTTGAGGATAAGAATGACATTGCATAGATTCCATGACAAATCACTTGCAGGCCACATGAGCAAAACAAAGAATTTAAGGGCTAACAAGAGTAGCGTCCTAGACATTTTAGCCAGTACAACAAACCTGCAACTTGTGTCTAAAATTTTCCTCAAGGGTTTCACACGAACCCAAGTATGTTAGGATAAAGGGCCCTAACTTGCTGATCGTGGGGGTCTTCAGTGATGAGACTCCCCACTGATACAAAACGAGTGATTCTGATGGAAGCAGACGAGGACCTGCATGACCTGTTCGCTCCAGTTATCTCAATGAGCTGATTGTAGCCCTTAAAATTGCGGAGCGCTGCAACCCGGCGATGTATGTTTGGTCTCATAGAGATTTGGAGCAGAACGTTCATGCGCGGCCGTCTGCTCCATAGTCTACATGGGGTTTCGAGTGGTCCGTTAGAGTACCTGAGACCCCATTAGACCCTTGTTTGTCGTGATCTGCTGGAAGACGATTACCATCACTGAGACCCCCACCGCTCAGCAAGTGAGCCCTATTCTGTGGATAGATCCTACTTGGGTGTTTGTGGGAAACTCCTTTAAGGTTTTGTGCAGACAGTTTACCCCCAGGCTTTCTCAATAATAGCTTAAAGGAGGTACTTTGTAATGTTACTTACTCCTAGCGGCACCTATATATAATTATTTTGTTCAGGGGAACACAGTACAGTTTATCACTGAGCCTTGGTTAGCTTAGTAGTTTTCGGTATTATTTTTTTCTATTATTTTCTAGAGGCCGACTGGGTGGGCAGTATTGTATTCGGGGCATAGTGGTGTGAGCCTACTATGGTTTTTGTGGCACAGAGGTGCCCTATAAAAGTACAGATATAGAGATATCCATGCATAAAAAGATACCTCTACAAGCCAATCATGACTGACCGAATCGTTATTTGTGGTCTAAGGCCAATAGACAGGAAAGTGAGGACAACTACAATAAACGTAAATGTCACATGTGAATCGCTGGATTTTAAATTATGATATATTCTAATCCTCTTGATATGTAGTCAGAATAAACCTATTGCCATCAGACAGGGCCTAAGTACAGGGAAGCACCATAGCAGCATTCCCCGTCAGATCCTATTGGCTTCATGCCTATGAAGTAAGCTTTCCACAGTGTTTGCCATACAACTGAAGACAGCAGAAAGCGGCACTCACGCCAGAATCTTCTTTATTCAATTACTGCTAGGACAGGGAGGTTCAGCACAAGAAAGTCTTCGGCGACGGGCCGTTCGCTCACTCCTCGCTATCGGCTAGACAAGCGTCAGGAGTGGCGCGAACGGCCTTCGCCGAAGCCTTTCTTGTGCTTCACCTCCCTGTCCTATGCAGTAATTGATAAATAGATTTCTGGTTGAGTGCCCGCTTCTGCTGGTCTTCTTTGGTAGCACTCACGTTGGTTGATAAGCCTGTGCACCACCGCACGCTCGGTCTAACAGCCCGGGACTGCGCCGTGCCTATGGCCATCCATTACTGACAACCTTTTGGTCTGGCAGTGCCGACTCCCCTGTGGAGACTTGCCGGTCCCGCGGCGTTTTTTCCTTTCAATATTGACTTTTCCACAGTGTTTCCTTCCAAAGTGTTGACCCTCCAGCCATTGTGACCCCGACCTGTTCCTGATTCTGCCCTTTGACGGCAGCCCCTAATTTCTTTGCTCGTCCCTGAACCACGCCCCACAGACCTACCTTGATGGTCTACCTTTCCTGACCCTCAGACTGCCCAGTGATCTTGTCCCTCGCTTGGAAGCACCGTGGAGGACAAAGTCTCCCGGCCTGTGAATTACCTGGTTGTACCTACACTGTAGCAGACCATCCCGGCTTTGCTGGCAGGCTCTGGTTAGGACCGATGCCACTATAGGGTCCTGTCCCCCGGTTTTCTGCTTACGATCATTGTCCTGCGGTGGCCCAGGGGGGTTCACTATCTTCCAATTTCCTGACACCTCCCACCCCAAGCCTCCCATAAGATACTAGCCACACCACATCACATACTCCCCAGTAAATTGAGCCACAGCACATGCCCTCACAGTAAATAGGTAGCCAGCAGCACATGCCACCCCCCACCCCAGTATATAGGTACAACACAGCACATGCTTCCCATGATATAGGTAGTAACAGCACATGCCTCCCTGTAATATGTCCCCCAGCACATACCCCCAGTATTATGTTAGCCACAACACATGACCTATGCCCCCAGTAGATAGGTACCCAGCACATGCCCCCAAGTAGATAGTAGCCACAGCCCATGCCCCAAGTAGATATGTCGCCACAGCCCATTCCCCATTAGATACTCCCAGTAGATAAGTAGCCACCGCTAGCTCCTCATCACTCCCACGCTCTTCTCTTTGACTCTCTTTGAACCCAGTCTAAGACACTGGCGGCGATGGCACCTGGGTTGTACAAAGGACGTAGACATCGGTAATTTGCTGCCTGTTTCCAGTGATCAGTCTGGACAGACACCCACAGCAGCATCACTTTAGTTATTAAAGAATCTTCTGAGAATCCGATGCAGCCAACAATGACCACATCTGATCCCGAGCCATAGGTGCCCTACCCCTGGCCTAGGAATGGAGGATGTGGCGACCATTATTACATATTATTCTGTTATACGCTGTGTGTGGGTGAGTGTATACAGTGATCTGGTGAAGTTTATGATTTGTATGTAGCTATATAAAATGTGTGTATGAGTGTAATATGTAGTTTTAAGAAGGCTGGGAATAGGAACCCCTTCATAGATATGCTGGGGGTCCCTGCCTCTCCTAGTTACAACAACCCGGCATACGGCATTTCTATTAGAGTAGGAACACTTTTATGTTCCATATGCCGGTTTGTATTCTGCAATGTAATATTATATTTGCATATGTCCCTTATGATTTTTTAGTTATGGGGAGATTATCATCAAGTTTCAGAATGTAAAAGCTGTTCTATTTGCCCCTTGTGGGAAAACCAATCGAGCCTAGCTTAATGTTATAAACAGCATGTAGGAAGCTGAGCTCTGATGTTGCCATGGGCTCTTCCTTGTTCTGCTCTAAAAGAGACTTATGATACATCTCCCCCTATTTTCTATACCTAGTAGCATATTAGTTTTATGAAACCCTCTAAACCCCTTACTTGGAACTCTATCGAAAAAATTAACCGAGGTGATGCAGACATTGTTAAATTGGCTTTTTCTGTTCACATAAAGTAACCTTGGTCACTGATGACCAATGGTGAGGTAATGAATAACAGCCTCCACGACATTGACAAGCCGCTTGTGGGCATGTTTTCACGTAGGAACGGCCAGGATGAACGCATAAAGAACACGGTCTCCAAAACTTCTTTATCACTAGAGCTTGTGCTATGCCATTCAGAATGGCGAATCTGGTTGAGGAAAGGAGAAAGAACCCAATGGCTTAAGAGGAAGGGCACCAGACAATGTAAACCTCATTATATACATTAGATTAACATGGGACTGTCCATACCGGTAGCAGCCACTCCTAGAAGAACTGCATAGAGCGCAGAGTAGAGACTGCTCATGCTCCTTGATGTCAATCATCTATCAATGATGATCTTAAAGCCAGCTCGCTCTTGCTAAACAGAAATGTCCTAAGTCAACAAGCAGAAAATCAAAACGTTAACCTCAGTCAAAAATCCCTTGGACAAAAAAACGCCTATAAAAAAAAAAAATTGTTAATGCCTGGTTTCTTATTGAACCCACATTTTTTAAATCAATTGTCCACAGAGACCAAAATGATAAAGAACACATTTCCGACTTGCTACAAATCAACTTTTTTTTCATCTTTTATGTCCGCTGGGACTGCCTGATCCAGTGTTTTTACATAGATTTATTACAATTAGCACTGGCAAGTAACAAATCTAATGAAACCAACAGTCTTGTCCCCTGACGAAGACCCGAAGCTGCATGGAAACAGATCAAATCAGGGTGGTTGGCAACAAGATGGTCGACAACCGTTTCTCCATCAAGGAGTTTACACCCTACTAGTCGATTCTAGCAATATGCAGCAAAACCTTGGGTATAAGAGGGGCTCACCTACAACCATTCATGAGCCTCGCTGGGGATATATCCGTCCGGGAGCATAAGTGGTTAAAAAATTGTTAACTGGGCTTGTGAGGATGGAGCTATAAACTAAGAGTAGCGACCCCTTAAAATTTGAGTTCAGCCAAACCCTATTTTAAAGTCCCTGTTTCTTCAACTGGAGTAGTCGTGGGAGGCTGAAATTGAACTGTTAATGAAAACAATTAAGAAGACCCAATGGTGTCAACAAAGGTTGCGACTTTGCAATTGGCCTTCATGAAGACTGGTTAGGAACTGATCGTTGCCATTCGCGAGAGCTGGTATTACTCCATGGGTGACAGGTATCAAGGAACAAACATCAAAACGTGAGTAGAGTAGGTCCTTGAAATTCGTCGACTGTCCCAAGCTAGTTCGGGTCTTAAACAAGCACCTCACAGAAACCAGATTCCTATTGTGCTTGGTTCCTACACAAATTGATTCAGAGGTCAGTAAAAGTGCCAGTGTCCTCTCATCAGCTGATGTCACATCTAAATACCCCTGTCTTGCATACTCCTCCGGACACGCCATCTGGCTCTCTACTCTACTGCGCTGTAGGAAAGCCTTAATGCGCCTCACAAAAAGGAGCATTTAAATACCTTATATAACTCGAGTAAAGCCTAGTTTTTCAGCACTAAAAAAGGTGGCTGAAATCCCAAACTCGCTTATACTCGGGTAAAAACTAGGATATGTTTTTACCAGGTTTTTTGTGGTAAAAATGAGGGGCCCATCGCTCTCTGCTTATCTTGGGTCGGCTTAACACGCGTATATTGGTAATTCCTAAATAATTTCTACTGCGATCATAAAGTCTGGTAATGTTGGAATGTGGGTCATTCATTATGGAGTAAACGAATGTAAGACCAAGGTCCTATGGGCCTACAAGAAAAATATTGTCATACTCCCATTTGAGGTAAAAATGAGGCATCATCTTGAAATGTCCGCCGGACATTTATTTTTCGTCAGTAAGACCATCATTTCTCTCCTATTCCAGATGTGCTACGTGTTGCAAATGACATTTATAATTTCAAAACTGTCTAAAATTTGCAACACATTTTGACGCAAAAAACTCCAAGACACACCTACTTAAAAGGGGTAGTCTCACCAGGCTTTCTGAAAAACAAATGCCCCCATAATGAATATAAGTAATATAATTGTGTTTTAACAAGTTTTGGAGCTATTTCTGAGGATATTTATTGAGCTAATAGCTTCCATCACAGCGCATTCTGTAGCACAAACGTCTCATCATGTCTGCTGTGTGGGCGGGGCTTCTACCACACCCACTGGAGGAGCTGTAGAAGCACGTGCACGCTCCTGCATCTCCAGTATAGTGGAGAAGAAGAGGTGTGTACTGTTATGCAGAGAACCATCAGTTTCACTGTATTCACTTACTACATTCCTGTTCCCTCCCACGGAAATATCACCATTCCCCAGTGCATTTCACCCACCCCGTCCCCTGCATTGATCATCCTCATCTGACAGGAGCAGTTTCTTCCTGAAGACATCACAGCATTGACTGTGTTTACGCTGTGAGAAATCAGAGCTCTATGTTAGTTCTACGCGGTCAGACGTCATACTGATGTTTCTGGCAAAACAAGTCTGGGATGCAGGTGTGGGCACGAGGAAATGGCAGCCATAATGTGTCTGGGGATGCGGTTGGGCACGAGGAAAATGGCAAGCCATAACTGTGGTCTGGGGATGCATGTGTGGGCATTGAGGGAAATGGCCTCCACAGTGTGTCTGGGGAGCAGGTGTGGGCAGGGAAGGGGAAATGATTCCAGTGTGTCTGGGGATGCAGGTGTGGGCACAGATGAATAAATGGCAGCCGCTTTTGTCTGGGGATGCAGGTGTGGGAACATAAGGAATATGGCAGCCACATGTGTCTGGGGGGATGCATGTGGTGGGCACAGATGACTATGGCAGCCGCATTTTTGTCTGGGGATGCAGTGTGGGAACATAGGAATATGGCAGCCACGGTTTCTGGTGAGGCAGGTGTAAGGCACAGATGGCATATGCAGCCACAATGTGTCTGGGGCTGCACGTGTATGCACAGATGAATATGGCAGCGCACAGTGTGTCTGGGGATTGCGGTGTGGTCTGGGGGAAATTGGCAGCCACGTGTGTCTGGGATGCAGGTGTGGAACATAGGAAATGGTATCCACAGGGTGTCTGGGGATGCAGGTGTAGGCACAGCTGAATATGCAGCCACAATGTGTCCTGGGGATGCAGGTCTGGGCAACAGAGGAATAATGGCAGCCATAGTGTGGGCGTGGGATGTCAACGGTGTGGGGAAACATAGGAATATGGCAGCCACAGTGTGTCCTGGGGATTCAGGTGTGGGCCAGAAGAATATGGCAGCCACACTGTGTCTGGGGGATCGGTGGGAACAATAGGAATCTGCACACCGTGTGTCGGGGGAATGCAGTGGGTGGGCACGGAGGGAAATGGCAATCCACAGTGTGTCTGGATCAGTTGTGGGCACAAACAAGAGGAATATGGCATCCTAGTGTGTCTGGATGCAGGTGTGGGACATAGGAATATGGCAGCCGCCACAATTGTCTGGGGATCAGGTGTGGGCACGGATGAATATGGCAGCCATAGTGTTCGGGGATGCAGGTGGTGGGCAGCGAGGGAACATGGCAGCCACAATTGTGGTCTGGGGGATGCATTGTGTGGGCACAGAGGGAACCAGCCAAGTGTGTCTAATAGGGAGGCAGGTGTAGGCACAGATGACTAATGGCAGCCACAATGTGGTCATTTCTTAAAGGGCAAAAACAAACGATTCGCCGTTTTCCCGACGTGTTACCCGATATTTTCGATTTGCGCCGATTTTTTCCTGAATTGCCCCCGGGCTTTGGCGCACCGGTAGCGGATTGGGCGCATCAATGCCGCATGCACACGAACGGAAATCTGGGGCGTGGTTAACTAAAACCCGACGCCGGACCTGGAAAAAAAACCGCTGCATTTTTTAAAAAAAAGTGTCGCGAAATGGCACTTATCGTCACTTAGATTATTAGCCCCGGCTCGGTATATTCCATTGCGTTCCGATTTTCTTCTCTGCATCATCGCCCCTTGTGGACGCAGAGGACCTTATGATCACGGCGACCCGATCCGATTCTGGCGATGCAGGGTGGGAACATAGGAATATGGCAGCCACAGTGTGTCTGGGGATGCAGGTGTTGGCACATATGAATATGGCAGCATAGTGTGTCTGTGGGATTCAGGTGTGGGCACAATGGCATGGCAAGCCACATTGGGGACTTTACTAGGTTTTCCGACGTTTGTGGCGCTTCTCACCACATGTTCTGCCTCTCAGACCTATTTATTAGCTGAGCTGTCGGGGACGAAAAAGACTTTTTTTTTTTTTTCCGTCTGCTCCGCTCTTCTTTCTCCGAAAAGGGGGTGGCGTTGGCCGGTGAACTCAGACACAGTAATCATGTGTCACAACAAGCCATTTTTTTGGCTCTGGTAAACTGGCGAAAGCTAGACCAAAAGAACACTGGTCTAGCAGGGACTAGTTGGACATATTTCTGGTGCTTCGTGACAATTTTGGTCCCAGGAAGAAAATGGTTCTCGGGACAGAAATGGTCTCGGCTCCAGAAATGTCTCTGCACAGCTCTACCATATTAAATTTGTGTCTTCCTTTCCGAGAGAGGTCGGTAACCAAGCCAATGCGACTACCGACACTTTAAGTAATGTCCCCCATTGTTTCTAGGGATGGCATGTGTAGCACAAGATTATATGGCAGCCAAATGTGTCTGGGGATGCAGGTGTGGGAACATAGGAATATGGTCAGGCCACAGTTGTGGTCTTTGGGGATGCAAGTGTGGGAACATAGGATAAGGGGCACCACATTGTGTCTGGGGATGCGGTTGGGAACATAAGGAATATGGCAGCCAACACCGTGTGTCTGGGGATGCAGGTGTGGGCCACAGAGGTAAATGGCAGCCCAGTGGTCTGGATGACGGTGCAACACAACCCTCGCCAACAGTGGTGGCAAGGCTGTCTTGCAAAGAGGCCCTCTACCTGTCAGGCACGTTCCACGTTGCGTTTCATTGTGTTTGATACGCATTATACAGTGAGGTATTTGCCTAATTATCATTACTGTTAACATTTTCAATACAAAACGCTCGTAATGCAATGTTACGCATGCATTTTGTAAATGTTGTTAACATTGTTGTTAACAACGTAAACCATAAACAGTAATGTAATAGGATAACCACCTCTTATCAGCTGTTGTAATGCATTTCAAATGCAATGAAAAGTCGCAACCAAAAGGCGCGTTCACACTTGTACATCTGCCTGGCGTTTCATTTGGTTTGAAAATGCATTTCAACGATGAGGACTCTGATTTGTCTAAAATACATTACTGTTTACATTTGTTAACGCAATGTTAGCGCATGCATTACAAAACACCGAGTGAACTGCATATTTAACATAATGTTTACACTGTGTTTTGTAAACAAATGTTAACAGTTAAATGTAATGAGGCAAATCACCTCTCCTTAGTTTGTGAAGTGTTGCCAGTTCAACTATGGATGTAAGGTCTAACCTCTGAGACCGGCAACCTTTTCCGCATATCTCAAGTACAAACCGAGAACCCCTAATTTTAACATACTCGAGTCAGGGGGCCCCTTTACCTAAACCCGTCTGTCAAGATCCGCGGAACTCTCCGACGAGGATTCGGTCTGCTGGGATTTCACTTAGGTCTGGTGGCCCGTATCCTACCCTGGTGTCGCTGCTGCGCCGAGGTTCGCCGGAGTTCACGTTCTTCGACCCGGTGCATGTAAGTGCTGATCTTGTGACACAATTTTTTTTAAAAAAGCACGTTTTCCGGATAGTCGGGTTGTCTGACAGCCACGCCAAATCCGGGCAATTCAGCGCCAAAATCGTAAATTCGTCAGGAAACCCGACAAAAATGGTCGAGTCGGCCCCAATATTTTTTTCCAGTTTTTAAAGCCCAGGGTGGAATGCATTGGTCACAAGGCCCCCAGTAATCAACCAGCTTCCTGCCCCTGAAAGATATATAGGGATCGTGGGTCATCATACGGCGTAAGGAAGGTCAGGAGAAAAGGGTACGAAGGGGGGAAGGGGACAAGTGGAGGAAAGGATTTGGATGGAGAGATAAGAGAATGAAAAAGGGAAGGGTGGTTAGATAGTTTGGGCGAAAAAAGTGAGGCTGGGTCGCGTCCTGCCAGACCCCGGCCCACAATATAAAGCCTTAGAAAAACACAAAATAGGGGCAGTATTACTTACATCTGGTCCCATTTAGCGATCCAGTGGCGGTGTCTCCACGTGATTCAGTGTCTATGGCGTTCAAGATCTAATGTAGTCTCCTGCCACCAGTGTCGATGCTGCACTAGTGCGTGTCGAGAGCACTGAAGTTCACAAGCTAAGCGGGGAGGAGTGCAGTAAGGTGTTTGTCATGAGACACTTTTTATGTTTTTAAGTCTTCTCAGATTAACGGGGTTTTCGACAGCCACGCCCCCTGATTTCCGTTTGCGTGCATGCCGGCGCCATCGCCACTGTCACGTCCGCCAAAAACCTGGGGAATTAATTTAAAAACGGAGCGCATAAACAGTAAAATCTCGGAAACCCGACGTAAAAAAAAACAACGCGAGTTCGGCCCTTAAGTAAGATGACCCCCAAATGAAGTATTCAGGCAGCTCGCGACAAAGTGGGGGTCATTTACTAGACCCGGATCTGGTTTTTTGTAGGGTTGCCCGAAAATACATTTGGCCGTATGCCACAGTTTTTTGGCGACCGCGGCTCGTATTTGGGCACATCGTCGGTATGCATTGTACGGATTCGGATGGGCGTCCCCGTCGGAAAATTCGACGGACTTTGAAAAACCGCCGTATTTTTTTTTAAATGGTGTCGCTCACACACGCACTTACCTGCACCCAGGATAGTTGTTGAAGCTGCGTTATACTCCAGTATTATAGGTATGTATATATCATTCGTGTGCATACATAACACTACAAAGCATACATGAACATCTAAAAATCCAGCTGGTTGCAGAGGTAAATGTAAAAATCTTTTATGATTTAAACCTAATTTCCAGAAACTTTGTATTTGCAAGACCAACCTATTTTCATGTTGTGCTACATCACGACACCAGCCTCTAAATTCAGAGGGAGGCCGCGTTAGCCTTGTCGCCGGTTGTGAAAAGTTTTCCTACTGAAACATACAAAAGGCACTGTGTTTTCATACTTGAAAAGGACAACATGTTGTCAAGTTACTGATCCCACCTAACATCAGTGAAATGGCATTTGCAATGGGCAAGGTCCCAACCATCCAAAGATCTGCAAATGCATTCATAATGCCAAATGCACTTTTCTGGGATATCAATTGATTTATCCTCAAATCCTACTTCATGTGATTTCTGTACATGGGTTTCAAACAAAAAGTTTTGAAACTTCGCCTCTGCGAGAGAGCTGGTTATACTTCTCATAAGCTTGACGTTTCCATAACTCGGTGCCCATGCACACACAACTGTATCATGGCCAACATTAGAGGTTATGGCAACTGGTCAGGGTGAGGGAGAGCATCTTGTTGTATTCAACTGCACTGCGATGATGCGGGGTAGCTCTTTCAATGGAAAATGGAAAGAGAAGAATGCCTTCATGTGAAAGGACCTCGAGTCAGAATTCGTCTGTGCAGGAGGTTGTCATCGTGGTGTTACCATTATATTACATTCAAAAACAACAAAACTTAATAGATAATTATCAAATAAATTTAATTTTTAACTGGCAATATTTACAAAGAATTAGTTTTTTTTAAAAGGAATTTAAAATCGTCGAAATTTTTCCAGTAATACTGTTTTGGTGTCTTTCTATTGCTGCATGGTTTGCGGAAAGCAAGGGTAAACTCTGGCTGCCCAAACTACTGTGTACTTCAACCATTAGCAAATTGAAGAATTTTGAGGCATCGCTCTTATAGCAAATTCTGTGTTTTGGGCTCATATAATATCTTTAACCCCCCTGCTTTTCTGCTTTTGAAAATTCAAAGCGATACTGGTTTTTTTTTCTTTTCTGTTGTCCTCTCATACAATCGCTTGAGTACATGCTGCACTCTCCAAGATTTTTTATTGTGGTCTAACACAGCCACTGTTGTTTCTGGCCATCATGGCATCATATTAAAAGTGCCCCGCTATGCGCATACTGAGCACGTTAGAATGGAAGACCTCTCTGTCCAGTATGCCAAATTCGGATAGCCGTTGCATGTCCCCTTATACAGAGACCGGTTGTTCCCAGATGGCTTTCCAGCTTATCAAAGTGACGCAGCTCATATGAAGCCACTTTATCTTTTCTGTTGATGGTAACATGTGGAATGCATTGGCAATAAGTCCATAGTTTCCACATTCTGTGACATTGATGACATGATGCAGCCACGGGATCTCCATTTGGCACTAGCATCTCTGGGTCATCATTGCAATGCACCGTGCAGACACCATGAGATGGTTTAATGGAGCAATCAAGCGGCTGATTTAAAGCGATCACATGCTTGTAACTTGGAGGCCATATGGATTTTGTCCAAATAGTTGGCCACTGCCAACTCATCGAATTGTGTTTAATTCGGAGGCTAATGTTCTTTGATTGTTTTCTTTGATGGACAATGCCGGTGCAGTCCCATCCTCATCCCTTCGCACATTTTACATTGGCATTGATTATCTATTAAAGTTTTTTAAATGCCCTTGTTTCTAAACTTACTGAGAAGCAGGGGGGCACTTGTGCTATAGAAAAAATCTATTTTTGCTTGACTCCATATTCAGCATAGTATAATTGCGTATTAGCGGAAATCAGGATTGTCTGCCTGACCATCACACCAGCATGGCATACAGCATTATATAGGGAAGAACTTATTCCCTTTTCTACTTCCCACTGAGCTGAATTATTGGGAAAGAATATATTGGGCTGGTTTTCTTAGTTGAGTACTGAGAGATCATAAAAATGTTTAATTAAATATGAAAACAAAAATTTTATCTTTAAAAAACTTGCTTCCACGTAAAAGACTACACTAGAAAGACAAAATATAACCAACCACGGGTATCTTTTTTATGTTGGGTTGGCTGTACACTAGATTTGTGATGATTATTTTCGCATTTCAACGCCCTACTGATGGAGCCATTCTGTGAATCTCAATGTGTCAACTTTTAAAACAAGCATTTCTATATGGTCACGTATCAGGCTGCATCAATGTTTTTAAGACTGCTCACGGAAAGGACTATATATTTTTTGTTCTCGAACCAAAATGGTCTCACATGATGCCCGTTAATTTCTTCAAAATCATCACCCACGGATGCTCCTCGCTTGTGGATTCACGGACAAGGAACAATATCTTCATCCTCCTCTTCCGTGTCCCTCCTCCAAATAAATGTGGAGTCTGTAGGAGGTCATCAGAGAATACACTGGAATTTTCATCTTTACTAAATCTTCATAACAATATAGATTGTTGACATGCCGTGATGTTCCTGGTGATTCCTTGGCATGTACAAATTTCTTGTTGAATTGTATTATATCTTGTGTTTTTAGGTAAAGAAGATAGGAATCATTTTTTACGTTTCTACCGATCTGGAGTCTGTCAATAAGTTGCAGGTTGTTCCTTATGCTCTGCTGGGTTTTTGTTTGTGTGCAAACCACTCTTCTTTCTCTATTGTATGTCATGTCGACACGCCTGTGATTTTTTTGGAATAACCATCAGTATTTATACCCTTCTCCAGCTATTTGATAGATTACTTGTTTCACATGGGCACATTCTTGACGTTTCCGCTTCTTGTGCTTTTTTGCGCAATGCTTTTCGTTTATAGCTCGTACTGCTGGTTAAACGTGGGGAAATGTGTAATGCATCAACTAAATCGCGTCTTTTTGTCAAAGTGTGATGATAGGCACATAGTTTCAAAATGCTTGGAGCATAAAACGGTAGTGGGTCAGGTAGACTTGCCTCTATCTATTTTTCGACCATCTACTCTAGCTTTTCAAATATGCTCAGGAGCCTGTTTAGCCATTTTCTAATCAATGTAATGTTTTTTTTGAGATAAACTATGCATCAATATGCTGTGGTCGTGTTTCTCCACGTTATTTGTTCTGCCATCTTATAATTATCAAGAGGGGCATGCTCTAAAACGGAACAATTCAACCAATAGGATTAACAAGATTAAACAAATATCTTAAGTTTTTTTTTTCCACATATAAAACTATTTTGCCTGGTCCAGATGTATAAAGGGCAGGGATTATCCATAATTACTCATTAGATTTTTATTTTATTATAAATATACAGTGTGTGTAAATGGATTATTTTAATTGTTGCCATGGATACTTTTTCTAGTCGTCGTTGTAAAACAGTAGAGAGTCTTATGAAGAAGGGTAGAGGAGGGGTCAAACCTAGGGTGTCAATAAAAGCCACTGTAGTGTTTTCTATTCTAACAGAGGTCGGTGAGGGGTCTTCTGGTGACCTCATCATCTCGCTCTACACCCAGGAGAAGAATTATCCAGCCCCCGTTGATGTCCAAGTACATCACATGATACCTTCGGCCTTTGTTGTGTCCATCGGCTACTAAAATCCTTTCTACTATCTATGCAATCTATCATGGGTGTCATCTAACCAAACTTTATATAGGGCAGTATAATAGTGGCAATGTAGTCATTACTGCTACGCCTCCATCATGTCACCCTATACCATACACCTCTTCCACCACAAATCAGGAATGACTTTCTGCACCATAGATCTCTCAGTAGAACAATGGAATAAATAATTCCCTTGGGGTTCACATGAATCTGCGACACCGACGGCATACCCCAAAAAACTTTTGCAGGAAAGTATGTCAGATTCCCAAACTACATAAGAAGAAACATTTTATCAACTAAGGTCAAGACAGCAATTTAATCAGCAATGTATTGGCTCCTTCGGCTCTCTACACCGCTTTCAATCGTGTGGAGGAATATTGAGGACACCAGTACGTTTTAACATAAAAAGGGGAAAATAGAATTTTCATTTTAGCTTCTCTCAGGGTCCCCTTGGACAGGAAGAATTACTGGCAGCGGCTTAAAATAATACAAGCTATGTCCATCATCTGACTCTACCACCCATTCTGGTGTCTAGCAAGGACTGGCAGGAAGATGGCTTAGTTACTCAACCTTAATGCCGTACGCTGCGGGTGATGGCCTGGCTTCAACAAGAATGATTTGAGTCCCCACATCTGCCACCCTTGCCATTGGTTGCCCACACTTGCTGCTGCTATTAGGTCCTCTGCTTGCACGAAGATTAGATTTATGACACACTCTCCTTAAAAAAGTGACACTTCACAAATTAAGAGGACACTACAGAGGTTCCTTGTTTCGTGGTCTGTGATAGGACGCCCCAATCCTGATGACTTTATTTCTTTACTGTTGTATTATACTATGTATGTGTTAAGTGTGTGTATGTATATAGTTTGTGTATATACATATATACTTGTGTCTCTGACCGTCTGCAGTCTTCTGACCCGTTTCTTTCAGGTTGACTGTCTCTGACCATCTCTTTCATCGTGAACTTCTCTGTCTGTCGGAGATTATCAGAGTTGTCTGAGAGGAAGAACGTTCGAGACGCCAATGGTGCAACCTATCAGAGCCAGTTTTTATTGCACAGCTGTTTTTGATCATGGTGCTCCACGATCCCTGTCTGGGAGCGGGCGCTGCTCCACGCAGCTTTCTAATTTGGCGCTGAGGGCCTGATTTAAATTCCTCCGCCCTCTTCCTGTTAAACCCTTGCCGGATCTTCAAACTTTCCCTGAGAGAAAGCTCTCTGTTAATTCCTTGTGCTTTCCCTGAGATTCCTATGTGCCATTCCGTTCCTTCCAGACATTCCTGTGTGCCAGTCCTTCCTGTGTCCTGCGTTCCGTTGTGCCCGTCCATTCCTGTGTCCTGCCGTTCCTGTGTGCCATCTGTTCCGGTCCTGCGTGCCAGTCCATTCCTGTTCCTTGCGGTTTCCGGTGTGCCAGTCCTGTTCTTGTCATGCGGGCCAGTCCATTCCTTCCTGCGGCCAGTCATTCCTCCTGTGTACTGCGTTCCTTTGTGCCGGTCCATCCTTTGTGCCAGTCGTCGTTCCTGTCCTGCGTTCCTGTGTGCCAGTCATTCCTTTCCTCCCTGCGTTCCTTTTCAGTCCATTCCTTTCCTGCGTTCCTGTGGTGCCAGTCCATTCCTGTTGTCTTGCGATCCTTTGCCAGTCCATTCCTGTCCTGCGTTCTGTGTCCAGCCATTCCTGACCTGCGTTCTGGTTGCCATCCATTACTGGACCTGCGTTTCCTGTGTCCAGTCCTATCCTGTCCTGCGTTCCTGTGTGCCAGTCCATTCCTGTCCGGCGTTCTTGGTGTGCCAGTCCATTCCTGCCTGCAGTCTGGTGTGCCTGTCCGTTCCTGTCCTGCGTTCCTGTGTGCCAGTCCGTTCCTGTTCCTGCGTTCCCTGTGTGCCAGTCCGTTCCTGTCCTGCGTCCTGTTGCCAGTCCGTTCTGTTCCTGCGTTCCTGTGTGCCAGTCCGTTCCTGTCCTGGCGTTTCCTGGTGCCAGTCCGTCCTGTCCTGCGTTCCTGTGTTGCCATCCGTTCCTGTCCTGCGTTCCGTGTGCCAGTCCGTTCCTGTCCTGAGTTCCTGTGTGCCAGTCCATTCCTGACCTGCGTTTCTGTGTGCCAGTCATTCCGTGACCTGCGTTCCTTGTGCAGTTCCATTCCTGTCCTGCATCTTGTGTTCCCATCCCGTATCCTGTCCTCCTTTTCTTGTGTGCCCAGTCCGTTCCGGACCTCGTTTCCTGTGGTGCCAGTCCGTTCCTGACCTGCGTTAATGTGTGCCAGTCGTTTCCATGACCTGCTGTTCTGTGTGCCATCCGTTCCTGAACCTGCGTTCCTGTGGTGCCAGTCCGTTCCTGTCCTGCGTTCCCTGTGTGCCATCCGTTCCTGTCCTGCGTTCCTGTGTGCCAGTCCGGTTCCTGTCCGGCGTTTCCTGGTGGCCAGTCCCGTTCATGTCCGCGTTCCTGTGTGCCCGTCCTTCCTGACCTGCGATCTGTCTTGTGTGCCAGTCCCATTATGACCCTGCGGTTCGCTGGTGCCAGTCCATTCCTGTCCTGCGTTCCTGTGTGCCCGTCCCTTCCGTCCTGCGTTCTGTGTGCCAGTCCCTTCCTGTCCTGCATTTCTTGTTTGCCGGTCCGTTCACTGTTCCTGCGTTCCTGTTTGCCCGTCCGTTCCTGTTCCACTGCGTGCCTGGGGTCCAGTCCGTTCCTGTCCCTCCTGCGTTCCTGTGTGCCCAGGGTCCGTTCCTGTCCTGCGTTCCTGTGTGGCCAGTCCGTTCCCTGTCGCTGCGTTCCTGTGTGCCAGTCCGTTCCTGTGTCCTGCGTTCCTGATGGCCAGTCCGTTCCTTCCTGAGTTCCTGTGTGCCAGTCCATTCCGACCTGCGTTCTTGTTTGCCATTCAGTCCTGACCTGCGTTTCCTGTGTGCCAGTCCATTCCTGTCCTGCTCTCCTTTGTGCGTGCCATTCTTCCTGCCTTCTTGTTCCAGGTCCCCCCCGTCCCTTCCTGTCCTGCGTTCTTGTGTGCCAGTCCGTTCCTGACCTGCGTTCCGTGTGCCAGTCCGTTCGACCTGCGTTCCTGGTTGCCAGTCCGTTCCTGACCTGCTTTCCTTTGTTCCAGCTCCTTCCTGTCCTGGTCCTGTCCTGCGTTCCTGTGTGCCAGTCCGTGTCCTGTCCTGCGTTCCTGTGTGCCAGTCCGTTCCTGTCTGCGTTTCCTGGGTGCCAGTCCGTTCCTGACTGCGTTCCTGTGTGCCATTCCGGAGTCCTGTCCTCGTTCCTGTGTGCCAGTCCGTTTCCGGTCCTTGCGTTCACTGTGTGCCCAGTCGTGAACATGTCTGTGTTTTCGTTTGCCAGTCCGCTCCTCTCCTGCGTTCCTGTGTGCCAGTGTCCTTTTCCTCTCCTGCGTTCCTGTTGGCCCAGTCCGTTCCTGTCCTGCGTTCCGGTGTCCATCCCGTTCCTGTCCTGCGTTCCTGTGGTGGCCTCTCCTGCGATCCTGAACGTGAGTCCTAGTGTGCCTTCCTGTGCTATCTCCTGCTGTCCACCTGGTACAGACTGTCTCCTGTGTTTACTACTACCTTGCAGCCACCGCGTAACGACCTGGTGGTATCCCCTTCTCACCGCAGCAAGTCATCCCACTTGCGGTAAAAAACAAAAGAAAAAAGGGGCGCTATGTGAAAACCGGGTGCCACTTAGACTCCGTTCCAGGTTGGCTAGTACCATCTCCAACGTGGTCCAGAGTGTCCACAGACCCCCAGCCCTGACATGTTTATTACATATCATTTATCATCCTGATTGTTTTTCCATAGGCCCTGAAATATTTTTACCCTCTACACTGCTAAAAAATCTCCCCTATCTCTGTCTCTATCCATCTTACTTTACACATAAGCTCTTATACTCATGGCCTACAGTAACCAATCACAGTTCACAGCTCAGAGCTCATATAAATGACCTGTGGAAAACAGGAACCAATCACAGCTTAGCTTCTAACTGCCACAGCAGCAGCAGACAATGGCTCCCGTATATGGTGGGAAATAAGTGGATTTAGGAAAGCGCGGGGTGAAAATTACAGCTCAAAACGGAGTCTATGACGTTCCCTGAGTCACAGAGAGTGGCTGCGCACATTTTGGTGATCGTTAAAGCGACAAAGCAAATTCCTTTAGCGGACATACACACACATAGCATTATATATTAGATGTGTGTAAATTGTTATCGATATATATATATATATATATACACACGCAAGTATGCATGTATATATAGGTGTGGTGTGTGTATGTATACATGTTTATGTCATGTATGTGTGTTTCCAGTCAGAGCACCGGAAGAAATAGAAGGACCTGTTGGGGGGTGTCGGAAAGGTGAGTACAGAGTTCTTTTTTTTTTTTATAGGCTGGGCATATTGGGGCATGGGCTAGCCATATACTAGGGGGCATGGGCTGGCTATATACTAGGGGGCATGGGCTGGCTATATACTAGTGGGCATGGGCTAGCTGGCTATAATCTGGGGGACATGGGCAGGCTAGCTATAAATTAGGGGGCATGGGCTGGCTATAAACTAGGGGCATGGGCTGGCTATATACTGGGGCGGCATGGGCAGGCTGCCTATATACTGGGGGGGGCATGGGCTGGCTGCCTATATACTGGGGGGGCATGGGCTGGATCCCTATATACTAGAGTGCATGGGCTGGCTAGCTATATAATGTGGGGCTATGGGCTGGCTCTCTATATACTAGAGGGCATGGGTTGATTATATACTAGGGGGCATGTGCTTTATACTGTGGTGCATGGGCTGGATGGCTGTAATCTGAGGGACATCGGCTGGCTATCTATATACAAGAAGGCAAGGGATAACTTTATACTAGGGGGCATGGGCTGGCTATATAATGTGGGCTATGGGCTGATTCGCTATTTATTGTGGGCATGGGCTGGCTGGCTTTATACTAGAGGACATGGGCAGACTAGCTATATACTAGGTAGCATGTGCTTGCTGGCTATATACAAGGGGGTATGGCCTGGCTGGCTATATATTGGGGAGCATAGGATGACTGGCTAGTTATATAGTAGAGTGCATGGGCTGAATATATACTAGGGGGCATGGGCTGGCTGTCTATATACTGGGGGGATAGCTATATACTGGGGAGCATGGGATGACTGGCTATATACTGGGGAACATGGCCTGGCTGGCTATATACTGGGAGGGCATGGGCTGGCTGGCTATATACTGGGGGGCATGGGCTGGCTGGCCTTTATACTGGTGGGCATGGGCTGGCTGGCCTTTATACTGGGAGGGCATGGGCTGGCTGTCTATATAATGGGGGGCATGGGCTGGCTGGCCTTTATACTGGGAGGGCATGGGCTGGCTGGCCTTTATACTGGGAGGGCATGGGCTGGCTGTCTATATACTGCGGGGGGGCATAGGCTGGCTGCCTATATACTGCGGGGCATGTAGGTATGTATGTATTTTTACTTCAGGGAGTTTCTACACATACTTATTTTGCACACTTTTTATACATACATATGTGGATATATGCAAATATATTATATATATATATTCATGTTATAGGAGCCGAAATGTTGCTGGATATGAGGGAATAATAAAATGTTTTTTTTGGACCTGAATTTTGGAGTGCTGCCATTATTGTGGATTTTATCCCTGTGGATGGAGTTATGTGCTGCTTGTTTTCTCTTTTAATTTTGTGATTACAACATATTATATAAACTGAAACACACATATATATATATATATATATATATATATATATATATATATATATAATATATATATATACACACATATCCATGTATATACATATACACACACATATCCATATACAGGCGGTCCCCTACTTAAGGACACCCGACTTACAGACGACTCATAGTTACAGACGGACCCCTCTGCCCACTGTGACCTCTGGTGAAGCTCTCTGGAGGCTTTACTATAGTCCCAGACTGCAATGTCCAGCTGTAAGGTGTCTGTAATGAAGCTTTATTGATAATCCTTGGTCCAATTACATAAAAAAATTTTTAACTCCAATTGTCACTTGGGCAAAAAAAAAAAAAATTTGTCTGGAGCTACAATGATAAAATATACAATTCCGACTTACATACAAATTCATCAACTTAATAACAAACACAGACCCTGTCTTTACCGAACCCGGGGAACTGCCTGTCCTATATAACACACACACATCTTACATTATATATATAATATTATACCCTCAGCACACACATTATACACAAAAAATCATACATATATATAACACCAAAATTCTCTCGTCCCTTACTCCTTTGTCTATCTCATCTCTCTTCTCTCGCTGTGTGTGTGGTCGTCGATCTATACCCCTCATGTCTATGTTGTGTGTCGCGATAATAGTACACACTCTTTATCTGTGTGTTACTATATCTATATATATCTGCCTATATATATCTGTGTTTGTGTATATAGTATCTTTATGAATCTCCTATTATCTCTGGGTGTGTTGCGGTCTATCTCATCTCTTCTATCCTCCATCCTCTCTGTAGTGTGGTGTGTCGGACTCTCTCTCTCTTCTCTCTCTCTCTCTCTCTCTCTCCGGTGTGTGTGTTTGTTCTCTATCCCTACTCCCTGTCTCTCTCCTACCTCTTCTCTGTGGTGTTGTATCTCTATATATGTCTATACATCACTATTGTGTGTGTCATCTGGTCTAGTCATAGGTGTGTGTGTGTCTATCTCTATACTCTGTCTCTCTAATCTTGTGTGTGTTCTGTCCTCTCTCTCTCTTTGTGTGTTCTCTTGCCTCCTCTCTCTCTGTGTGTGTCCTCTCTCTCTCTTGTGTGTCTCCTGTCTCTCTCTCTGTGTGTTCTTTCTCTCTTTGTGTCCGTTCTCCTTCTCTCTGGTGGTTGTGTCTCTGTCCTCTTTTGTGTGTCCTCTCTCTCTCTGTGTTGTGGTGTCTATGTCTCTCTGATGTGTGTCTCTGTCTCTCTCGGTGTGCCGCTCGCGCTCTCTGTGTGTGTCTCTCTCTCTTGTGTGGTCTCTCCTCTCTGTGTTGTGTCTATCTCTCTACTCTCTGATGATGTGTGCTCTCTCTCTCCTGTGTTGTGTCCTCTTCGCTGTGTGGGTGTCTCAGCTATCCTGTGTGTGTCGCTGTCTCTGTGTGTGTCTCTCTCTATCTCATGTGTGTGTCTTTCTCCGCTCTCTGTGTGTGGCTCTCTACTCTCTCTTATCTCTAGGTCGGGGGTCGCCTCTCTCTACTCGGGTGTGTGTCTTCCTCTCTGGTGTCTCGCTCTCTCTCTCTCTATCTCTCTCTCTCTACTCTCTCTCTCGCCTCTGTGTGTGTGTTCTCTCTCTCTTCCAATTCTCTCGCTCTTCTGGTGTGTGTATATACCTCTATCTCTGTTGTTACTCTCCCATCTCTAGCTTGTGGGTACTCATCTCCCTCTAGGTCTGTGGTGTTCCGCCCTCGCTCTCTGTGTGTGTCTCTCCCTCTCTCTATCTGTTACTATCCCATCTCTCTCTTGTGTGTCTATACCTAATAGATGTGTGTGTATCTCCCTTCTCTCTATTCTTTGATTTCTATCTCTGTATCATACCTGTATAATATCTATGTGGGTGTCTCACTGTCGATACCTATATTCTGGGTGTTTCTATATATGTATAACTTACATATCTCATCTGTGGTGTTGTGTATATAAATCCATCCTGTAATACAAATTGGGGGTTTGGTGTGGTGTGTGGTATCTCTATTGTATGTATATATATGTGTGTGTGTGTATATATATATGTATGTATATATGTATGTATATAACTGTGTTCATGCATTTAGACATTATTTTTCTACATGGGGTCCAAAATAGGGATATACCTTTTTCACTACAAAAACTGAGGTAAGCAGGACGGCACAGGGGCTACTGCGCATGTCCCTTGGCAGTCCTGTTTGAATCTGCGCGGGCTTTTCAGGCAGCGGGGCACGATACTATTGCGCAACCCCGGCAGCCTGTGTGTTAAAGTCAGAAGGCGGGGTTGAGGTGGGAGGAGAGTACGAGCGGAGTTATGAGGTGGCAGGGCATGATTGTACCGCGCATGCCCGGCCGCCGGCGCCGTCTATGGAGCCGGCTGGGTTTTGATGTGGCCGGGAAGAAATCATTAGAGCATGCGCGAATAGTGCGCGTTCGCGTCTCCCTCAGCCAAACACACGGAGAAACACTAATTTCTTTGCGCCTGCGCGGCCCCCGCTGCCGAACCTGAGCGGGGCCGTAACCATGGACAACCATGGCTTTACGCAGTCAAGGCATGGATACAAGGTAAAGAAGATAGCTGAAAAATGGTAATATTTTTTTAATAACATTTATTTGGAAAATCTCATATATTTGTGTAACACATTTATTCAGATATGAATGCCCTATTGAGAATACCCCTTTAAGGAAAACTTCGAAAATGGAAAGAAGTGACTTGCAACATTTGTGCGACATTTTTTTTGTAAGAAATGTCTCAAAAAGAGATCTGAAAAAAATCCCCTATTAAACACAAGGAAAACGTGAGATTGATAAATAACACAAGAAGGAGACGAAAAAAACGACACCCAAAAACTAGCCAAAACTCACATAAATGACCTCATTAACCCTTCCTCATGTCATTACAGGCAGGGGGGCCAATTGGGGGGAGACACATTCATCTCCTATTCCAGATGTGCTAAGTGTTGCAAATGACATTTATAATTTCAAACTGTCTAAAATTTGCAACATTTTTGACGCAAAAAACTCCAGACAAAACCGTACTTAAGGAAAACTTCGAAAATGGAAAGAAGTGACTTTCAACATTTGTGCGACATTTTTGAGACATTTGTAAGAAATGTCTCAAAAACAGATCTGAAAAATATCCCCTATTTAACACAAGGAAAGAGTGAGATTGATAAATAACACAAGAAGGAGACGAAAAAAAACGACACCCAAAAACTAGCCAAAACTCACAGAGATAAGTTAACCCTTCCTCATGTCATTACAGGCAGGGGGGTCAATTGGGGGGATTCTGGAAACCCTTATTTAGTGTCACTATAGAAGATTGTCATTATTTGGGGATCCCTTTGATGGCATATTTCTGCCTCCCTTGGCACCAGACTTATATTGTCACATAATGTACCGAGTTCTGTCTTTATCCCTTTATTTTATTAAGGCTCAGTTCACATTGCCGTTCAGATTTCCTTTTCTAGCTTCCCCGTAAAATGGTAAGTAACTGAAGTCGAACGGATCCATTATAAATCCCCCACCGGGCCTAGCCTATCGTCGGTGACTTTAGAACAACTGGGGCCCAGAATACTGGAGTGGCTGGCTTATGCAGCCTTGGGCACACTATGGTCACGGTGCTTGGTATTGGGACCGGAGGAAGTGTGCAAGAAATATGGAGGGAGAGACTGATGAAAGAGGTTTCTCCCTGGGGCAACCCCTGAGGGATATATGGGAATTACTGGATGATAGATGATGGGGAGTCAGTGATGGAGAAGCAGCCTGATACAGGCACTACATGGACACATTGTGTAAATCAACAGTTTCTTATTGGAAGGGTTGCTCACAGCATGGTAATAGCTTCAGACTGGGCTGGTAGATGAATATGAGTCCGGACAGCAGACCCTGCTCTGAGGCTTAGTCTCCTGACTTGCCCAAGGTGTCAGGCAGCAGGCCTGAGACACCTCTGCTTCCTGGTAGTGTCTCTGGGTGGCAGCTATGCAAGAGTTGCACACTGGACTTGCTTCTCAAATAATGACCCTGCACGACTGCCTATCTGCTCCCACCCACCAGGTTTTTTTTATACTTCCCTGATCATTGGTTAATAACATTTCACATGTTAACTCTTGCTTTACCAAGCAGTGGTTTCCACCTGCAATAAACTAAGTTCTCCACTTTTGGAGATCTCCTAAAGAGATGGCAAGTCTTCCCAGGCAGCTCCTAACATGGAGAGGGCGCTATTCGCAACAACTACCTACCCTATGAATCGGTAGAGTTGTTGCAGATATATAAATAGAAAAATAGATTATGGATAGATAATAGATATATGTGTGGTAAAGAGAGAAAGATAAGTAGGAAGATAGAATGAGAAATCAATAGCTAGATGGATAGGAAGAAAGAAAAGTGAGATCGATAGGTAGGTAGAAATGAGATATCTATAAATTACATCTATGAGGGATATAAAGACAGAAGGATAGATAAATTTGAAGGAATGGATAGATAGATATACAGATATAGAAGCTATAAATCAATGTCTTGAAAATAAAAGTAAAGTATTTGTACTGTAAACGGACACAATCATCCATTATGTCAGCACCCTTTTGTTTGTAAGCACTGTCCTTTTTTATATTAAACTTCACTTTAATAATACTTCCATGATCTCAGAAAAAATGTTACTCAAATTAATTGCTTAACTAGTGAGTTAGTATTATATTTTATTTGGGTATTGTCTAATTCCAGGTGTCTCCTCAGCCATCTATGACAAGTGGTCGCAGCTAAAAAGGCTTAGGTTTGGTGGACAGAGAGCTATCAGAGGATGGTCTAGTGTGACCCAGCAGGCTCCCTTCCTGAACCTAAGCCTGTGATCCTGACACTCCAATATACAAAAACATACTAGTATGCCATGCTAAAGGGAATTGGCAAAACAAAGTGATATACATTATAGACCTTAAATGGGGGTGAAGAAAATGAAATACAACTAGTACCTCATCCTCATCCCAGTTGTACATGTTCCAGTCTGAGACATCTCTTGCTCTTTGCCTCTTCCAGAGCTCCAAGAATACAGTAGCTGAAAAACATACATAGATATAAAACATCTTCAAGAGGATATGTATCTTACAAATCATATACAGGCGGTCCCCTACTTAAGAACACCCAACTTACAGATGACCCCTAGTTACAAACGGACCTCTGGATGTTGCTAATTACTGTTCTTTAGCCTCAGGCTAAATACAATAAACCTTTACAACAGTTATCAAAGTTGTCTACAATTAAGATTTATTGGTAATCCTGTTCTAATTGATATCCCAGATTTTTTAAAAGCCAATTGTCACAGAGACCGAAAAAAATTTGGCTGGGGTACATTATAAACTATACAGGTTCCAACTTACATACAAATTCAACTTAGAACAAACCTACAGAACCTATCTTGTACATAACCTGGGGACTGCCTGTATTATATCAGTCATATCCATGATTTCCATGAATTTCCTCCTCCCTATTCTCTCTATATGGCTCTATCATGTCTTATGTTTTGTAGGAAGATAATTTGCACTTTTCAGGTGCTTATTAACCAATATGTATTAACCATGTTGGTGGTAAAAAAAAAAAGAAATACTTCTGACACGTTTATTTTGGGTTTTACATTTAAGATTCCGGTACAGCGGGTCTCTAACTGGGTTGTTTACAGAGATCCAATAGCTGCATTGGCTTTGTATTTTGTGAGACAAGCTGTTTATTTTACTGTTATTGACAGTATGAACGTTTATATGGGAGTTTTTGATATTTTCTTCTGTATTTCTTTATTCTGGCACCAATTTTAAATCTTTTACAGCATTTGGGATGATCAGGCGGACTGGAAATTTAAAGTCGCCCGGAAAAAAACTGTAAAAGTGGCCCCATTCGTGGGCGGGTCAAAACAAGTAGGCTTGACCATGTGTGGGTTGGAGGTACTAACTCCACACAAAACTGTTGAATGATGGTCTAAACACCATGTAACAGCGCAGAGAAAAGACTCATACTGCCTCCCTTATACAGGAATAATGCTTTTTTTTAAGAACCAACTTAATACTGCCTTAAACTATAATACTGCCCCCTATGTACAAGAATATAACTACTATAATACTGGCCCCTATGTACAAGAATATAACTACTATAATACTGCCCCCTATGTACAACTCATATACCCATCTATGTAGCATTTCCATCTGAGACATATCTTAATGGCTCTTTGCCTCTTCAGAGCTCAATGAATACAGTAGCTGAAAAACATAACATAGTATAAAACATCTTCAAGAGGTATGTATCTTACAAATCATATACAGGCGGTCCCCTACTAAACGACCCTAAGTTTAACAGATACCACCAAAGATCTGGATGTTGTCTTTCGTTACCTCAGCTAAATACTGTGTCGTTAGTAGAACATCAGTCTAAATACAATAAACCTTTACAACAGTTATCAAAGTTGTCTACAATTAAGATTTATTGTTAATCCTGGTTCTTATGATAATCCAAGATTTTTAAAAGTCACAGAGACCGAAAAAATTTTTGGCTGGGGTTACAATTATAAACTATACAGTTCCAACTTGCATACAAATTCAACTTAAGAACAAACCTACAGAACCTAAAATCTTGTACATAACCCAGGGACTGCCTGTATTATATCAGGTCATATCCATGAATTTCCTCTCCCTATGTCTCTCTATATGGCTCTATCATTTCTTATGTTTTGTAGGAAGGATAATTTGCACTTTTCAAGGTGCTTATTAACCAAAATGTATTAACCATGTTGGTGGTAAAAAAAAGAAAATACTTCTGACACATGTTTATTTGGGTTTAAAATTTTAAAGGACACCTGTCATCAGGTCTGTGTCACTAGTCCTGTAACCTTTACCTGTTGGAGCAGCTCACAAGGATCCCATCCCAGCCTTTATCTAGTTATTTAATACATTAATCATTGTAAAATCATCTATTTTATCATGTAAATGAGGCTGGTCACATGGTCAGAGGCAGTGATGTCACCCCTGTTACCCCTCCCCTCTCCTCCCCCTGCTCATGTCTGTGTGTAATGTATAGTAAAGCATTGCTAGTGTGTGCTGCATCTGCTGACATGCTGCATCCTCCTAATACACATGTGAGAGACACAGACATCAGCTACACATGAATCTGACATGTTCTGCTGTAACATGGCTGCAGCCTGGAGCTGGTGTATCTCTCCTGTACACACACACACACACAGGCTGCAGGGGGCGCCAGCACCAGGAAGCACATCATTATACAGCCTCACATCATTATACAGGCTGTCAGTCATGCACTGCGGGTGTGGCTGTGCCTCCCACTCATGAATAGAGTGGACAGCTTGAATATGCTAATGACTCATTGGACATCTCACAGGTCATTTGCATACAGCTTTAGGACCTCATTGCTTAGGTTTGCAGGCATGTAGAGGGACAATGAAGGGATAGAGGCAATGCTCTCTAATGGCAGTTTATGAAAATATATTTAGTTTAGGGGGGTTATTTTGCATGACGGGTTCTCTTTAAGATTCTGGGTACAGCTGGGTCTCTAACTGGGTTGTTACAGTTACAGAGATCCCAAATAAGCATGCATGGGCTTGTATTTTGTGAGACAAGCTGTTTAATTTACTGTTTATTGACAGTAATGACAGGTTATATGGGAGTTTTTGATATTTTCTTCTGTACTTCTTTATTCTGGCACCAATTATAAATCTTTTACAGCATTTGGGATAGATCAGAGGCGGACTGGAAATTTAAAGTCGCCCCGGAAAAAAACTGTAAAAGTGGCCCCATTCGGTGGGCGGGGTCAAAACAAGTAGGCTTGACCATGTAATGTGGTTGGAGGTACTAAACTCCACACAAACTGTTGATAGATGGTCTAAATCACCATGTACAGCGCAGAGAAAGAGACTCATACTGCCTCCCTTATACAGGAATAACGCTTCTTTTTTAAGAACTCAACTTAATACTGCCTTATATATACACAAAATAAACTACTACAATACCTTCTCCGATAAAGAAGAATGTAACTACTATAATACTGCCCCCTATGTACAAGAATGTAACTACTATAATACTGCCTCCTATGTACAAGAATGTAACTACTATAATACTGCTCCTATGTACAAGAATATAACTACTATATATGCCCCCCTGTACAAGAACAAACTACTATAATACTGCCCCTTTACAAGAATATAACGATTATAATAACTGCCTCTATAACAAGAATAACTACTATAATACTGCCTCCTAGTACAAGATATAACTACATAATACTGTCCCCGTATGACAAGATATGACTACTTAATACGCCCCTATGTACACGAATATAATACTATAATACTGTCTCCTATGACAAGAATAAACTACTTATAATACTGGACCCTATGTGATAAGGATAATAATACTATAATGGTGCCCAAAACAATAATTACTGCCCCCTAAGTACAAGAGTAACTACTATAATCCTGCACCCTATGTAAAGGAAAATAAAACTACTATAATACGGCTCTATGTACAAGAAGATACTACTATAATACTGCCCCTATGTACGGAAATATAATACTATAATATGCCCCTTGTACAGAATATAACTTCGATAATACTGCCTACGTGCCAAGTCTGAAATAGATGTGCACAGGGGCACGAACAGAACTGTCACTGCCAGAGGACTGATTCAAAGTACGCGAAGCTGAGGGGGGGTGGGTGCGTCGTAAAGGGAGAGTACATGGGTATATTATTTTTAGACTGGCCATCACAATCCAGACTGGCCCGCGACAGCCACAGATGCAAGGGAAAATTACAGATTTTGATGATTGTGTCCCTAATAACATGTCTACTTTATTGTTGGGTCTTGGTTGTATCACGGGGTACCAAATTTGTATAGGTTTATAGTGTTTTTGTCAAGGTGACCCCCGATCCATGTCTAGGATCGCGCGTGTATTCTGTGGTCCGTGGTGGAGGTTTGTGTTTGGTGGTGTTCCCGTGTTACGTGGCTGTTCCCGTGTTCCTTGTGGCGGTCTAGGTACTGTGGAGGTCCTGTGGCCTGTGGGGTCCTGGTATCGTGGCGGTCCTGGGTCCTGTGGCGGTGTCTGGGTCTGTGGGGTCTGGTGTACCTGTGGCGATCCTGGGGTACTGTGGCGAGCCCTGGGTCCTGTGGCGGTCTGGTATCATGTTGGTCGGCCGGTAATCCGGCAGCTTCTGAGGTTGTGACAGTTTCCCTACATTTACAAAAAGGAAACTGTACAAAATTATTTTTAGTTGCCATCTTCTGGCGCCTTTTTTCCATACTTCAGTGTACGGAGTGTGGTTGGGTAATTTTTTGCACACTTTTGATTGAGTTTTCAATTGCTTCTATTTTTGGACTGTAGTCCTTTGATCACTTTTGATTGCATTTATATATTTTCAAAATGGCAATTTTCGGATGCAGCAATACTAAACGGTTTATGATTTTTACTGTTTATGTAATTCAGATCAGTTACAGGGAAAAGGGGGTATTTTGAATTTTTAGGCTTTTTTATTTTTACTATTTTCAGCCCCCCTGGGTACTCTGATACTACCCTAAGTTAATACTGCGTATGGCAATACTATGGGATTTTCCACCATTATTACATACATTGGTAATCGCACCATGGGGATACAGATCTCGGTTCGGAACGTTAGGCAGATGGCATGGCAACTGATCACAGCTCCTGATGACTTCACGAGAGCGACATGTTAAGTGGCGCATCTTCCTCTTTTGAAGCAGGAAGGGGAACACCTCGATTGGTGCCAAATTCAAATCGGGTTTGTGACCAGTAAGTGTTTGCTGCAATATACAGCAAAGACTTTTCTCTAGACTCGCTTTAGTCTATAGAAAGCTTCATTGTTGACTTCCGGCATAGCAACCTGTCTATGGTCAGGAAGTGGATTTACCAGAAAGTTCTGAAAAGGATAAACAAGTGGAACAAACCCTTAAGAAATATGTAGAGTGAATTTTAACCTGTTAAGATGTCTGGCAGCTTGAGCCCGGCCCATTCCAATATGTTATATGACACTTACATTTCCAATTGGAAAAAATCCCCCATTACTATTACAGTGGTTACAGTTTACCGTACCCCCAAACCCATAAATGGCAAGCACACTGTGGCTTCGTTGTCAAATAACATGTGTGGATCTGCACATGAAAAAAAAAATCATTATTAATTAGTAAATTTTGAGTGTAGAGGGATTTTGATAGACACTTTGTTGACATGGTTGAATGTCAGGACTGCGGAGTCTTCTGACTGTGAGGTTTATTTGAGAGCTGGATTACAATATTCGATATATATAATAACCATGGATGGAATGGAAGAGCACAGCTGTGGGGTGTGTAAGGGTTCAGTGCTGATCAACAACTTTTCTGACGTCTCCGCATCCGGCCCACATTGGTCAAAAACTACATTGAGCTTTATATACACAAATAGGGCTTTCTTAATTTTGGCCAGGGTGGAGCTAGAACTGTGCTATATCTGTTCAATAGGATGTAAGTGTGAGTCTCAAGGGATTAATTAATTGGCACACGGACTAAAATGTTTAGAACTCCCTAGACTTGCTTTTAGCTGCGCTTGCCCACAATTGCGCCAAAAAACAGTCGCGAAAATATTGAAGCGCAAAAAACAGTTGGTCACAAGCAGGCGGCAAAATTTTGGCCCATAGTGAACAGTCCAAGATTGTTCGAAAAAATATTGTGGCGCCGATACTTCATAATTAAGAAGGCGCAGAGGCACAGAAAGACAAGTTAAACACAGGAACAAAAACAATACCTCCAGTTCTCCCTTTGAAAGGCCATACATAAACTGACCCCATTTGCCATATTTATTCAATGCAGAGGAATGCTACTTTGGAGTCTGGGGGTCATGGGACCCTCTTATCATGATGGGATATGTCCTAAATGCAAATAACGGAGAACTCTCAAAACACTATCCAAACCCTATGCAGCACACCACCAAGCCTCTTAGTCTGCGGATCATCTGTACTACCTTTGCCATATGTAACGGTCGGACATGCCAGTAGGACACTTCTGATCAGAGAGGGCACTCAGTGTGAGTATATTTGCTGCAGCTTGAGATCTCTGGCTTAGGGAAATAGCATACCGATCAAGTCAAAATTATAATATAAAATAAAAACACATCAAAAAATAATTTGAGAAGAATGTTGTGCAACTTAACTAAAACCATTGACAGAAAATTTTGCAAGAGCCAGGAGGACCAAAGAATCAATACTATTTAATCATGACTTGATATAAATGTTATCCTTAAAACACATTTTTAATATCTGGGTTCAAAAATAAAAGAATTCTAATAAAAAGGGTTGTCTACAAGAATATATTATCTTTATTTGGATCGATAAGAGAATACATTTGTCTATCTTCGACCTCCCAACTGCTCTGACCCATATTGCAGTTTTCCTCCACTATGTGCAGACGAGCGCCAGATTTATTGAAGACTGTGGCATGATCTTAAATAAATATGCGCGACCGTTGTACCGCCAATCGCTCTTAAAATGAGTGCACCATTTTTTTGGTGCACTTGGTTAATAGGCATGCACCACAATTATGTGGGTTTTTCATTATAAATGTGGTTGGCCGGGTGCCAAATTGTAACCGAAATGCCCTGTACGTTGCAGAGTTTTGAGTTGCGGGTGCACAAAAGGGGCAACACTTCATAAATATATGCATTTAGGTGAAACTATGCCTGAAAACTGTCCCCGCAGCTTTAGAAATATGAGTCTTCCTATATTAGTATACAAGTAACACAGGGGAGTTACTCAGTGGGTAGCAGCCATAGCAGCTTGCTATGGAGGCACACAGTGTTAGGGGGCCCCTTGGCATGGGTATGAGGGTTATTAGGTGTATATCTTGTATGTGTGTGTATATGCGGTTGTATATGGATTGTAGTTTGTGGGTAATAGTAGTAAATGTATGTGTGATATTGCGGTATGTATGAAAGTATATATGTGGTGTGTATAGTGTATGTATGTTTATGATGTATGTTGTGTAATAGCAAAGTATATTAAGGGGGTTGTTCCATTCAGCAAATTAAATGGTAGTCTTTTGCATTCTAAAAAGTTATCATGTTCTACATATCTTTCTGATCCAGTACCTCATATATTTCCTAGATTTCTTCTATTGATTCTATAGAAAGCATCTATGTTTACTTCCTAGGTGAATGGTCACAAGGTGCACGCTCTTTATATCTTAGAGCAGTGGTGTCGCGAACCTATGGCACTGGTGCCAGAGGGGCGGCACTCGGCAGCCCTCTCTGTGGGCACCCAGGCATCACCCAGAATGACGTTCACCAGCCAGGACTCAAAGAATTTCTGGAGGCAGTTCCACAATGATAGGCAAAATTTGTACACCTCCTTTTCAACTGTGTTGTGTCTTAGGAGGTGAAAATGGAAAATTGTCACAGAAAAAGGAGAAAAAAAATACTTTTAAATGGCTGTGCTGGCACTTTGCAATAAATAAGTGGCTTTTAGTTGACGGTGGGCACTCCAACTCTAAAAGGTCGCATCACTGTCATAGAGAAATAAGAGTTGGGTGTTATACGAGCGGGCACCTGGTGAATCATGGTCAGACTTTCTGTCTACGGAAAGTAAACCTTTCTATAGAAGCTTTGTATAGAATGACAGCAAGCAGAGACTAGAAACCAAAAGGAATTGATACAGAAAGGGTACTGGAATTTATAACTTTTAGAATACAAAACAAAACCTTAATTTGCCAAAATAGGAGAAACCCCCTTTAAACCCCTTAGCGCTCTGCCGCCGGTAGCTGTACTGCGCTGAGGTCCGCGATTAGCGTCAGCGCAGTAAAGCTTAATGCGCAGAGCCGATGCCGGTTCAGCGCTGCATAGCAGCCGAACCGGCAGCGTTAGCGGAGGGATTTCAGCGGTTTAATCTTAACGCTGACATCCCGGCAACACCCGCGGTCGGAGGGGCTCCGAGGGGTGTGTAACCGGTTTTAAAGGCCGCGGTCCACGCGCAGCGAATTAACCTGCCTTCTGGGGGTCTTTACCCCACCGATCGGCCCCCCCGCACCGATTTCGGGGGGGCCGATCGCGGTTGGCTCCTCTGGGGTAAGATGGGAACCCAGAGAAGACTGGAGGGTTACCTTTTAAGATGGCGTTCTGTGAGTCATCTTAAAGGCAAAGAAATGTAAGAATATGCATCTGCGTCGTACAAGCATATAGAATAAAAATAAATAACTATTGAATCCCAATGGGCAATAAAAAGTGGTCAACAAAATATGTACCCAGAAGATATGTTGCAAAGAACAACATGGCGAAAAAACAAGCATCAACCAGCTTGTAGCCAAAAAACGTAACAATGTTATGCCATTGGAAGAGGCGAGCAAAAACTGATAGATTTTTCCCCACATTAGGGGTTTATTTGGCAAATTAGTAAAAAAAGAAATAGATTCCTGTCTGGTATCCCGTAATCGATCGAACTATAGACTAAAGATAACAGGATTATTAGGCTATACGGTTGCATACGAAAAAAAAAAAAAAGTAAAAATCCAGTACAGAATTGATTCTTTTCTACTCATGACCTCAAAAAAAAGTTCCAAATTTCAACAATAGTTGATACAACCCCAAAATGGTACATGGAACAAGCATCTCGTCCCGCAAAAAAAAAAATGGCGTCAATGGCCCCAAACAAGGAAAGCGAAAATTTTAGAGCTCAAAAGGGGGGCAACCAGAAACACAATATGCAGCTGCAGGCGTGTATTCCCTCGCGCCTCGCTGTGCCCCATAACACAGTAACGGCCACGGTGTGGGGGGTCAATGCATCAGGAGAAATTGGAGAACCAAATTTATGGTGAGTTTCTCTTTTTATCTGTTTGGAAATGTGTCAAGTTTAGGGGCTAAATGAAACGTAAACCGACAAAATTTGACATCTAAATTCCCCGGCCATTGTTGATTCAATATATGACAGATTCAAGGGGTTAACAATCTTTGTAAATGCTTGTTTCTGATAGTTGAGGGGGAAGATTTGAAAATGGTTGGTTATATAGGCGGGTTTTGTTCCCTAAATATGTAAATTTGATTCAAAACAGTTATTATCCCAAAATAGTCATCCGAAATACGGAAAATCGTATGTACAAGAATATAACTACTATAATACTGGCCCCTATGTACAAGAATATAACTACTATAATACTGCCCCCTATGTACAGGAATATAACTACTATAACACTGCCTCCTAGAGGTGAGGTTGTGTGTGGTGAGAGCTCTTGACCCTCCTCATGTCTGGAGCTAGCCCAGGCCGGGGCCACCCTGGGTGGGGAGATTCCCCAAGCGAGGCCCAGGCTTCCAGGCCTACACCGGGAGTGAACTCCCAGATAACTCTAAAGATGGATGCAAATCCAAAAGTTCCCAGTAAGCACGAGAATCAACTGAATTGCAGTAATGTGGAGAATGTTGAAGTAAAGAAAGTGAGTGCAGCAAGTAGAGAAGAAAGTTCCTCACCAGCCCAGCGTGGAGGAGCACAGGTGAAGCAGCAGATTGTCAGACCAGCAGCAGGTGCACAGCCCTCCACTCCTGCACCCAGACAGAGGAGAACGTCCATAGAGAAACAAACCCTGCAAGAAAACCTGCAGCAGAGGGATGTGGTGTCCAGCATGGCCGCTCCAGGCCGCACCAGATCTGCTGTGAAGCCACAACATGTCCCTGCAAAGGCCGGTGCAAGCAGCAAGCCTGGAGATGTGACAACTGCCCCCTATGTACAGGAATATAACTACTATAATACTGCCCCTATGTACAAGAATATAACTACTATAATACTGGCCCCTATGTACAAGAATATAACTACTATAATACTGCCCCCTATGTACAAGACTATAACTACATAATACTGTCCCCGTATGACAAGATATGACTACTTAATACGCCCCTATGTACACGAATATAATACTATAATACTGTCTCCTATGACAAGAATAAACTACTTATAATACGATCCCTATGTAATAAGTTACTACGATATATACTCCCTGTGTACTAATGGTGCCCAAAACTACATAATTACTGCCCCCTAGTACAAGATTAACTACTTATACAAAATCCACTGCACCCTGATGTAAAGGAAAATAAACTACTATAATACGGCTCTATGTACAAGAATATAACTACTATAATACTGCCCCCTATGTACAAGAATATAACTACTATAATACTGTCTCCTATGTACAAGTAATAACTACTGATAATACTGACCCTATGTAAGGATAATAATACTATATGGTGCCCAAAACTACTATAATACTGCCCCCTAAGTACAAGATTAACTACTATATACAAAAATACTCCCACTGCACCCATGTAAGGAAATAACTACTATAATACGGCTCCCTATGAAAGAATAACACTATATATGCACCCTATGTACGAATATCCTATAATACTGCCCCTATGTACAAGACAAGAATAGAACTACTGTAATACTGACTGCCCCGAAACGTACAAAGTCTGTAAATAGTATGTGCACAGCTGGCACGAACAGAACTGTCACTGCCAGCTGGACTGCTTCAAGTAGCGAAGCTGCGGGGTAGCGTCGTAAAGGGGAGTACATGGTATATTATTTTTAGACTGGCATCACCAATCCCAGACTGGCCCCGCGCCAGCCACAGATGCAAGGTGAAATTACGATTTTGATGATGTGTCCCTAATAACATGTCTACTTTATTTTTTGGGTTGGTGTTATCACGGGGATACCAAATTTGTATAGGTTTTATAATGTTTTTGTCACAGGTGACCCCGCGATCCATGTCTCGGATCGCCTCCGTGTATTCTGTGTTCCGTGGTGTTCCTGTGTTTCGTGGTGTTCCCGTGTTCCGTGGTGTTCCCGTGTTCCTGTGGCGGTCCTAGTGTCCTGTGGCGGTCCTAGTGTCCTGTGGCGGTCCTGGTATCCTGTGGCGGTCCTGGTGTCCTGTGGCGGTCCTGGTGTCCTGTGGCGGTCCTGGTGTCCTGTGGCGATCCTGGTGTCCTGTGGCGATCCTGGTGTCCTGTGGCGGTCCTGGTATCCTGTGGCGGTCCGGTAATCCAGCAGCCTTCTGAGGTTGTGACAGTTTTCCTACATTTACAAAAATGAAAACCTGTACAAAATTTATTTTTATTTTGCCATCTTCTGGCGCTTTTTTTCCATACTTCAGTGTACGGAGCTGTGGTTGGTGTAATTTTTTGCAACTTTTGATGATGTTTTCAATGCTTCTATTTTTCGGACTGTACGTCCTTTTGATCACTTTTTATTGAATTTTATATATTTTTCAAAATGGCAAAAAAGCAGACGCCTCCGTGTATTCTGTGATTCCCGTGTTCCATGGTGTTCCCGCGTTAGTCCTGGTGTCCTGTGGCGGTCCTGGTGTCCTGTGGCGGTCCTGGTATCCTGTGGCGGTCCGGTAATCCAGCAGCCTTCCGAGGTTGTGACAGTTTTCATACATTTACAAAAATGAAAACCTCCTGTACAAAATTTATTTTTATTTTGTCATCTTCTGGCGCTTTTTTTTCTCATACTTCAGTGTAAGGAGCTGTGGTTGGTGTAAATTTTTGCGACTTTTGATGACGTTTTCAATGCTTCTATTTTTCGGATTGTACGTTCTTTTGATCACTTTTTATTGAATTTTTTTATATTTTTCAAAATGGCAATTTTCGTCATTGGGCACTATTTTCCGTCACGGGCTTAAAGAGAACCCGTCATGCAAAATAACCCCCCTAAACTAAATATATTTTCATAAACTGCCATTAGAGAGCATTGCCTCCCTTCATTGTCCCTCTACATGCCTGTAAACCTAAGCAATGAGGTCCTAAAGCTGTATGCAAATGACCTGTGAAATGTCCAATGAAGCATTAGCATATTCAAGCTGTCCACTCTATTCATGAGTGGGAGGTACAGCCACACCCCCAGTGCTTGACTGACAGCCTGTATAATGATGTGAGGCTGTATAATGATGTGCTTCCTGGTGCTGGTGGCCACGCCCCCTGCAGACTGTGTGTGCATGTGTGTGTGTTTAGGAGAGATACAGCAGCTCCAAGCAGCCATGTTATAGCAGAACATGTCAGATTCATGTGTAGCTGATGTCTGTGTCTCTGTGTATTAGGAGGATGCAGCATGTCAGCAGATACAGCATACACACTAGCCATGCTTTACTATACATTACACACAGACATGAGCAGGGGGAGGAGAGGGGAGGGGTAACAGGAGTGACATCACTGCCTCTGACCATGTGACCAGCCTCATTTACATAATAAAGAATAGATGATTTTACAATGAATAATGTATGAAATAACTAGATAAAGGCTGGGATGGGATCCTTGTGATCTGCTCCAACAGGTAGAGGTGACAAGACTAGTGGCAGAGACCTGATGACAGGTGTCCTTTAAACACAGTGTAAAACAGTTATTATATTTTAATAGATCGGGCATTTTCGGATGCAGCAATACCTAACATGTTAGGTATGATTTTTACTGTTTATTTATATTTATATCAGTGCCAGGGAAAAAGGGGTGATTTCAATTTTTAGGCCTTTTTGATTTTTACTATTTTTCAGACCCCCTAGGGCAATGGTGGCGAACCTATGGCACTGGTGCCAGAGGTGGCACTCGGAGCCCAATCTGTGGGCACCCAGGCCATCACCAGAGAGTACTCCAGGTATCTTCCTGAAGTTACAGACAGCCCAGGACTTGCTGTGCACAGAGGTATTTTAAAGTGACAGCTCTACCTGGGACCACTGGAGGAGTGGGAAGGTGTGGGCAGAACTGGATTATCATTGTAGCTCTTGCTCCTGCCCTGACAATTCTTCCTGTATATGGGACCCTGGAGGGAAGCTACAATGATCATCCTCATTTCTTCTTTATTGGGGTCCTCAGGTGCTGATATTAATGAAAGTTGTGACAGAGCAGGGAGTATAAACCACTAATTAAATTTCTGTGTTGGCACTTTGCGATAAATAAGTATGCTTTGGTTGTAGTTTGGGCACTCGGTCTCTAAAAGGTTCGCCATCACTGCACTAGGGTACTTTGATACTACCCTAAGTATATACTGTAGTATGGCAATATATGGGGATTTTCCACCTCATTCATTACAATGTGTAAATCGCACATTGTAATGAATGGATTAAAACGAGACAGCCTCAGGTCTTCGGAAGATCCGAGGCAACCGATGGCATGGCAACTGATCACAGCTCTCTGATGACGTCACGAGGAGCGACGATCTTCACCAAGATGGCGGCGCCCATGCTCTGCCATCTTTTTGAAGCAGGACGGGTTAACAACCTCGATTGGTGCTAATTCAGATCGCGGGTGTTACCAGTAAGTGTTTGCTGCAATATACAGCAAAGACTTTTCTCTAGATCTCTGCTTTTAGTCTATAGAAAGCTTCATTGTTTACTTCCAGCGCATAGCAACCTGTCTATGGTCAGGAGTGATTTACCAGAAGTTGCTGAAAAGGGATAAACAAGTTGGAACAACCCCTTTAAGAAATATGTAGAGATGGAATTTTTAACCTTGTTAAGATTGTCTGGCAGCTTGAGCCCGGCCCATTCCAATGTGTTATATGTAACACTACATTTCCAATTGGAAAAAATCCCCCATTATCTATTACAGTGGTTACAGTTTACCTACCCCACACCGCCATAAAGATGGCAAAGAACACTGTGGCTTCGTTGTCAAATAAATGTGTGATCTGCACATGAAAGAAAAAAAATATTATTATTTAGGTAAATGTTTGAGTGTAGAGGATTTTTATGAAACATTTGTTGACATGGTGGAATGTCAGGACTTGGGAGCTCTGACTGGAGGTTTATTCGAAGAGCTGATTTACAATATATATATATGAATCCATGGATAAGGAATGGAGAGCACAGCTGATGGGGTGTAAAGGGTTACAGTGCTGATCAACAAACTTCTGAGTCTTAGCATCTGAGCCCACATTGATCAAAAAAATCTGACATTGATTATATATACAAATAAAGGGCATTTCTTAATTTTTGCACAGGGTGGAGCTAGAACTGTGCTATATCTTTCACTAGGATGTAAGTTGAGGCTCAAGGGATTAATGAATTGGCACACGGACTAAAATGTTTAGAACTCCCTAGACTTGCTTTTAGCTGCTCTTTGCACCACAAATTGCGCCAAAAAACGAGTCGAAAAAATAGAAGCACAAGAAAACTGTTGGCTTCACAAGCAGCGGCAAAATTTTGTGCCCCATATTGAACTAGTCCAGATTGTCAGTAAACAATATTGTGGCGCCGATACTTCATAAATTAAGGCGCAAGAGGCACAGAAAGAAAGTTTAAAAAAAGGAAAAAAAAAACTCTTCCAGTTCTCCCTTTGAAAGGCCATAATAAATGACCCCCATCATATTTCTTCAATGCAGAAGGGAATACTACTTTGGAGTCTTGGGGTCATGGGAACCCTCTTATCATATGGATATGTCCTAAATGCAAATAACAGAACTGCTCAACAATACCAAACCCTATGCAGCACACACCAAGCCTCTCTACGTCTGCTGATCCATCTGTACCTACCTTTGCATATGTACACGTGTCGGACAATGGCCAGTATGGACACTTCTGATCACAGAGAGGGCACATCAGTGTAGTATTTGCTGCACAAATCTCTTGGCTTAGGGAAATAGCATAACAGAGCAAGTCAAAATTAATATAAAATAAAAACAACATCTAAAAAAATTTTTGAGAAAGAATGTGTGTGCAATTTAACAATAAACCCATTGAAGAAAATCTTTTGCAAGGAGCAAGGAGGACCAAGAGATCATACGTATTAAATCCTATGAACTGGATATAAAATTTATCCTTTAAAACACATTTTGATTATCTGGTTCAAAAATAAAAAATTCTAAATTAAAAAAGGTTGTCCTACAAATGATATGTATCCTTTATTTGGACGATAAAGAATACGTTTGTCATCTTCGACGCTCCAACTGCTCTTACCCACATATTGCAGTTTTCCTCACTAATGTGCAGAGAGCGCCAGATTATTGAAGACTGTGGCATGATCTTAAATAATCTGGCGCACCGTGTACACGCCAATCGCTCTTAAACTGAGTGCACCATTTTTTTGGTGCACTCTGTTTAATAGGCATGCACCACAATTATGTTGGATTTTTCATATAAATGTGGTGCCGGGTGCAAATTGTCACCGAAATGCCCCTGTACGTGCAGAGTTTTGAGTTGCGGTGACACAAAACTGGCGCAAACACTTCATAAATATATGCATTTATGTGCAAACTATGCCTGAAAACTGGTGCAGCTAGCTTTACAAATGTGTCATTATCCTTATATTAGTATACAAGTACACAGGGGCGTAACTACAGTGGTAGCAGCCATAGCAGCTGCTATGGGGCACACAGTGTTAGGGGGCCTTGGCAACTGGAGTATGAGGGTTCTATTGGGTGTATATCTTGTATGTGTGTGTATATGCGGTCTGTATATGGTATTGTATGTTTGTGTGTATATGTGATGTGTATATAGTAGTGAATGTATGTGTGTATATGCTGTATGTATGAAAATATATATGTTGTGTGTATAGTGTATGTATGTTTATTCTGTATGTGTGTATATATAAGTATATTAAAGGGGTGTTCCCACTTCAGCAAATTAATGTTATCTTATAAAAAGTTATACTATTTTCTAAATATACTTTCTGTATCAATTCCTCATATATTTCTAGATTTCTTCTATTGCTTCTATAGGAAGCTTCTATGTTTACTTCTAGGTGATAGAAATCTGACCATGGTCACACAGGTGCACGGCTCTTTATATCATAGAGAATAAGTAGATCTGTGTGTTATAACGAGCCGCGCACCTGTGTGATCATGGTCAAATTTCTGTCCACTGAAAGTAAACATTTCTATAGAAGCTTTGTATAGAATGACAGCAAGCAGAGATCTAGAAAACCAAAAGGAATTGATACAGAAAGTGTACTGGAAAATTGTATGACTTTTTATAATACAAACAATAACATTAATTTGCCAAAATAGGAACACCCCTTTAATGTCTTACAGTTATAGTGTATAATATGTATATTTTTTTAAGGAGAAAGGGGGGCTCAATTCAGAAATCTGCTATGGGGCCCAGCCACTCCGGGTTATGCCCCGGCAAGTACATAAAAGAAATATCTTGTAATAAAACATAGATCTTGATATTCTTACCTGATTTTGCTGCAATTGAAATGCACAAACCCATAAAAGAATGCGACTAGTCCTGCTAAAGCAGCTGGACACAGCATAAGGGTGTACCACCCAAGCCATGCAAAATACAGAGCCACCTTCTCTCCAAAATATTCCCTACAAAAGAACAGGTGATAGAGTTACCAACCATGGTACAAGAACCCAACATGAAATATAGCACCACCAAGCACAGTTGTATATGTTATGTCTTGTGATATAGAGAGATTATGCTAACACTTATTACTGTATATACTCCAGTATAAGCAGATCTGAGTATAAGCTGAGGTCCCTAATTTTAACACAAAGAAACTGGGAAAACCTATTGACTCCAGAATAAGCCTAGGTTGGAAAATTCATTGGTCACAGCCTCCAGGTAGTATATAGCCAGCCCGCCCATGCCCCCAGTATACAGCCAGCCCTGCCCCCCAGTATATAGCCAACCTCCTGTCCCCCAGTATATAGCCTTCCTGCCTATATCCCACAGTATACAGCCAGACCATATCCCCCAGTATATAGCCATCCAGCCCATGCCCCTCATTATACAGCCAGCCCCTCCCCCCCAGTATACAGCCAGCCCCTGCCCCCCAGTATACAGCCAACCGCTAACTCCCAGTATACAGCCAACTCCTGATCCCCAGTATACAGCCAGCCCCCAGCATACAGCCAGCCCCTTGCCCCCAGTATACAGCCAGCCCCCTGCCCCCAGTATATAGCCTGCCAGCCAATATCCCCCAGTATATAGCCACCCAGCCCACATCCTCATTATATAGCCAGCCCCTGCCCCCGATATACAGCCAGCCCCTAACCCCCAGTATACAGCTAGCCCCTGAACCCCAGTATACATCCAGTTCCTGACCTCCAGTATTTAGCCTGCCAGCCTCTGTCCCCCCAGTATATAGCCTGCCAGCCCCTGCCCTCAGTATATAGCCCCTGCCCCCTTTAAACAGCCTGCCAGCCCCTGCCCCCCAAGTATATAGCCAGCCCATCCCCCAAGAATATAGTCGGCCAGCCCCTGCCCCTACCCAGAGTGTGCCACCTTTCCGACACACCCACAGATCCTCTTCTTGCTTCGGGTGCTCCGGCTCTGTCTTCGGGTCCACAGGGTCCTCTTCGGGTTCCTCCGACTCAACTTCGGGTCCCCGCGCACACCGGCACATATGATGACGTTGGCCGCTTGCCAATGTCATTATTTGTGTGCCGCTGGGATCGGGAGGGGACCTGAAGAGGAGTCGGGGGACCCGGAGAAACCCAAAGAGGACCTGGAGGAGCAGAAGACGGAGCCGGAGCACCCGAAGCAAGAAGAGGACCTGTGGGGGCGTGCTGAAAAATTCAGCTTATATTCAAATATGTATGGTACTTTTCATACAAGACCTCATATGTACAGCTATATATGACCTTGTAGAAGCAGCAAAGGGAATGCATTTTTGTTTTAGAAATTATAAACAAAATGATGGGATTTACTACGACTGGCGTTTTAAACACCAGCCTTTATTGCCCCCTCCATCTTGCCACAGTACAGCATGTTGGATTTACGGAGAGGCTTGGTCCTCTTAGTAAGGGCTCATGCAGACCAAAGTGGTTAGCCCATAGTACCTGTATTAACTATTACAGTTCTGTCATTGCTGTTTGGCCACCATATGCCCGTTTCCATGGGCTGAGCCCTCAATCTGAAAGAAAAGTTTGCTACTTTCCTCTGTTTTCTGCCAGGTATGATTGGTTTAGACCATGTCAAACCTGGTCTAAAATGCAGAAGAAGTCTTTGACTTTTTGTGGCTTTAGAGACTTTAGTAAATTCAGCATTCACACCCCCGCTTCCATACGTTCGGCTTCACACTCCATCACACCCAAAGTGGCTTTTGAGACTCAAGCAACTCAAAATCAGCTGATTTTATCAAGCCTTTTCTGTCTGAAAACTGGAGTACAAGGCCTAATAAATCCCCCCATTATTTGTAATCTGTGTTTACTTTACAGCATTATGGGGTTGGCCATGCTTTAGAGATTACAGCAATCATTTGGACCGTAGGAATCAAGAGCCTAGATTTTAATCATCTTCTATAAAGAATTTTCTATGTCTGTTCTGTGCCCTTTGGTGAGGCCAGTTTACTTATTGGGAATAGAGGATCCCATGTAGTGTATGCAAAGGTTTTTCCTTCCATTACAAACATGTCTGCGAGTTCTGAACAGCAAGAGTCACTATGACTGGGTTCAATTTATGACAAAACTGGATTCATACAGTAGTTTATATTTTGAATCCCTTCAATAACAAAGTATTCTTCATTTATATAGTATAGTACTATCGTATTCCCCAACGCTTTACAAATGATGGGAACACAGAGAAGTAATGTCCTATACCAATGTTTATAAATGTGTCCAATAAATTCATTCGTGATCAATATTTCCTCTGGGACTTTTTGGTGGAAAAGTGCAGTGAATCTAGTAAACCTTATAAATCACTCGAGGGAGAGATAGAAGCTTATTATTTAATTCATTTCGTTAATTCAATTCATATATTATTACATCAGTTTGTAGAGTTAGAAGAAAAGTTTGTGACTTTTTAAAGATCTCCAGTGTTGCCTCCAAGTGGTAAAATTTTATTTTTCTTTGATCATTGCATTTTGTCTGAGCAAATGCGAGAAGGTTAAAAGGAAATTTACCATCAAAATCCATCATGATAAACCAGGGACAATTACTCATAGATCCAGTCATTGTGACTGTGGTAATCTTCTTATGGCTCCTCTGTGCTGTAGCTTCACAGGCTGTTACCTCCCCCTCCCCTTGCTCTCCCAGCACTTACCCCTCCTGTTTTCTTCTCTAATCTTACAGCAGTAGTGAATTTTAGCACACTTGGAGGGGGAGTGCTCTTGCACAGTGTAACAACCTGTGAATCTACAGCACGTAAGGGCTTTGTGACACCCTCAGAGCCCTTCTGGCTAATTAGCATAATTTAAAAAGCTGACTTTTACAAGGAATGAAGCCATGGATAAATATAAGAAGATTACCACAGTCACGGTGCCTGTATCTATAAGTAAGTGCCCCCTGGTTTTTCATAATGGATTAGATTTCATTAAAAATGGAATCATTCAGGGCAATGACCTCACTTATGTAACACAACAAACCCCTTTATCACCTTATTTCCAGCACTGGCTGCTTATAGATGACATATTTCCAACTTTTCCACTTTTCCAACAGCGTTTTGCCAGGTTTGTCCTCTAGCTGTAAAAGGAGAGGAATAAATGGTTCACTTTAAAGGACATTGGTGGTTTTCCAGTTAAAAATTTTTTTTTACATAAACCCCAAAATGCTGATATATATCGATGTCTCATTTAGGGTGTTGTGATTCAAATGGAGCTGATGGGTTCAGTATTAGCGTTCTGAATCACAAAACCCTAAATGGGACATCAATGCACGACTGGAAACTGTTTTCTCAACACTGGGGAAGGAAACAGCACCACGAACACGGCAGCAGTAAAAAGGTCCATTGCAAAATGACATTAGGAGTTGTGCCCTACATGCAAAACTCCCTCAGGTTAGTAGCCAATTGCACCACAAATTTTATTGTACTCCCAAAGGGTAATACACTATAGGAGCGCCCTTTGTCTCCCCTATTTTTTCCGTATTCAAAATTCTGAAAGTGAAAGAACAGAAGTAGTTCTCATTGTTCAAGATGGCCTGGCCTGTGATGTTGCACATATCCAGCTCTGGAGGACCTTTCCTGTATTACCTCTTCTCTTGGCTGGACATATCCAGATATGTATGTCACAAGGATAACTAGCTTTTTAAGCCAATAAAGTTTTGTAATATTTATAAATACAGAATGAAATTACTAGCCCAGTCCTCTTCATTATTAATGTTCTGTAGAGTCAGTTTCACTAAATGTCAAACCTAGTAGAATAAGTGGCTAAGATAGTTATTACTTGAATTATCCGAGTCTCATGTAAACACACCATTAAAATAAAAGTTATAAAGAGGAGTTAAAGGAGAACTACTACCAGGATGAAGGAATGTAAACCAAGCACACTGACATACTAGTGTTTGCCCCCTCTAGCAGGATCTGCTCTTCATTTAGCTTGTTATGCCCTGGTTTTTACAAAAAAAGGCTTTTGAAGGTATGGAAATGAGCCCGAGGGGCTCCAGGTTCCATAGGTGTTAATGGAACCTGGAGCCCCTTAGGCTCATTTGCATATTTTTTAAAGATTTTTTTCTTTAAAACAAGGACATAAGAATCTAAAAGAAAGGCAGATCCAGGCAGAGGGGGCACACATCAGTATGTCTGTGTGCTTGGTTTACAATCCCTGATCCTGGTAGTAGATGTCCTTTAAAGAAAATATACCATGGGAAAGTATACTTTTTGAAGTAGCTCTCCATTTAGATTATCTATAGCTGCAGCCGTTTTTGGCTTAAACTTGGATGCAGCTGCTGCCAAAATAAAATTTAATACCATAATATGCTAATTTCGTTCAGGGGCTACTGGATGCGTGGAGTAGCCTGAGACAGCTCCGGTGGCGTGTCCATGCCCCCAGTAGCTGCGTCATTCCCGCCTCCCCTCGCCTCCCCCCACCTATCCTCTCTTCTTTTAAAACTAATTGCGCATCCTGATTCTGGCACTCAACCAGCCAATGACCCTGAGCTAATGCTCAAGCGCAGAGCTCAGGGTAGAGAGGCACGTCTCCCACACAGGAGAAGAAGCTACTCCAATTAGTTTGAAAAGAAGGGCGGTGAGGCAAGGGGAAGGTGGTGGGTATGAAGCGGCTACTTCACCCCCGAGCAGTTTATCCAAGTTTAAGCCAAAACAGGATGCAGCTGCTACACCAATAGGATTGGGAACTACTTAAAAAAGTAGTTTTCCTACTGAAGATTTTCTTTAATAAGAGATTTTAGGCCAGGTAAAATGGCAATCCAACACCCCAGCCAATGCATAAGCAAGGTGGTTGTTGCGAATAGCGCTCTCTCCTTGTCAGGATCTATCTGGTGAGCCTGCGCAACTCATCCAGAAGCTACTTCTAGGTAACCTTAGTAATTGTAGCTTAGCCACTGCCTGGTAAGGCAAGAGTTAACACTGTGAACTGTTCTTGTCCAATGATATGTCTTGTGATATTGTAAAGCAAGCTGGAAGCTGATTGGAGAGTGCTACCACCTATACCAAGCACCGTGACACTAGCACGCCCAAGGCCGCTCTAGCCAGTCACTCCGGTATTCTGGGCCCCGGCTGCCTCCAGGCCACCAAGAAATGGCTAGGGCCCAGTGGGGGATGTTGCGGCAACTAACCCCTTGTTTTGTACACCTGTCATTCAGCAAAGGAGGTTCTATGTAAGTGATCAAGTCCCAATAGGAGAGTTTTTAAAATGACCTTAACACTTCTGGAAAAGATTCATTGCTGTTCACTGCATAAAGGGGTCAACAACCTTCCCAGTAATTTATTTAAGGGACTGAGCTATTAAGTTTTAGATGGAAGCATAGAGAAAGGCCGGGGGGGGGGGGGGGGGAGGTGATGAACCTTTTAAGACCCTACAAGGCTTGTATGCCAGTATGGTTTGTATGCCACACAAAATTGCGATTATTTCTCCCCTTGCACCATCTCCATGCCAGGTCCTGGAACAGCGCAATTCTGCGGCAGACAGGACCGGATGTAGAATCGGTCCGAGCCCCATAGGTAACCCCATTGGGGGTAAGAATCGAGCGCTGTGCCAAAGCTTCATAAATCCCCCCCCCCTCCCAAGTGTTTTACATGCTCGTCTTGACCATGGACCTTCAGCTCTTACTGCATTTGAAAGGCTCAAAAACTGATCATCTTAAAAAAGCCGTGCACTGCTATACGGAAACTCTGTAAAAGGTTGAATTTTTTTTTAACTGTAAATGACCAAAAGCACATGATTATTATCGTAATGGCTACTGTAGACTTCTATCGTTGACCAAAAGCCCACATTTATAGTTTTATATATTTGTGTAATTGAATAATACATAAAATGCAAATACAATAACTTTAATAAGAAAATACTCACAGAGTGCAATGGGAAAGTGGTTTCAAAAACTCCAGATTGTAATAGATCAGCCAAGGTCTCTGCAATTGAAAAGACTTTCTGATCAGAGGATACAGGTAGGAAAGAACATTCACATTAGAAAACAAAATACCATAAATTTAGGAAATAGTTTAAACCAATAAAATTGTCATTGTTTCCCATTGCAACCAATCACTGTTTTTCTTTCATATTGTTCTCTTGAATCTTGAAAGCTGACTGTGTGGTATGTGATTGAGATCACAAAGTACTACCACGATGGCCTTCATACCAGATTTTGGGCAGGGATGTGTACTGGCCAGTCAAGTTCTCCCACACCAAACTCACCCAATCATGCATTGCCACTGAAAAGGTCCTAACTAGAGATGAGCTAGTTATTCGAGGCGAACTTTTCCCGATGCTCGAGTGCTCGTCTCGAATAACGAGCCCCATTGAAGTCAATGGGAGACTCGAGCATTTTTCAAGGGGACCAAGGCTCTGCACAGGGAAGCTTGGCCAAACACCTGGGAACCTCAGAAAAGGATGGAAACACCACGGAAATGGACAGGAAATAGCAGAGGCAGCATGCATGGATGCCTCTGAGGCTGCTTAATCATACCATTATGCCAAAATTATGGGCAACAGCATGGCCATGACAGAGTGACCGAATGAGGCTAGATAGCATCTAAAACATCCAATAATTGACCCTGACACTATAGGGGACGGCATGCAGAGGCAGCGGCAGCAGGCTAGAGAGTGTCATGGCGACATACCCTAAATGGACTCAGGCTTCAAACCAATGGGTGGCAGAGAGGAACCAAAGGAGGTGAGCAAGAAGCGCTGAAATGATTTCCTATGTCAACAAAAGGTTGACGGTATATATAGTCGATAACACAGCATGGTGGCGACATAGTGACCAAGTTCCATAACGTATCTGGTGAAACACCCAAAAAATGAGCCTGACACAGCTCGTTTGATAAGGGGACGACATGGTGAGGCAGCCATGGAGACAACTTCCATGATTAAGAGCGACAGTATGGGGCATCCATATTGCGCTGCTATGATTGCAACTTCAGGTCTCCAGCATGGCGGCGACAGATGGGCCGAGTTCCACTATGTATCTGGTGAAACACCTGAAAATTCTGCCTGACACAGCTCGCTTGATAAGGGGATGATGTGCTGCATATCCTCTTGTGCTCCAGCGTCTGGGGTATAGAGAGTTGAAAGTTGCGCATGGAGACATTGGTGGACGCTGTGGAGGATCGTGGAGGCAAAATGGACAGGAAACAGCAGGGGCAGCATGCATGGATGCCTCTGAGGCTGCCTAATCTTGGGATGGAGCTGGCGGTCCGCTGCCAGGCGAGCTTTCGCCTGTCCAAGCCCCTGTCTCTCGGCTCCTCCCCACCCAAAATGGGCCTGGGGGCCAGAAGCGTTTACTTTGAAAAAATTATAATTTTCAAAGCAGGCAGGGTCGTTTGAATATTTAACCTAGGAATAATGGAATAGCATAGTGGTTCTATTTTTAATTGTTTTTTCGGAAATGGTTCCATGATTAAGAGCGACAGTATGGGGCATCCATATTGCGCTGCTATGATTGCAACTTCAGGTCTCCAGCATGGCGGCGACAGATGGGCCGAGTTCCACTATGTATCTGGTGAAACACCTGAAAATTCTGCCTGACACAGCTCGTTTGATAAGGGGACGATGTATGGAGGCAGTGAACTAGTAGTAGATTAAAGGTGCTGCAGTTAAAACTATGTTAGTTGGATATTGGGATGGAGCTGGCGGTCCCTGTCTCTCGGCTCCTCCCCAAACAGCACCTTTTATATAAGATCAAGTGTAGTAGTGTTCTTATAAGTTTGGGTTATGGCGGGTGAGGGGAATGTAAACAGATGCGCAAGAAGCGCTGAAATAATATCGGTAAATGATAAAAGTTTGCCAGTATATTTTGTGGATTACACAGCAGGGTGGCGACAAAGTTAACAAGTTTGATGTGGAAGCCATATAAGTGGGCCTTGGTTGTAGTTTGGGCACTCGGTCTCTAAAAGGTTTGCCATCACTGTCCTATACCAATGTTTATAAATGAGTTCAATAAATTCATTCGTGATCAATATTTCCTCTGGGACTTTTTGGTGGAAAAGTGCAGTGAATCTACTAAACCTTATAAATCACTCGGGGGAGAGATAGAAGCTTATTATTTAATTCATTTAGTTAATTCAATTAATATATTATTACATCAGTTTGTAGAGTTAGAAGAAAAGTTTGTGACTTTTTAAAGATCTCCAGTGTTGCCTCCAAGTGGTAAAATGTTATTTGTCTCTGATCATTGCGTTTTGCCTGCGCAAATGCGAGAAGGTTAAAGGAAATCTACCATCAAAATCCATCATGATAAACCAGGGACAATTACTCATAGATCCAGGCATTGTGACTGTGGTAATCTTCTTATGGCTCCTAGGGATGTTATCAGAACCCCTCTGTGCTGTAGCTTCACAGGCTGTTACCTCATCCTCCCCCTGCTCTTCCAGCACTTCCCCCTCCTGCTTTCTTCTCTAATCTTACAGCAGTAGTGAATTTTAGCGCACTTGGAGGGGGAGTGCTCTTGCACAGTGTAACAACCTGTGAAGCTATAGCACATAAGGGCTTTGTGACACCCTCAGAGCCCTTCTGGCTAATTAGCATAATTTAAAAAGCTGACTTTTAGAAGGAATGAAGCCATGGATAAATATAAGAAGATTACCACAGTCACGGTGCCTGTATCTATAAGTAAGTGCCCCCTGGTTTTTCATAATGGATTAGATTTCATTAAAGATGGAATCACTCAGGGCAATGACCTCACTTATGTAACACAACAAACCCCTTTATCACCTTATTTGCCGCACTGGCTGCTTATAGATGACATATTTCCAACTTTTCCACTTTTCCATCAGCTTTTTGCCAGTTTTGTCCTCTAGCTGTAAAAGGAGAGGAATAAATGGTTCACTTTAAAGGACATTGGTAGTTTTCCACTTTAAAAAAAACTAATTTACATAAACCCCAAAATGCTGATATATCGATGTCTCATTTAGGGTGTTGTGATTCAAATGGCGGTGATGGGTCCACTATTAGCGTTCTGAATCACAAAACCCTAAATGGGACATCAATGCACGACTGGAAACTGTTTTCTCAATACTGGGGAAGGAAACAGCACCACGAACACGGCAGCAGTAAAAAGGTCCATTGCAAAATGACATTAGGAGTTGTGCCCTACATGCAAAACTCCCTCAGGTTAGTAGCCAATTGCACCACAAATTTTATTGTGCTTCCAAAGGGTAATACACTACAGGAGCGCCCTTTGTCTCCCCTATTTTTTCCGTATTCAAAATTCTGATATAGTGAAAGAACAGAAGTAGTTCTCATAGTTCAAGATGGCCTGGCCTGTGATGTTGCACATATCCAGCTCTGGAGGACCTTTCCTGTATTACCTCCTCTCTTGGCTGGATATATCCAGATATGTATGTCACAAGGATAACTAGCTTTTTAAGCCAATTCAAGCTCGGATGAGTGTGTTCGCTCATCTCTAGTCCTAACCCAAACTGTTCCCATCAAGTTGGAAGCATAGAATTGTCCAAAATGTCTTAGAGTGCTGAAGCTTTAAGATTTTCCTTCATTTGAACTACGGGATCTAGGCCGATCATGAACAAAGATTTTCCTTCATTTGAACTACGGGATCTAGGCCGATCATGAACATACAACCCCTCTCTCTCACTAAACATTTGGTTAGGATTAACCCTTTACATTTTCAAAATAGGTGGATATCTTGGGAGTAAAGTACAAGGAAGCATGTATGTATATATGCTGTATATCTGTGTGTATTTGTTGTCTATACTGGATGCGTGTCTATATATGTTGTATATTTTTGCTTATGTTCTTTATACTGGATGCGTGTCTATATATGCTGTATGTCTGCGTATGTGTTGTATATACTGGATGCAAGTGTATATCTGTGCGTATGTGCTTTGTGTATATATTGGATATGTATGTATATATGCTGTATATACTGGATGCGTGTGTATGTTGTATATATTGGATGTGTGTGTGTATGCTGTATATATGGGATTTGTGCATATATATGCTGTACATTCAGGATGCATGTGTGTATATGCTGTATATCTGTGTGTATGTTGTAAATTTGATGTGTATATACTGTAGGTGTGTATAAATCTGTAGACACGTGTATGAGTGTAAAAATGATTGTGATTGTGTAAAAACATGCATGTGTTTTTAAGGAAATGGTCTGCTATGGAGCCCATTACGCTCCTGATCAGAAAATTGAAATACATCAGCGACGGCATCCTTGTTGCGGATGTAATTGAAATATGATTGTCTCTTACTGTGTCTGAGCTCAGCTGGCAGGGTCATGCCGCCACATGAGTTCACTGTTAAGGGGCCCACTGAGGCTCTATCGCTCAGGTGCCCACTGAAACCTGGAGCCGGCCCTGACTGTACTGGTGTCAGGCTTAGTGGTTGTGGATCCTCTGGACCACTGCGGACGATGACTACCTGGGACCGGAGTCTAAGTGCCACCCGGTTTTCACCAGAGCCCGCCGCAAAGCGGGTGAGACTTGCTGCGGTGTGGTACCACCAGGTCATTCCACAGGCGTGACTTGTCCGCAGTGGCACCCAAGGTTGAGGTACAGAAAAGGCAGGCAATCTCGTTGTCGGGGACACGCAGGAGGTCAGGACAGGCAACACATGATCGGAGTAAGAATCGTAACGACAGGTCAGGGAAGTCGGCAAAGGAGCGAAGTCAGAAATGGAACCAGGGACACAACGGAAATACTCAGAAACAGCGCAAGGCATCAAAACAGCTTTCTCCAAGGCTCAAGGCACAAAGATCCAGCAGGGTGTTATAAGAGAGGCAGGCTTAAATAGCCTTATGGGAAAATGGCCAGCGGCAATTAATGGTGCATTGGCCCTTTAAATTTTCTGAGGCTGGTGAGCGCCCCAGGACACGGAGACGCATGTGCACCGAGCGAGGCCGGGACAGATATATGGCCTTGCGCCTGCAGGGAGCGAGGAACATTCGGCTAAATGGGATTCCACTTACCTCCTGATCCAATGCGGATTTTTTGCAGTATGAAATCAGTAATGCGAATCCTATAAATAATATTTAAAAAAATCTTTAATGTTAATACTTTTATCTTAATACTTCAGAGGGTTTCCGGTTTTATTTAAAACTAGCATACAAAGCTTCATTCTTAACGTTTGAGGGGATTCGACATTTTGCACTCCCATTGGGCCAGAATTCTCTTTTATTATGCATGTGGCCACCAGGTCAATTACGCGCCTTTTGTTCAGATATGGACAGCAAGACGAGTGGTGACGCAGTGGTTACGTGCACAATGAATTTGACATCAGCACTTGCTTTCCACTAAGATCACAAAGCACAAAGGATCAGGACTCACCCCAGGAGTTGCTTGGGGTGAAAGGGGGCTAAGTATGGCTAATATTTTCTATTTTGTAATAAACCTTTTCCCCTAAGAATCAGAAAACCTCTTTAGAAATATATTGTCCCAAGTCTTTTCCCGTATGGAAAAGACCTAGTATAGTAAATTTTGTGGTTACCTGCTTGGTTCAGAAACATTTTCAAGCTCCAGATCTTTGAGGCCTTTTTCTGGATTATTGAGAAGTCTGATGTATTTCTTGAAAATAATAAGGGGTGCTTTTACCCCATAAAAAGTCATTTTCCCATCTTTAGATTTCTATAGAAAGATAAAAGACATAAATAATAATTCCTTTAATTACATAGCGTTTAAAGATTACGCAGCGCTCCGCAGAGCTAAATCAGTCCGTCAAGATTTCAAAATCTTATTCCGAAGATATATCCGTCAGCAAGTTGTTGTATGAAGGATGTATGAAGAGGGCTCACGGGCTGAACTGCCATCTTGGTTGAGATCGCTGCTCCCCATGACGTCGTTGTGGAGCGGTGATCGGTTGTCATGACAGCCTCGGGTCTTTGCCGGTGGCACAATGTAATGAATCCTTTGTAAAAACGCCATATGCTGCAATTCAGTAGTATTTCAGTATATGGTAGGAACGATCAGACCATCTAGGCTTAAAGGACACCTGTCATCAGGTTTCTGTCACCTCTACCTGTTGGAGCAGCTCACATGGATCCCATCCCAGCCTTTATCTAGTTATTTCATACATTAATCATTGTAAAATAATCTATTCTTTATTATGTAAATGAGGCTGGTCACATGGTCAGAGGCAGTGATGTCACCCCTGTTCCCCCTCCCCTCTCCTCCCCCTGCTCATGTCTGTGTGTAATGTATAGTAAAGCATTGCTAGTGTGTGCCGCATCTGCTGACATGCTGCATCCTCAAATACACATGTGAGAGACACAGACATCAGCTACACAAGTGCCTGACATGTTCTGCTATAATAGGAGCCTGGAGCTGTTGTATCTCTCCTATACACACACAGGCTGCAGGGGGCGTGGCCACCAGCACCAGGAAGGACATCATTATACAGCCTATCACCATTATACAGGCTGTCAGTCAAGCACTGGGGGTGTGGCTGTACCTCCCACTCATGAATAAGCTGGACAGCTTGAATATGCTAATGACTCATTGGACATTTCACAGGTCATTTGCATACAGCTTTAGGACCTCATTGCTTAGGTTTACAGGCATGTAGAGGGACAATGAAGGGATAGAGGCAATGCTCTCTAATGGCAGTTTATGAAAATATATTTAGTTAAGGGGGGTTATTTTGCCTGACGGGTTCTCTTTAACATACCCTATAAGATCTAAAAAAAAAATAGTACAAAAAAGGAAATTTTTTAAAATAAATTAGAAATTCAAATCTCCCCCCTTTCCCTTGAACGGATATAAAACATAATAAACAGTAAAAATCACAAACATGTATTGCCGCATCCCCCAAGATGCCCAATCTATCAAAATATAAAAAACGGTTATTGCCGGCATTTAACCCTGTAACGGAGAATAGCGCCCAAATGTCTGAAACACAACTTTTACATAACACAAACATTTTTTTATAAAAATGGATCAAAAATTTGCATAGTCCACAAAATGGTAGCAATGAAAACGTCATCTTGCAAAAAATGACACCTCACGCAGCTCCTTAACCGAAGTATGAAAAAGTTATCAGGGTCAGAAGATTGAGAAACATTGGATCATGCCCGGCCCATGGATAGCAATGGGACCCGTACTCACAATTACTGTGGATGGGGCATTCACGTGGGTCACCGCCCGGGGACTTGCAGCCGAGGAGGAAGAGGTGTTCGGAGACTCCGGCCACTCGTCGTCCTCATACCAGTCGTCCTGCGGGAAGTAACGGTCCTCGTCGGAGTCGGGGATCCGGATCACGCCAGCCGCCCAGGGTCCTCGAGGTCCTTCCTGCAGGGAGAACTCGATGCACTCTCCCGGCTTCAGATTGTGCAGGCTCTCTGGCAGATCAGGCCTCTTGACAGACCGGCGGGGTATAAATACTTCCCGGCCGGTGTAGTCCTGGGTGGCGAAGCCATAGCCCTTCCGCTTGTCGAAGAACCGGACCATGCCGGTGGTGCGATTCTTCTCGACCCAAGCTCCAGCTGTAGATCGACCGGCCATATACCGCTGGGCCGCCTTCTCTCTGCGTCGCTGGTCCGAGACAGCGTCTCGGAGTCGCCGGCGGGCGGCCTCACCCCGACCTTGAGGCTGCGGAGGTTTCGGTGCTGGGGCTCGTGGCTCCGGTTCAGGCTCGGATCTCCTTGGACGACAGGTAGGTGCCGGAACAGGAGCAGGAACCACCGGAGGGTCAGGAGCCACCACAGCGGGGCTAGCAGGCCGCGCAGCAGGAGTAGTAGGCCTCGGAGCAGGTGGAGCGGCAACACTAGGCCCAGGCGTTGGCTCAGCAGGAGTCGGGGCCTCCCCACGTGGCGCCTCCACGTGGACCCGCGGTACCGGGATGGTAGCCGGGATAGGGACGAGGAACCGCCCGGGTGGGATCTGGTACTGCGTCACCGTTTGGTAACATGTCCTGGTGACGAAGGCCCGAGTCAATCCTCGGTGCAGCCGATGTCCAGCGGAGGGTCTTCGGACGGGCTGCGCAGAGACCACCACCATGGTCTCTAGGACCTCATAAAACTCCGGACGCTCCACAGGAGGGAAAGGCGGAGGACCCCACATGGCGTTGTCCTCGCTGTCCAAAGTCCACTCAAGTTCTGGCCCTTCTCTGAGGCAGAGCAGGAAGTCCGCCTCTAGCCAGTGGGAGGAGTCCAGGTCCTTCCCGCCAAGAGCTGTGGCGGGCTCTAATTTTTAACCTGATTAACCTCTCCATCTACCTCCTACTACATACACACCGGATCGGAAGTGTGCCCTGGCCATGAATACACAGGGAATACAATTTTTTATAGTACAGCTCAAATCAAGAAAAACCTTCTAGGAAGGAGTTAACGACTGTCAGCTGACACAGCAAACATTGGTATGTGCTTTGTAGATATAGATCAAGCCTGTCACACTAGTAGTTGACAAATTATTTCCGTGCCCCAAAGGATGGCTTGGATTGCCTATGTGTCTTCTGTATGTGGAGGATTCCTTCACTTTTGACAGCAAGATATTATAAGTAAGAATGCAATATCTAGACTTATTGACTATGGAAGCCATGTTCCAGCAGACATCATCCATTATACGTAAATCCATTGCTTGAATTTATTCTATGACTCTTTCATAATATTGTACATTGTGAGCCTTAGCGCAGATGTGAACATAAATTTAAAGTGGTATTCCCATTACAGCAAATTAATGTTATTATTGTTTGTATTATAAAAAATTATACAATATTCCAATTTACTTTCTGTATCAATTTCTCATGGTTTTCTAGATCTCTGCTTGTTGTGATTCTATAAAAAGCTTCTACATTCACTACCAGTTGCCAGAAATCATGGTCACACAGGCGCACGGCTCGTTATATCACACAGCTCTGATTACTCTCTATGATATAACGAGTTGCGCACCTGTGTGACCATGGTCAGATTTATGTCCACTGGTAGCAAACATAGAAACTGTCCATAGCATGACAGCAAGCAGAGATCTAGAAAACTGTGAGGAATCGATACAGAAAGTATATTGAAAAATTGTATAACTTTTGATAACACAAACAATAACATGAATTTGTTATAAACAATGGGAACATCCTTTAAAAAAAAAAAATTCCATCAAAATCCATTATGATAAACCAGGGACATGAGACTGAGTAGCTCATTAGTGTGTTTTTCAGAGCCCTTTACAGTGTGTTACTTTTTTTCCCCCTGCTCCCTCAGCATTTTACCCCTCCCTTTGCCCAATGTAATCTCACTACCAAACAGGAAATTCCAAGTCTGTAGCATGGAGGGATCTGGTAACAACCCCAGGAGTCCCTCAAGCTCAATAGCATAATGTTAAAGTTGATTATAGATGGAAGGTTTAAAAGAAGATTACCCCAATCACAGTGCTGGATCAATGAGTAAGTGTCCCTGGTTTAGCACGATGGACTTTGATGGCAGATTTCCTTTAAAAAACGTATTCCAATCGTTATCTGAGTCCCATTCACGCAAAAAATGCTGAGCTGCAATTTTAAGCACAGCCACTATGTCATGAATGGCAGTGTGTTTGGCAGGAAGACAAGGTACCATAGCACATACCCTTTAAGGCATAATACAAAGTACATTTTTAATTAGAAAATCAAGAAACTTCTAAAAAAGTGGAGTCAAAATGAAAATTCACATTACAGTTTCTGCAGTTATCAGCGGATCCGAAATCAAGTTATCCCGCCAAGGCGTGGTCGCAGGTTCCTGGAATAAAAGGTTTAGTTTAGTTTGGGCATACATTTAACATCATGGTGTATCTGTGAAAAGTGTTTAAATATGGTGAAATACTTTGAAGGGTTCTAGTAATTTAGTTTAATAGGTATTCCAAAATTATTTTATTGAAAAAAATTATTTATTGTTAATTATTTTAATGAAACTATATTATTGAAATTATTTATTGTTAATTATTTTAATGAAACTATATTATTGAACTTATACTAAGGGCTTTTTCACACTGGCATTGTTTTTCACATAATAATAATCTAATAATAATGTAATAATAATTATCTCTATTTATATAGTGCCAATATATTACATATGCTTTACAAATAGTATAAATAAGTGACAGCCAGCTTGGGTTTAGAAGAATAGAAGTTGTCAAACTAACCTGATCTGCTTCTATGAGGAGGTGAGCAGGTGACTGGATGGAGGAGCTGCTGTGGATATTGTGTTCTTGGACTTTGCAGAGGCATTTGAAACTGTCCCACATAGACGCCTGATGGGTAAAATAAGGTCTATTGGTTTGGCAGAAATCATTTGCAATTGGATTGAGAACTTGGTGAAGGATCGTATCCAGAGAGTTGTGGTCAATGATTCCTACTGAGAATGGTCACCAGTTATGAGTGGTGTACCTCAGGGTTCTGTGCTTGGCCCACTACTATTTAATATATTTATTAATGATATAGAGGTAGGAATTAATAGCACTGTGTCTATTTTTGCAGATAACACTAAGCTGTATAGTGTAACACAGTCTATGGAGGATGTTCACAGGCTGCAGGGTGACTTAGACAAACTAAATGTTTGGTCATTCACTTGGCAAATGAGGTTTAATGTGGATAAATGTAAGGTTATGCATCTGGAGGCCAATAATCCGAAGGCAAAATATGTCCTTGGGGGAGTAAATCTGGGAGAGTCCCTTGTTGAAAAGGTCCTAGGGGTACTAGTAGATCATAAATTGAATAACAGCATACAATGTCAAGCAGCTGCCTCTAAAGCCAGTAGGATCTTGCCATGTATCAAAAGTGGTATGGACTCTCATGATAAGGATGTAATATTACCACTATACAAGGCATTGGATCGGCCTCACCTGGAATATGCTGTCCAGTTCTGGGCACCGGTCCATAAAAAGGATGCCCTGGATCTGGAGAGGGTTCAACATAGAGCCACAAAACTGATAAGGGGTATGTAGGGTCTTAGTTATGAGGAAAGATTAAAACAACTAGATTTATTTATTCCGGGTTAAAATGATTGATTATGCTTAGGATAATTCATTAATAGAGGCTTAGTGGGATTGTGACTCGGGGCACTGCCTCCAATCAGCTGATTTACACCAGGGTTAGGGTATCTCATAATAATAATCATTATTTATATAACACCATCATATTCCGTAGCGCTCTACAACTCAAAGGGGACATATACAAATATAATATTACATTACAGAGTACAGTCATATGGAACAATGGTACGGCCCTGCTTGGAGAAGCTTACAGTCTAAGGGTACATTCACATGGCGGTATGCCGGTCGGGCGGACATAACGCCGTGCGCTGGAGAGGAGGAGGAGGTGACCCCTCCCCGTGCTGTATCCTTTCCCTGTGTACGGAGCGGATTGGTGCCACACATGTGTGCCACCGTACCACCGTCGTGCCGCCATTGCCGTCTATGGGGACGTATATGCGACTGTACATTAGAGAAACCTGCGACCGGATCTACCTTAGGGTGTTGCCACACATGGCGTTTTGAACCCATTTTTGTTCCGTTTATAAGCAGTCTGTCCAAAAATGCATTCGTTAAAAAACGCATACGTTTTTGACCAGTTTTAATTAAGATAATTGGTAAAACCTGTCAAAAATGGATGCGATTTCAAAAAACGCTTGCTTTTTTAATGCATGCGTTTTTTGGCTTAAAAACGGACCAAAAACGGGTTCAAAACGCCATGTGTGGCATCACCCTTAATAGGTAAATCTGTGGTGGAAGGTTTCCTTTAAGTGAATTTTATTTATTCAGGGTGTGTATATTATTGGTCAGCTGGTAACGTGCAGTATATACGTTTCACAAATGAATAATCCTTACGCGAGAAAGTTTCCCGCATACCTGCTTAGATGGTCACGTAATTGGTAGGCATAATCCACTATTAAAGTAATTAGCAGTTTTGTTGTTGCTGAAAAGGTTAAACGGGCTGTCTGGAGGTTGGGATGAATGGAGCTTAGGGCAGAGATTTCTCACTAAAGCCATTGTGGCCTACAGACATGCTCAGATTGGTTTTCTCTTCCTGGCTTCAGTAATTTTTTACTCATGCCTTATAGAACCGTTCCTTCACACGGCAGTTTCCACTAATCAGTGATCAGTTTAGTACAGGCTCAGTTTTTTTCCCACTGACCCATTGTTGTTAGTGAACAGGGGCGTAACTTGAGGGGGTGCAGAGGTTGCGGTGGCACCAGGGCCCAAGAGGTTTAGGGGCCCTTATGGTGTCAATTTCCTATATGAGAAGACTAGTAGTATACACCATACATTATAGTCGGGGGCCCGGCACAGACTTTGCACTGGGGCCCATCAGCTTCTAGTTACACCGCTGTCGGTGAACTAAAAAAGAAGTGTGAATAAGCCTATTGAAAAAAATGGGAAAAAAGCCAATGTGTATCCAACCTTAGTTGCAATACCGCAGATAACCCATGGTCAGGTGTGGGACAGTTTTTTTTAGCCTCTGGACAACCACTTTAACCATTACAATTTACAAATGGGTGGACTGCTACCTAGCTCACTGTCATATATCAATTATTACAGCTATGGGGGATTTTAAAAGTTTTATGGCTTTACTGCCCTTGTTATTAGAAGTTAAAGGGAACCTGTCATCAGGGAAATCATTTTTACATGACAATTCCAATAGCTTCTGGCATGTTGATTTAAAATATGCCTTTGTCGGTCATCTGATTTGTAATAATTTCTTAAACATTACCTAGTGTGTGGCGAGTACCTGGGGGGAGGGCAGTACAAATGGCAAAAGTCCTCTTCTCCTGCCAGAGGCTATTGGAACCTGTCATGTAAAAATGACTTTCCTGATGACAGGTTCCCTTTTAAAATTGTAGCAGTAGTTTACATTTTATATACAAACTTAGGTGTGTTGAGGCTGTCAAGTATTATTACAAGACTTAATAACTACTGAAATTTAGAAAAGTTGGAATTTTACTTCTGTAGAGAAACAGTTAAAAAAATGATGTAACATCTCAAGCATTGCCCTAAAGTTATTAGGCATTGCAAAAGAGTTGATATATTTGGTAAGTGGTACATACATAACTGCTAGCAGACCCTGACTTCAAAAAATTCCCCTCTGGATAAATCTACCTAAAAGTTTTGATAGAAACATGTAAAATTACAATTCTTTAACGATACATCTATGGAATGCCAAGACAAGTGTGCCGTTCATTATATAAAGACCAGTTTTTGATCCTTTTTACAATATTTTGGGGGAGAGATTGAGGGCTTGCATTTTTGGACAATTTGGTGCAACTACCTAACAGTATTCAACTTTTTTGCTTCCCACCTTGGACATTTATAGAAATTATTTTAATAAAATAATATTGTACAGGTGGTCCCCCACTTAAGAACACCTGACTTACAAACGACCCCTAGTTACAAACGTGCCTCTGGATGTTGGCAATTTACTGTACTTTAGCCTTACACTACAATATACAGCTATAACAGTTATCACATGTGTCTGTAATGAAGATTTATTGTTAATCCTAGTTCTAATGACAATCCAATTGTCACAGAGACCAAAAAAGTTCTGGCTGGGGGTTACAATGATAAAGTATACAGTTCCGACTTACATACAAATTCAACTTAAGAACAAACCTACAGACCCTATCTTGTATGTAACCCGGGGACTGCCTGTAATAATAAAATATTGTGCATGTCTTAAAGGGAACCTGTCACCAACCTGTCATTTTAAGTCTGCTGCTGCCCCTCCCGAACATATTTTTGGTGACAGGTTCAGCATATACACCAAGCTCCTGATTATATGCTAAATGTACCCATAGTCTTATACTGGCAGAACAATCACTTTAAAATACTTTAATATGGCAGTATATGGTAGGATCAATCAGAGAAAGGGTTAAAGTTTCCTAGAGGGTTTAAGTACCCTAGGGGGATGTGTCTGTAATGAAGATTTATTGTTAATCCTAGTTCTAATGACAAACCAATTGTCACAGAGACCAAAAAAGTTCTGGCTGGGGGTTACAATGATAAAGTATACAGTTCCGACTTACATACAAATTCAACTTAAGAACAAACCTACAGACCCTATCTTGTATGTAACCCGGGGACTGCCTGTAATAATAAAATATTGTGCATGTCTTAAAGGGAACCTGTCACCAACCTGTCATTTTAAGTCTGCTGCTGCCCCTCCCCGAACATATTTTTGGTGACAGGTTCAGCATATACACCAAGCTCCTGATTATATGCTAAATGTACCCATATTCTTATACTGGCAGAACAATCACTTTAAAATACTTTAATATGGCAGTATATGGTAGTATCAATCAGAGAAAGGGTTAAAGTTTCCTAGAGGGTTTAAGTACCCTAGGGGGCTGAAAAATAGTATAAAAAAAGCCCAAAAATTAACAATCACCCCACTTTTCCTAGACCTGATACAAAAAGAAACAGTAAAATCATAAACATGTTAGGTATCACCACATCCCAAAATGTCTGATCTATTAATATAAAATGGTTAATCCTAACATTCAACCGTGTAACAGAAAATAGCGTCCAATGTCCGAAACACCACATTTTTTGCCGTTTTGCAACACATAACATTTTTTATAAAAAGTGATCAAAAGGTCAAACAGGTCAAAAGGTCAAAAAGGTCAAACAGATATATGTGTTTCCAATGAAACATACTCCTCTATCACTTGGGTACACTTCGGTTGCGTTCACACATAGGGGAACATTTTCTTAATGTTATAGGCTTGCCTAAAGAAATGGGTTTTAAGAGCATGTTTGAAACTTTGGAGGTTAGGTATTAGTCTGATAGTCCAGGGCAGAGCATTCCATAGAATTGGTGCAGCTCTAGAGAAGTCTTGGAGACGCGAGTGGGAGGTCCGCACTAGGGTAGAGGTTAATCTAAGATCACTGGCGGATCTAAGAGCACGGGTTGGGCGATAGACTGAGATAAGAGAGGAGAGGTAGGGGGGTGCAGCATTATACAGAGCTTTATGGATGAGGGTTATTATTATTTTAAACTGTATTCGAAAGGAGACTGGCAGCCAGTGCAGCGACTGGCATGAACTGTAAGCATACATGGTCCCCTTATCAAACGAGCTGTGTCAGGCAGAATTTTGGAAAGTTGTTCTTTTCAGTCTTATCATAATAGGGCGCGTAACTTTTTTTGATCACTTTTAGAACATCTTTTGTGAGGGTAACTTGATTAAAAATTGTATGTTACGGGAAGTTTTTTGTGTTTTTTCTTTAACATTGTTCACTATGCAGGTTAAATATTGTTTTGGATTTATTGTACGGACGCGGTGGTACCAAATGTGTACTTTTTTTGGTGTTTTATATACTTTATTTGGATTTTATATTAAATTGGGCTGATTAGGGGACTTTTATTTTATTAAATTCTCATAAAATGATTTTTACTTTTTTTTAAATTTTTTAAATTTTCCAGACTTGGATTTGAACAAGCGTTAATCCGATTGCAGTGTATAATGAAAGTAATTGAGCATGCTGTGCTGTGCATGCTCAGTTACTTACAGCCAGGTCTTGCCAGGAGGCGGAACCCGGCGCGAAGAGGAGCCGGCAGCCTCTGGGTACACAATGAACCCCGGGGCTGCCGCAGGATGGTTCTGATCCCCCTGTAAGCACACAGGGGACAAACTTACATGCAACGGTCATGCTTAACCGCGGTGTGTAAGGGGTTAAACACCCACAAAGTGTTAGACCCGATGTCCCACAATCTTCTTCTGACGCGCTGCCGTAGAGAGGTGTTGCTTCAGAAAAAGTACCCTTAATGACCGCCACAAAAAGCCGTCAGGGCAGTCATTAAGAGGTTAAGGCAGTTAATCTGCCCAACATCCGCGGTTATAATTTGGCAAGCCTCTTCCGCCACGTAACAGATTGGGTTCACACCACGAACAAATTTTCCAACGTGGATCTAGAATCAGCGCTCGCAGTGCCACATAACTTAGTGTCACTTCTACACACAAGATACAATAGGTGGCCCACAATGGCAAAGGCCTCGATAGTATTGAGAGACACATTGATAGCGTGGAAAGAAGTGCGCAAACTATATTCTCTCCCCTTCCTCCTCTCTAAGTATATGCCCCTTTGGGGACACAAAGAATTTACTCCAGGCACTGAAATTGCCCTATACAGGCCATGGAAAGAAAAGGGAATTAAGAAGGTAGGCGACCTACTTCACGGGACTGAATCGCGATGGTTGACGGAACAGGAGCTGCAGGAAAAGTACACACCAACAGGGTGCGTCACATTCACATACCACCAACTACACCATTTTCTCAGGGAAAGAGTAGCTGATATAACTGAGACTTCCTTTACATCTTTTATGGGCACCCCACAGAGTGCTCGATCTATCTCCTCATTATACACAAGTATAAAATCACAGCTGCTTAAAGGGACGCAATTGCACGTTGGAAAATGCTGGGCCAGAAAGTTCCCGGAGAGAGAAGTTTATGAGGGAAGCCTAAAGGGATGGGCCAAAGTTAGAAAGTGTGTGGCGAGCGAACAATGGAGGGAAACCTTCTTCAGGATTTTACATCATGCATATTATAACTTTAACATATCCAGGACACCTTCAAAACCTGATAGGCTAACAGCATGTCCGAAGTGTTTAGAACCAAATACAGACCTTTGGCATGGCCTATGGCAATGCGATCACTTGCAAAATTACTGGCAATCAATCAAAGACCATATCCATGCTCACTGGAAAGTTAACTTACCCATGGACCCGCTGCTTTTTCTCCTGCATATTGAAGAGGGAGGGGAGGACCAAGAGGATGATTACACCATTCGGCTAGATATGATCTATGATATGATAATGAATCACTGGATTCAACCGCTGGATTGACCCACTGTCACGGAAGTAGTATCGCAAATTAGAAATTTGGTTAGGCTAGATCGGCTGGAAACCCTAAGACATAAAGAAAAGCAGGCCAAAGGTTTCTTCAGAAAATGGAAAACGTTTATTACAACACATATGACAAGGGTGGAATGGTACAACACACAATTCCTCAAAAGCACATTGGGAGCCCTACAACTATAATACCCAGAGCGGTCATATTACAGAGGAGTAGTACCCTCCCCATGATAGACCAAGCAGCGGGTCCTAGCAATATAGTGACAAGCACAAATAACACAACCCCCCCCCCCCCAGGGCATCCTCAGTCTTTATTTTCAAGTTATCTTATGCCATTTCATGTATTATTTGGACAATTATTCCATTCATTGTATCAGCATCAGCAACAGCATCGTGACCAACAATAATTGCACATCAGCTTTGTACCCAGCAAAATACTTAATGTTTAAGTTTTTCTTCTTTGTCTTTTTCTCTGTTATATATTGTAAAACCAAATAAAATGTTTTTTTTTCTTTTAAATAAAGAGGTTAAGGCCTCTGTTGTAAGGATATGTGAACCCAAAAGCAGGAGCAGCCAGTGATTGGCTGCTGCCAAAGTTCAGGGTGTTTTCCCCACTGATGTCACTGTTCTAATATAGACATTTACATTATTGGAGACCTCTCTGAGTATAGGTGTTGGGTCAAAATTGGTGTCAGTTGCTTCATTCTACTCCTAGAGGAAATTATTACATGACTTGAAGTTGCGGCTCCTATTGAAAGGGTCTCCATGTTGGGGCATGTGAAAATATTCAATGTGCCTGACTGACTTTGATGGTTTAACTAGATGGCTTCTCTCAGGTTTAACAGCTAATGCTTGTCAGTGAGAGAAGACAAATGACACGATGATCGTCTACAACAGCTTCATATAGTCAGCCATTAATTGTGCAAGTTCTCCCACAAAAATTGTAGTCCTGCACCAGGTTGGTGCATCTCCAATGCACCAGCTGCAATAGCAGCTTGGTGTGAAGAAATCACCTGTGGGAGCAATAATTAGAAAATGGCAGACATACAAGACCACTGATAATGTCCCTTGATCAGGGGCTCTACGTTTGACCTCTGTCATTGCCAACAAAGGATATATAAGAAACAAAATGGGGCTCATTTACTAAGGGTCCGTCGGACGCATTTTCGTCGGGTTTCCCGACGATTTCTGTTTTGCGCCGAATTGCCCCGGGATTTTGGCGCATGCCATCTTGCATCCGACAGAAATCGGGGCGAACAAACCGCGGAATTTAAAAAAGTATTTGTGTCGCAAGATCATGCACCAGGAAGAAGCAGGTGAACTCCGGCGGACCTCGGGGCAGAAACGACGGATGCAGGAACTCGGGCGCACAAGCTTAGTGAATCACAGCAGACCCAAATCCTCGTTGGACAACGCACCGCGGGATCGGACAGCACCGGGTAAGAAAATGTGCCCCAAAGTGCAAATTAATTTAATTGTTTTCCCATTTTGTTTATCATAGTTGAGATCATCTATGATGTCAATCACAGGTCTCTCATCTTTTTAAGTGGGAGAACTTGCTCAATCAGCGGCTGATTAAATCCTTTCCCCCCACTGTACATAAACTATATAACACATAAATAATAAACCATCAGTCTGTTCGTCAGCAATGTTATCTTATCTGAACAGGTGACACTCAGCTATAAATTATTTATTGGCCACATTTATGATAGGAAGAAGCAGTAAAACAGAAAGTTACTGGAAAATGTAGTGTCATCCACACCAGAATAACATGTACTTTGCCCCATACAATCTGAAACTAGCTCCTCCATGCATTTCTCAGGCATCACAGGGGATATCCCCAGCCTGCAAATGTATGATGCAATGAATTGTGCCTATACAAATGCCAATATAATGTATAAAGAACTACCTTAATTGTAATAATAATAATAATAATTCTTTATTTATATAGCGCACACAGATTCTGCAGCGCTGCACAGAACTTGCCAAATCGGTCACTGTCCCCATGGGGCTCACAATCGAATCAACCTACCAATATGTTTTGGAGTGTGGGAGGAAACCGGAGGAAACTCACGCAAACACGGAGAGAACATACAAACTCTTTGCAGATGTTGACCTGGATGGGACCTTTATCCTACTCTGAACATCAGTAATATTAATATCACCATAAAAATATAATACACATGGCCCACATAAATGTGAAGCAAAAGTTGTGCTATAAGTGTGATATATTCCTGGTGTGTCATATATTTAAACATAAGTGAGCATATAGGGTGACAATATGGTGGCTATTTGTATCGACAAATTTGTAGCTCCAGCCTCTCCATGTTGCTCTCCATAGAGGGTGTGTTGTGACTTTTACATGATAAAGATGTCAGCTGTTGACCTCACTGTAGATACTTTAACCCCTAACTAACACGTGACGTAGTAGTATGTCACGTGTCAGCTGCGGGTAAATGGAGGGGGCTTACGGGCTGAGCCCTCTCCATAGCCGGTAAGTCCCACTATCGCCGCACTCCACACCCCAGTAGCCTCTGCAGTTAATTTACATATTACTAAAATAACGTTTTTAACAAGTTAGTGTTGGTTTCAGGATTATTAAATTACAGATTAGGGCAGAGACTGGCAGGAGGAATCTACTATCAGATCTACTTCTGATATTAGATTTTTCATGGTAAGTTTCCTTTAACAGATCAGTCACATGATCCGCTGAAATAATGGCCATGGGCACTGATCCATTGAAAAGTATTGAACTGGATGTGCTGTTTATTAAACCGGATTGCACAAGACCAGTTTTCACTATTGTGTGCATCTGTCCTAAGGGGGTTGTCCGATACCTATGTAAAACAGATATGTGGCCGAGGGGCTGACTAATAAAATAGATTTGTACTTACCTCTGCTGTCCCTCCTGATGTCCCGTGCTACCGTCATTATGGGCAGTACCCCTGTTTGTTTACAGGGGTGCATATTTTGCTCTCGTACCAGCTTCTGGACTGCCAATATAGCTGGCCACGCTCATCCGACACCATTTCCAGCGCTGTATCAGGTGCTGAGATATGGGGACAGGTGGGTGTGGGGACCTCGGCTAGAAGCTGGTCTGAGCACAGCTTTTGTCCCCCTGTAAACAAACAGGAGACACGACGATGTGGGACACTGGGAGGGACTGCGAAGGTAAGTACAAGTTTATTTTTAAGCAGCTCCCCCCCGGCCACATATCTGTTTTCTATTATTGTTCCCACCAGAGTAAAATAAAAGGGCCAAGTGAAAATTTACAGCACATTAATTTTAATACAAGATCAATCCAAACCAAGCCCAACTCCTGGGACTACACAGAGGATTCTGTCAGGGTTCAGGGTAAGTTATAACACACACTTATATTTTAATGCAAATGCTTAGAGAAAGCAGAAAGGCAGATTTGCAAAGGAGGTGTGATGGGTTTCTATAACCTGTCTTAAGTGAAAATGAGGTCCCTGGTGACAGACTCCCCTTACCAGACCATGGGGGCATTTACTTAACCGTCCGGAGGAGTTCCCGCAAGTGCAGTGTCCGACGATAATGCATTGTGCCGCAATTCACTGACATTGTGCTCCCGATATTCTGCATCTGTCACTTCCCCGCTCAGGTATGCCGGAGTTCACCATCTTCTTCCTGGTGCATGTAAGTGCATTGGTTGCGACATGGTTTTAATCTTAAATTCCGCGCTCAGACCGAATCAGTCGGATCGACCCCCCGATTTCTGTCGCATGAAAGCCAGCGCAGCTGCGGCAAAATCAGATCGCGTGCGTCACAATCCCCTTCTAAATACCTGTCCCAGTGAATCCCGAATACCATGAACAGTCCCACGGAAATGCGATCCGCGGACCCTTAGTAAATAAGCCCCCATGTTTCTTTTCTGTTTAATAGTACAGCTTGTCCTAGTCTGAGCCATTGCCAATTGAAGTCAAAGGTTAGCAGAAAAAACGGATGGCACTTGGATGTCTGCTACACTCTTGAAGTTCAATAGATATGAAATGAATGCAACACATCTCCTTGGATGCAAATCGGCTGTGAAAATGGATATTTACGTCCAAGGATCAGCTCGGCCATGGGCATCGAGTCTTAGTCACTTATTGAATCAGCTAATATTAGCAAGTTTACAGCGCTGGAAGCAGGTGACTACAAACACATGGGAGCTGATCTGCAGTCACGCCATTACACACCGACTTCAAACTACAATTGTTGTGGGGTCCAGATGTTGTACTTCCACCAATCTCAATTTAAAGGGGTTGTCCGAGAGTTATGAAAATAAACTAAAGGTGTCCGGAGGGGGCTGCTTAAAAAAATAAAGAACTACTTATCTTCTGGTGCCCTCCGGTGTACCGCGCTGCTGTTGCTCCGGTCCAGGCACCATGTAAACAAACATGGCCGCCGAAGCAGCGCTGGACTCCGCTTCCGGACGGACCCAACAACCTTTCGGCCCGCATTCACAATGCTGTGAATAGGGAAGGAAAGGCGTGCCCGGCCACGGCCGGCTGGAAGCTGAGTCCAGCGCTGCTCCGGCGGCCATGTTTGTTTACATGGCACCTGGACCGGAGCGTTAGCAGCGTGGAACACCGGGGGGCACCGGAAGGTAAGTACCTTATATACTCGAGTATAAGCCTAGTTTTTCAACACAAAATTTGTGCTCAAAAACCCTAATTCGGCTTATACTCGAGTCAACTAAAAAATAAAGTCAAAACTCACCTTTCTGACATCACCTGTAGGTCCTCTTCTGTCTGAGACAGTCTGAGACAGAAGAGGACCTATGGGGGACGTCGGAAAAATGAGTACAGTGTTATTTTTTTCCTACTACAGGGGCTGGGCAGGCTGTATCCTACAGGGGCTGGGCAGGCTGTATACTACAGGGGCTGGGCAGGCTGTATGCTACAGGGGCTGGGCAGGCTGTATGCTACAGGGGCTGGCAGACTATATAGTACAGGGGACTGGCAGACTATATACTGGGAGGCTGTAACCAATGCATTTCCCACCCTCGGCTTATACCCGAGTCAATAGGTTTTCCCAGTTTTTTGTGTTGAAATTAGGGGTTTCGGCTTATACTCGGGTCGGCTTATATTCGATTATATACGGTAGTTCTTTATTTTTTTTAAGCAGCCCCCTCTGGCCACCTTTAGTTAATTTTTATAGCTCTCGGACAATCCCTTTAATGACCTATTTCTAAGATTAAATATAACTATTGGACTACCCATTTCAAGTGTTAAATTTCTCCAGTCACATTTCTTTTGCAGTTTGCTCCCCGGGTGTCCACTGTATTGATTGATTCTATTGAACACTAAGATAAGAAAAAAATTGGTAACTGTTTATCCCATTCTCTAACATTCCGATGGTTCCCCTGACATACAGAACAAAGGCCTGCATGACACGGACGCGCCACAAATTTATATATATTTCTTTTACAAATCAGTTGCTCTTGGGATGGAGAACAACCTTGCTATTATCTTGATTACCTATGTGTAATGAGTTGTTTAGATACCAGGTTTCACATGGGAGGGGTGGGCTGCTGCTCCCTGCTCACTCTGTAAAAGGAGGGAGATGTTATGTGGTACTGCTCTCTATCTGCTGCTGTGTGACTACAGAAGTCTCCTACACACCAAAAAACTGTCGGAAAGTGATTAATAAATGCCCCCCATTGTATCTGAGATAGTGTCAGTGGCATAACTAGAAGCTGATGGGCCCCAGTACAAAGTCTGTGCCGGGCCCCCGACTATAATGTATGGTTTATAGTAATAGTCTTATCATATGGGAAAGTGACACCATAAGGGCCCTCGAAACCTCTTGGGCCCAGGTGCGATCGCAACCTCTGCACCTTCTAAATTTACGTCCCTGGATAGTGTATCTCCACATATTAACCCCTTCCTGACACGGCGGGAGGGTACTACCAACCAAACCAGGGAGGTTCCAATCCTCCGGTAGGGAGGCTTGCAAAAATTAGGAGTAGTAGTAAATATCTTTTTTGGGAAAATTTTCACCTTTTTGGAGTATAATTGAATCAAACACCTGTAGGGGCAAATAAGTTATGACCACAGGGCAGATTTCTAAAAAGGGCCGTGCCAGCAAGGTGCAAAATGGCCAAGGGGTTTTCCAGGCTCCATTACCATTATTGACCTGTCCAAGTCATTTGTTGTTCATTAGGGAGGATTCAACTGATTAATTCATTACGGTGGTACTAAAGCATCAATACACAATGGGGGCGATTTATCAAACTTTTTTGTTTTTTTTCCTCTTTTTTTGTGCCTTTTTAGCATAATTGCATCCAAATTTTGAACGTTTAAACTTATTTGCAAAGTTCGTCCTAACAGAGTTTTACACTAGACGGATGGCGGTAAGTAGGGATGTTAGGCGTGCTTTAAGGGGGTACGGTGCACTTTAAGTTTAGCTAGTAGGGGAGTGGGTTTAGTCGTCAGGTTGCATCTGGCATGTACCTCCCCATCCCTCCCATACCTGTTATAAGTCTTCTGCTTCTGACTTTCCCTGCCCTTTGGATCTTTGATCTTTTTCTTGTTTTTCTTTTCTGTCATATGGTTGAAGTCACAGCTGGCGGAAAGTCAAATTTAAATGACCGACTTGCCAATCGGGAGTCCAGACACGCCTAGGGATCCTGGTGATCGGTTTATATGAACATCATTACAAGCCTTACCTTTATTTACGGGTGATTTACCTACCACTGATACTATTATTACTATGTTGTTGAGGAGTTAAATAAAACAAGATGTGACCATTTTCATCCAACATGATGCCTCTGTGGTTATTCATTTATATGGTCATTTAAGGTTATTTATGGTTTTAATGTTATACATTTAAAGTGTCTGAGCTATTTAATTTGTATAACCGATAGTCATCTGAAAAAGTCACAAATTTTGGGGCGATCGTGAAAATAAACTGCAGTCCAGAGCAGGCATAGACAAAGTGTCGCCTAAAAATCTGAGACTTTTGTGTGACTTTTAAGACAAAAGTCTCAAAAAACCAACAGACTCACCTGCCTCTAACAACAAAGATAATTTAAGCAAGCCCAAAACCTTACAAAAAAAACACTTAAAACTAAACACACGTTTCTAGACTAAAGATAAAGGTCCCCCAATGTTCTAAGTCTGAAGCAGGCAGCCTGACCAGTAGTTGGTTATCTGGCCACACCACAGCCGGAGCTCTCATTCACTTCCATGAGAGCTGTGCCTGCAGTTCGGTTGATACACTATGGACGGAGCTGCCAGCTATATTGCACTCAAATTGGTGGGGATGCCAAGTGTCCAACACCTACCAAACAACTACAAATATTACCTTTCCTATGGATAGGTCATTACCAGTAAAGGATCCCAAAAATGCCTTTAAAGTGGTTGTCCGGGTTTAAACAAAAATATATAACCGGCCCGGAGGAGGTAAGTGCTTATACTTACCTTCGCCGACACTGGTCGGTTGGCGTGCCCTGGCTCTGTATAGAAACAGAGGCGCCTCGCTGGTGGGAGACGGAGCAGAGGTAAGTATAAGCTGGCAGGTTATATAGTTTTAGAAACCCAGACAACCCCTTTAAGCTCTGTCTGGTTTTTTTTAGTAGGAGTTCAGGGAGAGAATATCCCAGGGGCAACAACTAAGCAAAAAACTTGCCAGCTAATGGCTTCATTGTATCTCTAGACAGCAAATAAAAAGCTAATCAGAATTTAATAGATTACCGTAAATGGCTGATTTTGTCAGATTAAAGGACATCTACCACCAGGATGAAGGATTGTAAACCAATTACACTTACATACTAGTATGGCCCCCTCTGTCAGGATCCGCTCTTCTTTTTAGCTTCTAATGCCTGTGTTTTTACAAAAAAAAAGGCTTTAAGAATCATGCATATGAGCCTGAGGGGCTCCAGGCACCATAGATGTTATGCAAATGAGCCCCACTGTCTCATTTGCATAATTTTTTAACCAGACCAGAAGACCAGATCCTGCCAGAGGGGGCAAACACCAGTATGCCAATGTGCTTGGTTTACAATCCTTGATCCTGGTGGTAGATGTCCTTTAAAGTTACATTACAATCACAATCATCTTACTAGACAGACAGGTTTATGGAGGAGTTCAGGTCATTCCACAGGATTCAGGGAATGAATAATATAGACAGAAGTCTAATATCACTCCACATGAAGGTGAAAGTCTATGTTATACAAGATGGAAACAAAATGAGGACATTCTGCTTTCACTTTCTTAGACCAGCAGCACACCAACGTGTGGAAACGGAGCCGTTTGCTGGTCCGATCCCACAGGCTGAGCACATGGCACATGATAGTCCTTGCATAATACAGAAATAGGGGGAGATTTATCCATTTTCTAGCACAGAAGCATCAAAATCATCGTAAATTCTTGCAATGCAGTGCAGACTATTATAGCGTCTATGCCACCTCCATGCCAAGGGGGAGGGGGATTGTCTGCCAGGAGTCGGATGGCGGGCATGGAGTGGGAGGGAATGGGGCATTCCTACTTTTCAAAAACCTGCAACTTTTGTTTTCAGGCTTTTATGTAAAACTATGCCTGGTCGCACCCGCCTGACAGATATATTCAGAAGCATAAGCCTCTGTCATGATGTATGTGTCTGGATACGGGGAGCATTGCCTTTATCATATGCCGGGCCACCATAATTCTTATAGTAGTAGCGCTGCAGTTCGGCCAGCAGACAGGGAGTCCTTGCATCATATTTCTATATTATGCAAGGACTCTCATCCTGTGCAATGTGTCCAAGCCATTGAATCAGACCAACATATTCAGTTCCCAGACGTGCAGCCGGCATTAGTCTGGGTAAACAACTGATTTTTTTTCCCCCGAGACACAACATAACAAATTCTAAAAAAACAAAAACATTTATATTCAAATATTCTCATTTTACTCATCACACGTCAAAACTTGTCCTAGGGAAGGACTCTTTTCCATCTTATAGGCTGAGAACAAGCTCTTACGTGTGGTGCTATTTTTGTATGTGTCCCCAGCCCTGCTCTACTTGATATGAATGTAACATGTTACGTACACAAACAGTATTTGCAGATATAATACGTTTTTAGTCATCCATTATGTATTGTTACACCTTGAAAAACCAGAAGTCTGGCCACACGCAGACTGGAGCAATGGGGTAGGAAGTGCTGACATAACAATTGCTCAACAGGTTTGGATACAATGAACTGGATGGGCAATCCCTTTATTATGGAGTATCCAGACATTGCAGTGTAATGATTGTTTCAGACCACAAATCTTTCATCTTATATCTGTGAATGTCTGTGTGTAGAAAGGCCGAGTCAAAATGACATAATCTATGTATGAGAAATGCATAAAGGCCACAGAAAGATTTATCATCAGTGTTTGAGAGCAGAACTCGTCTAGCTGTCCAGGGTAACCAATCAGAGCCCAGCTTTCATTTTCCAAAACTAAAGCCGACACCTGATTGGTTTTCATGGACAGATAGAACAGTTTTACCTCAGACACTTCTGATAAATCTCCTGTATATTTCTCACTTCTCAATGGACAAGCTCTGCTGTTTTAGCCCTTTCAGGACTCAGTCTGTTAGGGTTGGTTACACAAAAGACAGGGGAAAGTGTGCCCTGAGCTTGCCCCAACCTCTGTCCCTTCCTATAGCCCCCCCACGCTTAAACCGTGGGGCGACTACTTGAAGACTCAATATTTGGGTAAGTGAGTGTGGAAGGGGACACAAACAGAATGACAAACATTAAAACATAAGAATAAGAAAAGCCGGAGTCACAACCTAGAGGGTAGTCAAAAGCAAGAATCAGTAAGCAAGAGTCAAAGTCCAAACTAGCCCAGTGTAGCAACAATATAGATACATAGAATACAGAGCATACAAACTAGCAGCAACCAGGGGAGAGAAAGGGCTTTTCAACACTGGCACTGGTGACTGAGTGAAGCTGCAATTTAATGCAGCCAGAAACTCACCTCAGACATGATAGGTGGCAGAACAGGATTGGAATGAACCCCTCATGGTGCAGAAAACAACCAGTACCAGCAGAGGTTTCAAATCAGCCACTCCCTAGACAGCGCGAGATCTTAGCAGCCGCTGCCCAGGACGAGAGGTGAGAGTTGGCGGTACGCGCCAGGGGTTGGAGAACGCTGCTTGGTACCCCAGAAGACCAGCAAGCAAGTCCAGCATCTCCCTGCAACCTGAAGTACCCCCCCCCTGACGGGGGGCCTTGGACCCCTAGATCTTAAAGATGGCTTCTGGGGTAGGTCTGATGAAAATACCTGAGTAACCGTGGAGCATGACATCTCTACGGAACCCAAGACCTATCCTCAGGACAACAACCTTTCACATGGACCAGTGGTACTGCAGGGAGTTACCTTACCATCTGGAATTCACCACTTTTCCACCTCAAATTCCAGATCCCCTCCACAATAATGGAGAAGGAGGGTCAGAAAGAGGCAAAACAGGCTCAAAATAGCGTCAGGAGACTTTATGGAAGTGTTAGGACCCGCCACCCTGCTGGAAGTGTAATCTTGAAGGAAACGGGTTAACAATATGAGTACAACAAACAAACGGACCACAAACGGGCGGCAAACTTCAAAGAGGGACCTTCAATTTAAGGTTTTTTGTTGATAACAACACCTTATCCCCCACCACAAACGTATCGAGATTAGTGCGCCTCTTTCAGTTTGTTGGACAATAGATTTTGTGCCCTCTGAAATTCTCCCGAACTGTGGACCAGAGCGAGCGCAACTTGGAGGTAATGGCTTCCGTCGAGGAAATTGAGACAGGACAAGATGAAAAAGAGAAACGTGGATGAAACCCATAATGCAGAAAAAACGGAGATACTGTGTGGACGAACTACAGTGGTTATTAATAGCAAATTCTGCCAACGGAAGGAATTTCCCCACTGGTCTGACTGTCCGAGACCAAAGAGTCGCGCAGATATGAATCATCTCCTGATTCATTCTCTCGGACTGACCATAGACTCAGGATGAAACGCTGAGGAAACGAAAGATAACTTTCCAGTCCTAGAACAAAATGCTCGCCAAAATTGGAAACAAATTGTACGCACCCTATCAGACACAATATCATCTGGTTACCATGGAGCGTACAATGTTTGTATAAACAATCAAGCCATTCTTCAGCTGAAGGTAAACTTTTTAATGGAACAAGTGTCCCATTTGGAGAAACGGTCCCTACACCAAAATCACTGTATAGCCTTGAGATGTGGGCAGATCAGTGACAAAATCCATTGACACTTTAGGACCATGCGCTGTGGGAACTGGGAAGAGGAAGAAGAGGCCCCTCAGGACGTCTCCTGGGAGTCTTGCCGCGCACAGACTGACAGGCTTGGACAAATGCTTGCACATCACTAGTCAGTGAGGCCACGCAACTTCTCTTTAAGAGATCCAAGGTACTCCGCAATTCCCGGATGACCTGCCAATACTGAGCAATGCGTCTCCTCCAACACTCTCAAACGACAAGAAAGAGAACAAATAATTTGCCTTCCGGAAGGTCTTTGGGTGGCAGATTTTGGCCTGCTAAAATTTGAGAGGAGAGGTGGGAGGAGACAGCTGACAACACACACCTGGAGACAAAATATTACTGTCCGTAGTCGCTGGAAGCTCAGGGTCCGAAAGCTACGGACAGGCATAAGCCTCTCACATTTTGACCCAGGTCGGTAGGTGACCACAATTAAAGCGAGGAGAGAAAAACAAGGCCACCAAGCCTGACGTGAGTTCAAACGCTTAGCAGATCCAAATATACTAAGTTCTTATGATCTGTGAGCACAGTTTTTCGTGAATGGAGCTCCCTTCCAAAAAGTGTCGCGAATTCAAATGCCCACTTAATGGCAAGGAGCTCTCGTTACCAATCAATAATTCCTCTCACAAGAGGAAACTTTCTAGAGAAATATGCACAGGGCCTAAGTCTGGTGAGAGTGGAGGACCCCTGAGGACAACACTGCACCTACACTACCATCGGAGGCATCAACCTCCACAACAAACGTAGAGAGAGGTCAGGTTGAACCAAAAATGGGCTGACGAATGCCGCTTTTAAAGTTTCAAACGCTGAGCAAGCGGCAGGGGACCATTGTTTGATCGACAGCACCCTTACGGGTAGATCGTGAGGGGTTTGGCGATCACAGAAAAGTTCTTTATAATAGTTCCGAAAAGTTAGCGAAACCTAAAAATCGTTGTAGGGCCGTTAAGATTGGTAGGCCGACCCCGTCCGTGAGCGCCTGAACCTTACTCGGAATCCATCTGTACATCAGAGGGAGTCACAACATAACTAAGAAGGAAACCTTCTGGACGCAAAAAACACACTTTTCCAGCTTAGCGAAGAGTGGGTTTTTGCGCAACTGCGTAAGTACTTGGCGGAGATGTTGCTGGTGAGAACCCATATCGAGAAAAAAAAATCAAAATTCGTCTAGATACACCACCATAAACACATCGATGGAATCATGAAAAATGGGTCTATAAAGCCTTGAAAAAACCGCTGGGGATTACTCAAACCAAAGGGCATAACAGGTATTCAAAGTGCCCAAAGGGTGTATTAAATGCGGTTTCCACATCAACCCTTCTCGGACCCGAATCAGGTTATAAGCCCCTCTGAGATCTAATTTAGAGAAAACTGGGGCCCAGAAACCTGATTTTAAGAGATCTTCCGGGATCAAGGGGAGGGGACCTGAGTTTTTTTACCATTATCTTATTAATTCTCGATAGTCAATACACGGCCGTTAAACCACCATTTTTTTCTCAACAAAAAAGAACCCGGCCCCAGTGGGCGACTCAAGAGAGAATATGTCCGATTGCCAAACTCTCATCAACATAACTCTTCAGTGCCTCCCGTTTTGGTACCGAACAATTTATATATACCCTTTGGCAATCTAGCATCAGGAAGAAGGTCAATTTTACAATCAAACTCCCTGTGAGGAGGAAGGCTGGGACAAAGGGTTTTGAAAAAACAATCAGAGTGTCCGAGAGAAAACCGAGAAAGGAAGACCTGATCTTCCGTCACTAACGTACATAGTGAAACTCTGGTCAGGTTGCTCCTTCAGAGAGGACCCCCAATGACCAGCTCCAGAGTTTCCAATTAATTACGGATTTATGATCCGGAGCCAGGGTAGACCAAGAATGAAATTTTCAGACGGTTTCATAAACTAAAAGAACAACCATCTTCATGCAGTAGCTCATACCATAAGGCTTTATCTGCGGGTTCGGAATTTGATCAACCCTGCCTGTAGAGGGGTCAATCCGCACCCGAACATGGTAGGAGTGGACAATGGATCAATGACATGCAAACTGAGAGACAGACTATACATCGATTAATTAGTCCGCAGCACCTGAATCCAAAAGGCGGCGACCGTGCAGGAGGAAACAGACTGAAACTTAACCGTACAAGGTAAATACATTCTGAGACACAATAGGGAGTACCTGAGCTCCTAAGCAGTCCCCCGACTAATGCTTAGGAGCGGAAGTTTTCCTGCTGCTGCCTCTTGGGACAGTGGTGTTGTCTGATGATAGGACTTCCACAGTAGAAACAAAGATGGCGTCTTATTCGAGTGCTTCGCGTGTGTGCAGGAGAGATGCTATCCAGCTCCATGGATTCCAATTCGGAACTACCTGGAGACGGACTGGCCGCTGGCTGTAAGTCCGAGGACACCCGGTGATACGCCTGGATCTTAGGCGACGATCAACTCCGGATGACCAGGTCATAGCCATCATCTAAGTCTGAGGCTCGAGCATCAAGCTAAGACTAAGTCCTGTACTCGGTCTGACAGTCGGACATAAATTGGTCTTTTAGGGCGCAGTCATTCCATTGAGAGTCCAGTCACACAATGTCTGACTGGGCACAATATCTTCTGCTGTCCGTTTTCCCTGACACAAGAGACTCTAAGGTGGGAAACTGCAAAGTGTTCGCGGTCAGGTTCTCGTCATAAATCTGGCCTAAAGCAGAAAAAAAAAGCGGTCAAGAGAAGAACGGGATGGAGTAAGGTGGGAGGGAAGAAAAAGCCCAATTTTGCGGATCCCCAAGCCAACAGGGAAATTACCACGCCCACCCTTTGAAAAATCTGTGCCGATGATGACGAGGGCGTAAAGAAAGTAAAGTTTACAGCCCTCCGAAATGAAAAAAAAATTCTTACGGTCACCAAAAAACACGTCAGGGAGAGACCTTAGGTTAAGTGTCGTGACGGTGGCAGTGGATCCTGCGTGATGTCTGCCGTGGAACCTGCATAGATTCCTGAATTTGGAGACGGGAAGCTAGATCCTGAACAGAGCTGAGTTAAGGGTCTGGACCTGAGTGACCACAGCTGACAAAGGCTCCATGGAAGGAGAGAATGTCTAGCAGGTCGGATACGGATGCAGACCTATGTGTTGGCCAGTGTTTTCTGTTAGGGTTGGTTACACACAAAGACAGGGGAAAGTGTGCCTGAGCTTGCCCACAACTCTGCCCTTCTTATAGCCCCCCACGCTAAACCGGTGGGGCGACTACTTGAAGACTGAAATATTCTGGGTAAGTGTGGGAAGGGGACACAAACAGACTGACAAACATAAAACATAAAAGAATAGTAAACAACCGGAGTCACACTAGGGGTACGTCAAAACAGAATCAGGCGCAGAGTCAAAGCCAAAACTAGCCGAGTTAGCAACAAGTAGATAGTACAGAGCATACAAACTAGCAGCAACCAGGTGAGAAAGGGTATTTTCAAACACTGGCACTGGTGACTGTGAAGCTGCAATTTATGCAGCCCAGAACTCCACTCCAGAACTGATAGGTGTGAACAAGCATCTGGGAATTAACCCCTCTGGTGCGAGAAACACCAAAGTACCAGCAGAGGTTCAAAGTCCCAGCCACTCTAGACAGCGCGAGATCTTAGACAGCCGCTGCCCAGGACGAGAGGTGGAGTTTGCGCGGAACGCGCCGGGGTCGGAGAACGCTGCTGGTACCACCAGAAGAACCAGAAGTCCCAGCAATCTCCCTAGCGAACCTGACACAGTCCTTTTTTGTTTTTTACTCCCCTCATTCAAAAACATCTAAGTTTTTTTATTTTAACATTTACAGAGATGTATGAGGGCTTGTTATCTGCAAGACAAATTGTACATTTTAGTGTTGCCATTGAATATTCCATGCAATGTCCTGGAAAGCTGGGGAAAAAAAATCCAAGTGCAGTAAAATTGACAAAAAAAAAATACATTTGCAGTGTTTTCTTTAGGGCTACGTTTTTACGGCTTTCTGTGTGTGCTCCAAATGACACCTCCCCTTTGTTCTTTGGGTTTGATTACAGGGATACCACATTTATGTAAATATTTATTAGGTTTTAATATAATTGGTGTTAAAGGTGTAATTTTTTGCTGGTGTTTTAATTTATATCAATTTAGGACCTTTGGTAATTTTTCATTCAAATATTCATGAAATATATAAAAATGATGAAAAGGTGGTGATTTCACAGCCAGGAATAATCTTTTTTTATATTTTGACAGAACAGGTATTTTGGCATGCAGTGATACCTAACATTTTTATGATTGATTTTAGGTGATTTTAACTTTTTAGTTTTTTAAAATATTTTTTACTATTATTTCAGACCCTCTAGAATACTATAAGCCTGCAGGGTCAGATTGCTCATACTATATACTATTGTATTGCAGTTTATAGTTATTTTACTGTTGCTATTTAAGGCTACATTCACACTGCCGTTGCCCGCCCATACTGTACCGTAGCGGGAAACGGCAGTGCACGGGGAGAGGAGGAGGTGAGCGCAGCTCAGCCCCGCCCCTCTCCATAGAGATACATGGCGCATGGCGCCGTATTACGGGTAAAGATAGGACAGGTCCTATCTTTATCCCGGGTACGGAGCGGTACGGTGCCGCACGTGTGCTGCACTGTACCGCTCCCATAGGGCGCCGTGCGCCCATTGCTGTCTATGTGGGGCGTATATCGGCCGTATATACGTCGGCCGTATATACGTCCCCATACGGTAGTGTGAATTTAGCCTAATAGCTTGACATCGGCTATGCCATCAGCTATCCATGGCAGACGGACAAGTCTCTTTGAGAGGCTACCATGAAAATTGATAGGCGCTCATCAATGATGTCATGGGGGTACCGATCAGTCATCCAAGATGGGGGTGCCTACCAGCCCCGACCGCTGCAGTTAGAGGCGGGTGTCAGCTGTGTTATTTTACAGCCAACACCCGCTGTGTATGGAGAGAGCTCAGGCCCCTCATCACCACAACGTAATTGTGCATTATGATGTGTGAAGGAGTTAACCTGTCACCACATTTTCACAAATACAGCTAGTGAAAGGTTCCCATAAAGCCCTATTAACTAAATGCCACTCTTCTTTTAGCTAAAATTGTTTCCCTCACACAAAAACTGCATCTGAAAAACTGAACGGTCTGGCTGCGCCCTGAGGGATCTTATCCCTGACATGGACTAAAGCATCCACCAACTCCTGGGCACTGTGTGGTGCAACGTGATGTTGGCAGATGGAGTTAGACATGTTGTTCAAGATGTGCTCAACTGCACAATACGGGGTCTAAGGATCTCATCTCGGTACCTAATGGCAGTCAGGCTACCTCTGGCGAGCACATGTAGGACTGTGCGGTTTCAAAAGAAATGCCAACCCACACCATTATTGGCCAAACCGGTCATGCTGAAGGATGTTGAAGCAGATCGCTCTTCACGCCGTCTCCAGACTCTGTCACGTCTGTCACATGTGCTCCGTGTGAACCTGCTTTCACCTGTGAAGAGCACAGAGTGCCGGTGGCAAATTTGCCAATCCTCGTGTTTCCCATCTGTAGACGTCAGGCCCTCATACCATCCTCATGGAGTTTCTAACCGTTTCTGCAGACACATTTGTGGCTGCTGGGGGTCATTTTGCAGGGCTCTGGCTCCTCCTGTTCCTCCTTGCACAAAGGTGGAGGTAAAGGTCCTGCTACTGGGTTGTTGACCTCCTACGGCCCACTACATGTCTCCTGGTGTACCGGCCTGTCTCCTGGTGTACCGGCCTGTCTCCTGGTAGCGCCTCTAGTCTCTGGGCTCTACACTGACAGACACAACAAACCTTCTGGCCACAGCTCGCATTGATGCGCCATCCTGGATGAGCCTCACTACCTGAAGACAACAAGGGTCACAAGTTGTGGTTTCCCCATCACATTACCTTTTTTGGGATAATCTCCTGAAGCCCCATAAAAGTGAATGGAATGCAGTGTATGTAGAGAGTAAACCCCATTCATATGTTTTCTATGTTTTCACATGCTTGAGAGTCTCACAATCTTTTCCACAGATCTTACTGCAGAATTCAAGTTTCTGTTATTTAGTGATGTAGCGTGACCCGTACAGAAGCTGAGAAGACTTCCAACCCTGTGGTCATAAACCAGTTTCTTTTTCATTTGCTGCGTCCCATCTGTCATTCTACGACACATTCCAGCCCACGTCTTAACCGTTCCCCATATTTCTCCACCCTATTACTGGGAGATATGAGAAGGTATGCACAGCCTTCACATGTTCAGTATCTTATTATGAACACTGACCTTCAGCCCAAGTTCCCTCTGTGTCCTTGTGGGATGTTTGTGCCGCCTTAAAAGAGATATTACAGTAATCTTACAGTAATATTTGTCATTTCTGGGAAGATTCACTTCTGCTTTATTAGACTTGAGTAGTCACTTCATCTGTATTCACTTTACATTACATTACAGTACAAATATCATCATGTGGGATATGGAGCCCTTGCAGACATAGCACTTAAAATATGCCTTTAAATCATTTTCTAAGTACAAAAAGGCTGAATCTATCATTCACATTTACTAATTTACTAATCCCCCTGTAGTTCACCGAAAGTGCATTGTCCGATGATAACGCACTGTGCCACGATTCCCTCAGATGGTGCGCCCGATATTCTGCATGTGACGCTTCCCCGCTCAGGTCCGCCGGAGTTCACCTTCTTCTTCCTGGTGTATGTAAGTGCTTGGGCTTGCAGCACAATTTGAAAGTTAAATCCCGCGCTCATTCCGAATCTGTCGGATGGTCCGATGGCACACCCCCTAAATTGTGGCGCACTGAATCCAGCGCAGCTGCGTCAAAAGAGGATTGTGTGTGCCAAAAGACACTTATTAAATACCTGTTCAAGCCCCAAAAAGTCCATGAAAGTGCGCTCCATGACCCTTAGTAAATGAGCCCCAATACCTTGTTCGCCAAGACAAAATTACACCTTTTATGCGTTCTGTAAAAAAGCATGACTTCATCCACATACAACCCAATTTAAGATGACAATATAAAGTCTTCTGATTTGCACATGTCTGTGTGTAGATAAGGAGTCTGCAGTGCCACCTAGTGGTGAAAAGCTGTACAGAATGTTTACTATACCTTACAACCCAAATTAGGGTGTGATCATACTGTATTTGCTGTGTATGTGCAGGATTTTCTGACATATACTTCCACACAGGCCACTGTATAGGCATCTGCCACTGAGAGTAATAAAAAAAAATGCCAAAAAATCTGCAACTTTGAGACTATAATTATAAAAAAAACTAAACATGGTGGTGTACATTTTTTTTGTCTATGGATAAAGAATGACTAAAAAGAAACTGACTAAACTGTTCTACCCAGCAACAAGAATAAAGGGAATATCAACCGCATCCCCCTCATTAATCCCCCACCACCTAACACATAAAAAGTACTCTGGATGGCAGTTCTATGGCCTTTATGGAAATCTACCTTCAATCTTGCACCGTGCCTGTGGTGATCGTCTTATATTTGTTATACATGGCCTCCTTCCATCTAAAATCAACTTTCAAAATTATGCCACCTGGGCTGAAACTTCCTGTGCTACAGTGAGATTACATCAGGCAGAGAGAGGCGTTAAATGTTGAGGGAGCAGAGGGAGAGGGTAAGTCAGTGAAACAGCCCATGAAACCGCAGCATGGAGGGGCTGTGGTAACACCACCTTCAGGCTCATAACAATAATTTTAATAATTGAGGCCGTGGATAACAAATATAAGAAGATTAGCACAGTCACGGAGCCTAGATCTCTGGTTTATTAAATGTTGATGGTAGATTTCATAATATTGAACAGAGAGAAAGACATATGCAGTATCTAAAGATTTCTGCTATATTGTATAGATATGCACTAAATGTCCCAAATGGGAATAGCCCTTTAAATAGCTCTGCCCACCAATAATGCCTGGTGCTTATGCACAGGATAAGTTATAGATCATTGGTGGTCTGGACACTAATCACAACTCCCATAGCAATGAATGGAGTGGAAACATTATGTGCTACCATCTCCCCATACATAAGGTTGACAAGAGATTGTGGATAGGGTGAAATTTTGAATGGGCAATCCCTTTAAAGGGAGTCTATTACCTCCCAACTCACCCACATATAAATACATAATTATGTACAACACTGTATAAGGTTTTCCGATATACCCTCCAAATTTTACATGAAATTATCTTTTTATGCAAATTAGCTTCTCATTGCACCAAGTATTGGCCATGCCTACCGATGCACCTGTTTTCTATTCTGCCCAACTCCAACTTTGTGCAGAATGACTGATGCTGAAGGGATGTGAAGAAAGAAGATAAGAGATGTACCGGGAGATATGGCCCCGCCCCTGGTGCACCGAGAAGCTCATTTGCATAAAGATACAAACTGAATTTTTTTTACCAAATGGTCAGATCACTGGGAAATAAGATAGACATGTCAACTTGATGCTATTTTTACTTGCGGATGAGTTAGGATATGGTACACCCCCTTTAAGTCCAGCACTGGATTGTAAAGGAATTTTAGTAAGTGTCAAACATCTTATAGACATTTTATTCCATATGCACAAAGAAAGAAGAGGAGTCCTGTGATGTTGGGAGGAAAAGCCCCCAATAAATGTTTTAATGAGAATCTTTATACATGTTTATATATAATTATATATATTCACTTTTCCATCAGATGACAGATGGTGTGGAGGGATCGTGCAGGAATGGGGTATTGTTAGGAGTGGTCCTTCCCCCGACGGTACTAACACAATATATTTTACACAGGGGCGGGCAGAGAGATTATGCAATAAGGCACTGGCATGCCTCCGAGAGTTGGACAGATGCCTCATCGACATTCGTTCTGTATGAATGTCAACTCCAGAAGGTCTGATTTTGTGGCAGTGACAGGGTGACATTGTATCCTACTAAGGCCCGGAAATGGAAGGGACTACATTCTGCAGGGCCCCGGCTCCTGAGTGCCTTGTTGCTGTAACCTCCAGGGAAGGGCTGAACAGAGGAGAGAGACCCTCAGGACCGATCAAGAAGCAAACGTCGTCTTCTCATGTGGGTTAAACATCTGCACAAGCTCCACAAGAGCGGTGAACAAGTGTTAATAAAAAGACACACTCAGGGAGGGAAGGAGAAGAAGAGGGTGGCTGTTATTTACACGTAGGAAGAACCCTGGCTCTCAGTACACGGAATAGATCCGAATGCCACAGCACAGAACCATACTGAATATCATCTCAATGATCTACGAGAGAAAACAAGAATTCCATATTAGAAAAAATCAAGGTACTGGATGGGAATTAATGTATACAATCATAGGAGGAGCTCTAGACTTGTATCACATGTGTATTAGTTATATCTCCAGGAAAATACAAAAGGTAGATCATCTTTTCCTAGAACCATCTGTTATTCCTAATGGAAATTTTTGACTACATTGAGAAATGGGGGTTAGTATTCCCCAAGGGTGACACAGACTGGCCCAATTGTAAAGCAGTGCAGCCCTTTGGAAAGGGAAATGGTCACACCCAGTAGTTATTCCAACACTAGGTACCCCACATAGATCAGCTGTTCCCAGCAACTGATAGAGAATAACACAGCTCCATTCTATGTGTAGTGGCCAAAACAGGTTACTGCAGCTCTCATTCATCTGAAGAACAGCTGATCTGCGGGAGTGCCTGGTGTAAAAGTCCCCTTTAATCTGCTATTGAGGACATTAAATGATTATCAATAATAATAATTAATACTTCAGGTCTGACAGGGAAAACTCCAAAATTCCATTTCTCTAATGTGCAGGGACCTCTGCTCTTAAGGTACTATCGGTGAGTATGAGCTTACTTGTAGCCATAGCAGAAAACACGTGGACGTTACCACAAAGCGCTGACCACAGAAAATGTGTAGACACGCGTGGGGGCTTGTTTCTCTTATAAATGGGGGACCAATTTTGCATAGTCCATTCAGTGTCTATAGCTTATCCATAAAGAGGGCGGTAAAATGCTTTGCTATCCTCAGCGGTGCCGTAGTAAATGGATGGAGTGGCAGAGCACATACTCCACCTGTTGCTCCACTGAACCTCCCTCCCCCCAAAAAAAACTATGTTGGCTCTGAACACTTGATGTATCTGGCAGGGGTTTGCGCAGCGTTCATTTCTATGCCAGGCCCTGCCCCCCTCTCCCCGCTTCATGCCACTGTGCCGTGAAGGTGGCAGATTGGGGATAATAATCGCATAAGTTAGCATTTGCAATTATTTCATGGCTTCTACTCCACTGATGTGACGCAGATGCGCTGAAAAATTCCCCCTACAACTTTGATTTTCTACTCCCATAACACAGGACTCAATACATCCTACTTCAATGCATGTATATACGCCAGGGACAGTGTCTTGACAAGGGTTAAGATAGAGGTTTAGATCCTCACCATGATAACAGCCACCACTGCAGCCGCAATACCGACCAAGTGCAGTTTAGACTGGAACAGAGCGTCAATTTTATCATGACAATCCTACAGAGGGGACAAAATGTTAACATGTTATTTGTGACAGGAGAGTGTGAAATACTTATCTTATTGCTACTTCTACTTACCACATTCATTATTCCAGATGGGCATAGGTTGTCTCCCAAGTTCTTGATGTCCAGTTTACAGCACTGCAGCTAAAAGGGAAGGAACATAACAATGAGTTATTACATTGCGGTAATAAATATGCAGTAAGAAATAGAACAGGTGATAATTGTATATTTTGTATTATACTTTATTAATAAAGCAGCTTCTCTGTGCCTTTTTTTTCTGCTTCTTCCTCCTACAGTCAACAGTGTCCACTTCACAAAGATAAGGAGGCTAATGATTAACTCTTTCCCTAACAAGAGCATTTTTAATATTCATTATGGGGGGCTTGATTCATTGTCAGGGCAATAAAAACTTGGAGCTGGACTGGGAAGGACTTTTTAAAAAAATTAAACTGTGCTCATCTCGTCCGGGGCTCCTGGTTATGGTCCAGATTATGGTCCGTAGGAGCCATGCCCCTGTATGTTTACAGGGGCACAGAAGCTCTGCTCCAACTACTTCCGGATGGCCGGCTTACCCACCCGTTACCATGTACCAGTGTCTGATACAGCGCTGGTACAGGGAATGGGTGGGCACAGGTATAGGTAAAGTCTATGCAAATGTAAATCCAACAAGTCCAACCTTTAAGAATTAAACAAATGTTTTTTCCCCATAACCCATGATATTTTTGCTCTCTAGAAAGACATCCAGACTTCTCTTGAACATGTACATAGAGTCCGCCTGTGGAAGAGTTCTATAGTCTGTTTTTACGGTAAAGAATCCCTGTCTATGGCGATGGTAAAACCTCCTCTCCTCTAGGTGTAGAGTATACTCCCTGTCTATGGTGATGGTAAAACCTCCTCTCCTCTAGGCGTAGAGGATTCCCCCTGTCTATGGTGATGGTAGAACCTCCTCTCCTCTAGGCTTAGAGGATGCCCCCTGTCTATGGTAATGATAGAACCTCCTCTACTCTAGGCAAAGAGGATACCCTCTATATATGGTGATGGTAGAACCGCCTCGCCTATAGGTGTAGAGGATGCCCCTGTCTATGGTGATGGTAGAACCGCTTCTCCTTTAGGTGTGGAGGATGCCCCCTGTCTATGGTGATGATAGAACCTCCTCTACTTTAGGCAAAGAGGATACCCTCTATATATGGTGATGGTAGAACCGCCTCGCCTATAGGTGTGAGGATGCCACCTGTCTATGGTTTGATGTACAACCGCTGCATATCGGTGTAGAGAGGATGCCCCTGTTATGGTGATGGTATTAGAACCGCTTCCCTTTAGGTTGTGGAGGATGCCCCCTGTCTAGGTAATGGTAGAACTCCTCTCCTCTAGGTGTAGCGGATGCCCCCTGTTATAGTGATGGTAGAAAACCTCTCTCCTAGGTGTAGAGGATGAGAGGATGCTCCCTGTCTATGGTGATGTTAGAACAACCTCTCCTCTAGGGGTAGAGATGCCCCCTGTGTTTGTGGTGATGGTTAGAACCCACATCTCAATCTAGGTGGGAGGTACCCTGTCAATGTGATGTAAGACCAACCTCTCTCTAGGTGTAGAGGAGCGCCCTGTCAATGGTGATGGTAGAAGCGTCTCTCCCCTAGGCCGTTTTTGTGTGAGAATACCCTCTGTTTAGGGAGTTAGTAGAACCACCTTCCTCTAGCGTTGTAGAGGATGTCCCCTGTCTATGGTAGAAGCAACCTCTTCTCTAAGCGTAGAGGATGTCCCCTGTCTATGGTGATGGTAAGAACCTCCTCCTCCTAGAGAGGTGTTAGAGATACCATCTGTTTAGGCTGTTAGTAGACCCCCCTCTCTCTAGGTGTAGGAGGATTGCCACCTGTGTCTATGGTGATGGTGAACAACCTCTCTTCTAGGTTGGAGGGATGCCCCCTGTCTTTATGGTGATGGTTAAAACCACCACTCTTCCTCATAGTTGTAGAGGATTGGCCCCCTGTTTTTGGTGATGGTAGAATCCTCCTCTCCTCTAGGTGTGCGAGGATACCCCTGTCATGGTTGTGGTAAACCCTCCTCTCCTCTAGTTGTAGAGGATTGGCCCCCGTCTATGTGATGAGTAGGAAACCCTCCTCTACTCTAGGTGAACGAGGATACCCTCTATATATGGGTGATGGTAGAAACGGCACGCAATAAGGTGTAGAGGGATGCCCTGTCTATGGGATGGTAGACCGCTTCTCCTTAGGGGGGAGGATGCCCCCTGGGTCTATGGTGTGGTGAAACCACCCTTCTTAGGTGTAGAGGATTGTCCCCGTTATGGTGATTGTAGATATTCGCGCTCCTCTAGGTGGGTAGGATGCCGTGCTGTCTATGGTGATGATAGAACCTCCTCTACTCTAGGCAAGAGAGATACCCCTCTATATATATTGGTGATGGTAGAAACCGCCCTCTCGCCTTATAGGTGTAGAGGATGCCACTGTCTATGGTGATGGTTACAACCGCCTCGCCTATAGGTGTAGAGGATGCCCATGTCTAGGTTGATGGTTTAGAACCGCTTCTCATTTAGGTGTAGAGGATGCCCCACGGTCTATGGTAATGGTAGAACTCCTCTCCTCTAGGTGTATGAGGATTGCCCCTGTCTATAGTGGATGATAAACCACCTCTCATCTAGGTTGTAGAGGATTGCCCCTGTCTATAGTGATGGTAGAACTCCTCTCCTTAGGTGTAGAGGATGCCCCTCTGTTCTATGGTGATGGTAGATAGAACCACCTATCCTCTTGGTGTAAGAGGATGCCCCTGTTTTTGGTGTGGTAGAACCCTCCTCTCCCTAGGTGGGGAGGATACCCCTGTTCTATGGGATGAGTAAAACCTCCTCTCCTCTAGGTGTAGAGGATGACTCCTGTTTATAGTGAGATGGTTAGAAACCGCCTCACTCTATTTGAGAGGATGCCCCCTGTCTATGGTGATGGTAGAACTCCTTCCTATAGTGTAGAGGTAGAGGATGCCCCCTGTCTATGGTAATGGTAGTAACCACCTCTCCCTAGGAGTAAAGGATGCCCCTTGTTGTGGGTGATGGTTAGAACTCTCTCCTCTAGGTAGTGGAGATACCCCTTGTCTATGGTGATGGTAGAGCCTTCCTCTCCTCTAGGTAGAGGTTACCCCGGTCTATGGTGTGGTAGTTAGAACCTCCTTCTCCCTAGTGTAGCAGATTGCCCCCTGTCATGGCGATGGTTAGAACCACCTCTCCTCGTAGGTAATAGAGGATGCCTCCGCTAAGGTGATGGTGAACCTCCTCTCTCTAGTTGTAGAGGATGCCCCTGTCTATTGGTGATGTTAGAAACCACTCTCCTCTAGGGGTAGAGGATGACCCCTGCTATGGTTGATGGTAGAACCACCTATCCTCTAGGTGTAGAGGATGGCCCCCTGTCTATTGGTGATGGTAGAACCGCGTTCTCTAGGTTGTAGAGGATGCCACCTGTCTATGGTGATGGTGAGAGCTCCTCTCCTCTAGGTGTAGAGGATGCCCCTGCTTGGTGATGGTTAGAACACCTCTCCTCTATTATAGGTGTGGAGGATACCCCTGTCTATGGTTGTAGTGGTCGAGTAGAACCGCCTCTCCTCTAGGTGTAGTGTAGAGGATGCCATGTCTATGGTGATGGTAGAACCGCCTTCTCCTCCTGCGTGTTAGAGGAGCGCCCCTGGTCTTATGGTGTGGTAGAACCACCTCTCCTCTAGGTGTGGAGGATACCCCTGTCTATGGTGATGTTAGAACCGCCTCTCTAAGGTGTAGAGGATGCCACCCGGGATATGGTGATGGTAAGACCCGCATTATCCTCTAGGTGTAGAGGATGCCCAGTCTCATGGTGATGGTTTAGAACCATAGCCTCTGGTTTCATCCTCTCCTCAGGTGTGGAGGATACCCCTGTCTATGTGTGGTAGGAAACCACCTCTCCTCTAGGTGTGGAGGATTACCCCTGTCTATTGGTTGATGGTAGAACCGCTCTACTCTAGATGTAGAGGATTGCCACCCTGTCTATGGTGATGGTAGAACCCCCACCTCTCCTCTAGTGGAGCAGATGCCCCTGTCTATGGCGAGGTAGAACCAACTCTCCTCTAGGTATAGAGGATGCCTCCTGATAAGGTGATGGTAGAACCGCCTCCTCCTCTAGGTGTAGAGGCTGCCCCTGTCTATGGTGAGGTTAGAACCGCCTCTCCTATAGGTGTAGAGGTGCCAACTGTCTCTGGTTGATGAGTAGAACCGACTCTCATCTAGGTGTAGAGGATGCCAATCTGTCTATGTGTGATGGTAGAACCGCTTCCTCTAGGTGTAGAGGATGCCCCTGTCTATGGTGTGGTTTAGAACCACCCCTATTTCCCTCCTTTTTTTTTAAGGTGTGGAGGATAACCCCCGGTCTATGTGATGTAGATACCGCTCTCATATAGGGGAAGGATGCAACCTGTCTATGGTGATGGTAGAACCGCCTCTCCTATAGGTGTCGAGGATTGCCCTGTCTAGTGGTGATGGTAGAACCTCTCTCCCTAGAGGTGTTGGAGGATACCCTGTTCTATGGTGAGGTAGAACCCACTCGCCTCTAGGTGTGGAGGATACACCGTAATGGTGATGGTAGGAACCGCCTCTCCTCTAGGTGTAGAGGGATGCCACCAGTCTATGGTGCTGGTAGAAACCGACCTCCTCTAGGTGTAGAGGATTCCCCCTGTCTATGGTGATGGGAGAAACAACCTCTCCTCTAGGTGTGAGGATTCCCCTGTCTATGCGTGATGTTAGAACGCCTCTCTCAGTGTAGAGGATACCCCCTTCTATGGCGATGGTAGAAATCGCTCTTTCCTCTAGTGTAGAGTAATGCCCCCTGCCTATGGCGGATGGTAGAATGACCTTTCCTCAGGTGTAGAGGAATGCCTAACAGGGCCTACAGTAAGTATTAAAAAAGATCTTGGTGAGATCCTTGTCTGTGACCATTCAGGTATTTGTACATTGTATGAGGTTTCCCGCAGCTGGGTATTTTGTAAAAAGAATAATCATGAATTTAGTAATCTTGAAAAATTTCCTACCGTCTCATGGAAAACTTGATGGACAGATCTGGCTTTCTCGTACTCCTTCTCTTTGAGCTCCTTGCTTGGTCATTAAGCTTCATCGTAAAAACTGTTATCTCTGTTGAGACCTTAAGAAAGCAGAAGGTTTTATTTGTTGTATCCACATCAAAAAATCCCTAAACCTACATACATCTTTAGCTAGGGGAGAGTGTCAAATAGACAAAATATGGAATTTTAAAGTTAACCTTCCAGTGGCCACAAAGATGAAAAGATAACTGCATAGCTTAATGACTATAAACCCCCAGTTGTCCTGCTATTTATATTTTTGACCTCATCTATTTGGCCATTTTCTGGAGTCTTGTGGTTGTTCTAAAAATGGATGAAAAAAAGTCCAAGAGATTTGTTCTGGATAGATGCATAAATTTTAGCGAGCAAAGGACTTATCATGTTATCATAAGGGAACATACGTATCCAACACATAGGGTTGATTCACCAGATAGAGCCATCTACTCAGGAGGGGAGTGTATTAGGGTGTCTACCTACATGTACATAATTTTTGTTGGGATTGAAGGTTCACGTATTATTCTGGGTTACATAATCCTAATTTGTAAAATGTATAGCCAAGGTTGGGGTTGTCCCATAATGTGTATCACATGATTACGAGATCACTGAGGGTTCATGTGACCGGAGGGTGATGTGAATCATATGCCGGAAATGCAGAAGGATGCTTCCACAAGGGCAGTGCTGTTCCCTAGGATCACTGGTGATCACAAGTTCGGGCTATCAATTATAATTGATATAATATACTAATAGTCAACAGTTCAAATCTGTAAATAAAATGTAATATATGTAATTTTACTGTATAATCCTAGTCTCTTCATATGGGGGAAAAGGTCACCTTATAAACCCTTAGGGTCCGGTTCGTGGGAAACTATAATGTAAAGATTAGGATAGGACTTCCATCTTACCTGTTCTCTGTTTCACAAACACCCCAGATGCCGGCAAGCGACTTCACATGCAAAAGGATTACTAAAACAGGCGAAAAACTGCAGCGACAGCAAGGGGAGGAGAGGTGAGGAAGTGTGGGATAAGTCATAGGAGACCCACTATGTATATACAAAAAGAACATTTGAGAAACTAATAAAAATATCATCAGTAACAATACACTTCTCCCAAAGGTGAGATATATCTTGTAACCAGTGCCTTATTTATGATTAATCTTATTAATTGTGCAGGTCTCCGGGCTGTCTTAAAGATTCTTCCTCTTAGAGATATTAGGATTAACCCAAATCGCCCCCTGGGATTATCCATGTAGGTGTAAGGTGGAGAGGAGAAAAACCCTGAGTGACTCTCTATGTAAACTATTTATTGTCCTCACCAAAAGGCTCGAAATTGTCTATCCCACGACACAGTACACAGCCGATTAGCCCAATGCCAAAGCAGCAGGTATAGTGGTCATATTAACTGGGTTGTCCAGCCTTTTAAAAAACAAATAAGTGGCTGTTCAGGGGGTCGCCCTATTGTCATCGCGGCTACCGCCCATCAGTTTTGGGTTGCCCTGTTTGGTTACAGAGTCCGCTACACCTATGGAATACAATGCTGCTAATCAAGTGGCGAAGTAGTTTGGTCTGTAAATAAACAGGGCAGGGCATTGACAGGCGGAAGCAACGGAGGCAGGTAGGCAATTCAGTTTAGTTTCGTTTTTCTACAGTTCCCTCCCCAGGCGGGTTAGAGAGTTTTAAGGATACCAAGACATCTCCCACTTGATTTAGTTGGTGGTAGACTGACACCAAAGCAATGCTCGATTACATTAGAGGTTAAGGGCCAGGGTTTCTCCATATCCAGGCAGGTCGGCTACACTGAATTTTTAAAGCACTTAGCAAAAATATGCTAGTAACTAGTAGCTGGAGGAGCTCAAGCCTCCGGAAGCCGAGCGCATCTGGCTCCGTCCATTGATAAAAAATTGCAGTAACCTTCATCTCATCATTATTAATTCCAAGCCGCAAGCGCTGCAGGACAGCTGGTTACATCAATCTCTGTTAATGCGGGTGAGTACTTACACCTTACGCAGCAGGCATTAGACCAGGGCAGCTGTGCAAGGTTGTAGGCTCAGTGATTGATTTGCGACAGCTGGGGCGACATCACCGGCTGTCGGCAGCGCTTGGAGGCGCCAGCAAGAATAGTGATGATAATAAAGCGGAAGAGGAATTCATTTCTTTAATAAAATGACTGCAGAACGTGTTTTAGGGGCCATGGTTTTTTAGACAAATTATAGATGTTTGAAGTTATCCCTTGCCTAATGTCTAATACACATGTTATCTGCATGGGGTTAAAGCAATTAGGAAGTGTTATATAGCCATTTGGAATTGGTTGAATGGGTTAAGTGTGAAATGTACCCTAGGTGTTTTGTTACTAGTGTTTTTCTTGCTATGGCTTCCGCTTATCTATGAATATATGTCCACCCACAAGTGACCCTGATTCCCTTACACATGTTACTTATAAGAGATAAACCCTTAATCATAAAGTGTATTTCCTGAGTACAGAAGCAGTGTGGGTTATTACCCAGGGGTGAAGACAACAACTGGCGTTTTTAGGCCGTTTTAGTTTTCACACAGTTTAAAAAGAATGCGTTAAAAACGCAGGGTTGGAAAAAGCATTGCGTTTTTGGACAGGTATTGACCAATTAATTCAAATGGTCAAAACGCATGCGTTTTCAAAAAACGCTAATGCGTTTTTAACTATGTGAAAAACGCACTAATAAAAACGGCCTAAAAAAGACGTGTGTGTCTTCACCCTAAGGGGTGCATACAATATGTGCAATATGAGAGTATCGTATTTTCTTAGTTCCTAAAAGACCATTGGGATTCGGAAGGGCTCCATAGCATCCTATAAAACCCACAAAAATCATACAGCCCCAACAGCACGATGATTATATAGATCCTTAGAATGACATAAAATATCTTTAATTTAGGCGGACAAGGGAAAAGGGCCACACAATCAATAAACAATCCACCTCGCCTGCAATGGCCTATGACGGATAGCCTCAGACCTGCACTTATTGTATATTATACATGATGGTACACATCGGATGAAAGAATTGTGGATATTGTCACGGTAATATCCAAGAGACAAATTCAAACAGAATTAAATGCTGTTTGTTGGTATGGCTCTGCAAACAGACGCGGCTTCATTTTGTGAGGAATTTGTATAATGCCAAGATATTGGTTCTTTCCTCCACAGTTCAAACAAATTGAGAAATACAGTATTGCAGACATGAGGAGTAACATGTATCTGTCATTTTGTACTTGTAATTTGCATTTCTAACAAACTGTTCTCCCTGCCAGTATCGTAACTTAGTACATTTCCTCTGTTGGTAGTGTTACTGTGCTGGTGGGACAGATCTAGCTGCTGATGATGAGACTCTTTGAGAGGAGTCTACTAGCAAGATCAAATTTAGAAGTGATGCAGATTAAAAAATGCAGATAGGAGGAAGAGGGAAGTGATAATAGTAGTGATAGCAATAGCTGGAAAGAAGTATCTGCTTTGTGATAGATATAAAGTTGGTACAGAAAGTATTTCAGGTCCCCTTTAACTGTTTCACTCTTTGGTAAGATTGAGCAAAAAGGATATTGGTCTTAATAATTAAATGTGTACACTCTATCAGTTGTCTTCAGAACAACTCTGGGACACCTGACGGCCCAGCCAGAACCTGACCTAACCCAATGAGCACTGGAGAGACTGGAAAATGGCTTCACCAGTTCACCATCCAAACTAGGTAAGGTTAAGAGGATCTGCCAAAAAAAAAAGAGGCAGATGATCAACCAAAATCCGGTTTGAGAAATTGTTGAATCTTCCAAGAAGACTCCGGCGGTACACCAAAACTCCAAAGCTGCTTCTACTCAAACACTGAGCAAAGGGGAATGATACTATTGACCATATGATATTACTGTTATTCTGGTTTTAATAAATAGCAAAAATATCTACATTTCTTTTTATCTCTGTCCACCCCCCCCCAAAAAAAGATGGGACAGCAGAGTGCACATTAATGAGCAAAAAAGAATTTTTTTATCTTACCGGTTTGGCTGCAATAAACAACGAGTGAAAAATTTAAAGGGGGTGTCGAAACTTTCTTTACACTACTGTATACCAAAATTGTCTTAGAGAATTGCGAGACCCTTTCAGAGGTTTCTGGATCAGGATCTTCTCTTTCATTTGGCCCTAGTCTGGTAATTTTTTTTTAAAAAACACTACACTGCATCTACGTGTGCTGTGTACATGCTGTGTATGTATATATGCTTGTGGGCTCATGGCTACACCTGTAGGCTAATCTGTTGTAGGCCCCGAAAAACGTATGCGCAAAAGTGATACTGGCTGCCTTAATTTGTGGGGCTTCATCTGGCACCCCATTGACGTCTTGGCACCCAGTCACGGTTGACACTGCGGCCAAGGCGGTACTATCCCCACCCACTACTTGCTCCGCATGTTGGCTGTAGTCTGTGGTGTACCTTGAAACTTGAGACTCAGTGGTAAACGTCTGGTGGCAAAGCGGCCCCCCCTTTAGTTTGGCACTTGCGTCGCCTTATTAGGCTATAGCATGGGGCTTGCTTGCAACCCCTTCGTTCACCCACAACTGAGCCTCTGTATGCAAACAGAGTTGATGGTGATGGGAGGTGTGCCAGTATGGACTGGAGATAAGTTAGTAAGATGTATGGTCCGTGATTGTGTACCCTGTGATCTCCTGTTCTCTTAAACTTCTACAATACTTACTTCACATGGTAGATAGATGTGGGACATATGAGGAGACTCAATAGCTGTTTCCCTGAAAAAAAATCTTCTCGCTTAAAATAATAAAACAGCCCCCCCCCACCCCTGAAATAAGCGCTGTATGCTACAGCTCCTCACCCTTCGCAATTAGTAATCTTTTAGATACCACAAAGAGGTTGTGACAGCCGTAGAAAGAATTTCAGGGATAGAATCATACTCACAGTTTGACTGCAAATGCATACGAGCAGCTTCCAGGCAGAAGAGCGCATGTGTTAGGAAAACGGCTTGCTAAGTGCTAACAGAGATTGGTGGCCAATGATTGTAAAAGAAATGGAGCCACAAAAAATTCAGCATGAAATTCTGTTTTTGGAGAGTTATGATGAGGTTCCAGATGATGATACCACTGTCTTTAAATACTTGGATTTGGCAAATGTACCATAGATTGTTGTACATGGAAATAGAGCCACAAGAAATTCTTGTTGGAATTTACAGTTTGTGTGGTTCTGCCGATGTTTGTGATAACATCACTACAGTATATTTAAATTTGACGTCTTGTACATCGAAAAATAAGCCATCCCCTGATAAAAAAAGACCTAGTGGCTCTTTAGGAGCAAAAATTAAGGGTCGCGCTGCACTTTTTTCCGACTGTGCACATTCTTCATGGCTAAAACGGCTCACACAGGTATTTAAGAAGTTTGTGCGCTGCAATTGTGGCGCACGCGATCCTCTTGTGGCGCTACTACGCTGGCCTCCATGCCACATAAATTTGGGGGCGTGCCGTCGGACTGATTCGCACTGAGCGTTTTATTTACCGTAACTCTCAAATTGTGTCGCACGCAAAGTGCACCACAAAAAAGATGGTGAACTCTGTCGGACCAGCGCGGGAACACGTCAGAGTCATGATTTCTGGCGCACAATGTTAGTGAATCGCCGCATGAAGCATTATACAAGGAAAATAGCACTTTTAGTGAACTCGAGTGACCTTGTAAGTGAATGTGTCCCACTGTCTTATATTCGGGGGGAAACATGGTATTACTTCACATGATTCATGAGGACATAAGAGGGACCTGCAGACATGAGTAACACAGGAAGCTTTATTTTATAGTAGAGACACCAAATTTGTGGTGCCATTTCCCAAATGTATTCAAAAATTAACTACACTGATTTATATGTGGGGTTACCTAGGACTGTAGGTTATAACTATGACCTTATCTGAGCTAAGCTCACAATCCTAAAAGACTCCTTAATGGGTCCAAAGCAACCTAAAAAACCCACATACCTCATGGCAGCCCCAAGGACTTTCACTCCCGAGGTGATTGCTTATGTGGCCCTTAAATGCCAACAATGGAACCATATAAGTATAAGAGAACGACGTGAACCACCTGAGCACCATCTGTGGTCACAATCTTCATTTTTTTACCAGTTTCCCTCTGCAGTGTCTGTCTGTGAAGCTGCGGTCATCTGTACTATTAAGAGGAGATCTCGCTGCTTTGATTCAATAGTCCCCCTCTCTTCTGCATAGAACATGTTACCCTGCATACTTCTGTCTAGTAAGCTGTTCAGCAGAGTGTAATGCAGAAAGTGATCACTTGCACAACTGATTTATGCAGAGTCAGCGACTATTCAAAGCTGCCCGTACACATTGTTGGACGAGCCTGCAATTTCAATAGACCAGCCAATTATCTCTAGTGGTGGATCCTCAGTGCGATATGAATGTAGCTGTTGGAATTTAATGCGCCCAATCCTTTATTCTCAATGGAAATAAACTGTAGAAACATATAATTCATCTGGCAGAAGATTCCTGTATAAAATATTACATATTCAGCAAAATCTCACCAATGTAAAAAGTTGCTGGAACTTGCTTGTCCCCAATTTGCTGGATGAGTAGATTGGAGGTCGTGGGCTCATGTCTCAACCATAGGGCAACACCAAGGATCACTCCTCCTGCCAGCTGTAAGAGAAATGTATAACTCATTAGATGATAGAAGGAGGTGAAAAGACAAGTTTATGGGCACTAGGTGCCCTTCACGCCATACAAAAAACAAATATTCCAATATAATATACAAAGAACTTTAGGTTCTTGATGATTCCAATCATCAAGAACCCAAAGATCTTTGTATCACCAAAACCAATACATACATGTGTGTGATGGTTCTACCCCCAGCACCACACCCTCCTATGTGTCCATATTATAATCCTGCCCTCATAATAAGAGACTTGCGATGATCTCACTGTTTTCCTCTAGAGCTCTGCCAACACCAAGGAGCTGTAAAAACCATTTTACACATTAATCTTTATGACAACAGCGCTAAGTAATGTTGCCTGCGATGGTATGACTATTCTCAGCAGGTTATCACAGCACTCGGTGCCATAGTCAATTATCAGCCTGTCGGGTACGAGCTAAATATACTCTTATTTCACCTGCCTGGATGGTTCTCCATCCCTTCGGGAGATCATGGCCGTATAGTGCGCACATTCCCTTAGTATATAAAGGAGAGCTCTTGTCTCACAGTCAGTTAATGCAGTTATCCCAGAAAGCTTTTCCATAATATATGGAGACAGTTTCTTGGGTAACTCTATTATGTATGCTTATTAACAGAAGACAAGAGCTCTCACTGTAATGGGGGAAACAATTCTTCTGGACTGTCGACAACTGGCTCAGAATATTCTCCTTACTTATTTTATAAATTTCTACCCACTACCAAACAGAGGGTTTCTTCGTGTTTTATTATTGTCTTCCATTTGAAGTACAGTATTTTTCGCACTATATTTTTCCAGAAGGGTAAAAATACTCCTCTCACCAGTTTTGAGGAGTATTTTTACCCGGGGAGGAGTATGAAAATTTCGGTAATACGCCGCACACATTACACTCACACAGCGCACACACTACACTCACACAGCGCACACACTACACTCACACAGCGCACACACTACACTCACACAGCGCACACACTACACTCACACAGCACACACACTACACTCACACAGCACACACACTACACTCACACAGCACACACACTACACTCACACAGCACAGTCACACAGCACACACTACACTCACACAGCACACACTACACTACACTCACACAGCACACACTACACTCACACAGCACAAACAGAACACTGCACACACTCACCCGGCCTTGCTCTTAAGTCCCGTCGGGATCTCATAAACGCAGGCAGCTGCGGGCAGGTAGAGATGGAGCAGGACAGGGAGCAGCAGCCCCGCTATCCACAGGTCTCCCGCGCTGTGATCGCGCTACAGACACTTTTTTTGCAGCGCGCGCCGAACCGCTCAGCCTGCGCGCTACTGGGAATAATTGGCAAGCGTAACTTTATGTATGGCAATTATTTTGGGGGGTAATGGCGCCTCATCAAGCGTCTATGACGGGTGGTGAGGCGTTAATGCGACCTCTGAAGGCGCGCCATCAATAAATGCCTTCTAAAATGTCTTGGTTCATATATAAGGTGCACTGGATTATAAGGCGCGCCTGATTATAAGGATGAAAGACCAGCAGGTGGCAGACCTGTGCACAGTTCAACGCAGCTGTATGTACGGTTCATATATAAGGCGCACCTTTGATTTCTGAGAAAATCAAGGGATCTTTTGTGTGCCTTATAGTCTGAAAAATATGGTTTTTTCCGCAAAATAGAGGGGGGGGGGTATACTGTGCACAAGATAAGATCCTAGGCAAAGTACATTTTTTTACTGTATGTTATTATGTGGCATAATACAATTATTATCCCATAATAGCATAAAGCCAGTGTGAAAGGACCTTACCAGTACTATATGTTCAAAATCATTTGGACATCAAAAGTTCTAATAAATGGGGTACCCATCAATCAAAACTTTTGAAACATCACTATTAACATGAGAACTCCTCTTGGCACTTATCTGGTAGTAGTCTCCTATGAGCCGGTCTTTAGGGAAGTCCATGAACAAGTGTTGATATCAGTACCTAAACCTCCACCCATCATAACGTCAACATATTACTATAATACTGTATTGCAAAATAATTTTTTACAGTTAGATCTCTATAACTTCCCTAAGCAGGGCTGTGGAGCCAGTGAGCCAAACTTCCAACGTTGACTCCTCAATTCATTCCACTTCCACAAAATAGTCACCAACTCTGGCTCTAAGCCCTGTTTTCCTTGTCACTCTAGCAGTTGTAAGATTCCATCACAGTGCCTTTTTCCTCTGATTTGCAGCGGAGGTGCTTCACTACTGAGCATGTACAGTAAAGTGCAGCACACATTTATCTCAACTAAACATCTAGTAGAGGATGTATAACCCACAGTCAACAGGCCACATGCGATCTGTCAATCCTCGAGTTGTGACCCGCAACTTTCTGATAATCAAAGTCCAATGAACGCTTCCAAAACTAATGCAGGAGGCGTGGTAGCAGTGAGTGCAGCTGAGAAATACAGTACTCACCGCTCCTGGGTCCTCTCTTGACACTCATCTAAGTGTCCTGACTTTGTATCTGCATCGGCATCAGCACCCAGACCAGAGTGGTCCCAGGAACAGGAGAAGACCCAGGAGTGGTAAGTACTTGTCAGCTGTATGATACTGCTTCCACAGAGCAGAACATGGGAGAGAGCAAGGTGAAGTGTGCTGCAGGGAGAAGAGGAGCCAGGAAAAAAGACGATCTGTTCATTTTTTGTCTTCTCTGGGGTCTCCAGTTTTAGTATTTTTAAGCTCCAGGGGGTCTCCAGTGTTATCAGTTGTCTGTTTTGCTGTTTCCAGTACTAATATTATCTGCTCTGGGGTCTCCACTATTATTGTCTCCTCTGAATGCAGTATCTGATTTTGGGGGTGCTTTTTATTGCTGTACTTTGGTATTTAATTTCTGGGGTGGCATTTATGTGTTGTGGTTGTTGGTGCATCTAGGGTGCTGGTTACTGGTGCGGCCACTTAAAGTGGAGCGGTATGACAATGTGGCCCTGTAAATGTTCACCTCTGGTATACATTAGATCACACATTTAAAGAAAATGTCATAATTTTTAGAATTTATTATATGTGTGTCTATTTTATCACGACTCTGACTCCACCAAAATGGATCACCGACTCTATGACTTCACAGCCCGGCTCCTAAGGGTTGAGTCAAGGGTCCGAAGCATGACTCAAATTTTGGTGGAGAATGGTTAGATACCTTTCATTTGCAAAATAAAAAAGAGCAGGAGAAGGAGCATTGTATGAAGATGTATATACTAGTCTATGTTATCGAAGTATCTTTGTGGTCTACTATAATCCCATACATAGTACATCACTAGGTTGTCCTGCTGTGTTGGGTCTTTCATCTGGGCCAACCATGATGCTTATCTATCAATTATGTCCGGAACGAGAAATTGAAGGAACTTTGTCATAAGTGGTGCACAAAGTGGATTTGCAAGAAGTTTTGGAACTTGTAGGTTTAGGTTATAGCTCTGTAAAAAATAAAAAAGAAGCTATATCTGGATACTTCAGCAGGGGGTGTCAAGACAGCCTACAATGGTTCAGAAGGATGACTAAAGTTTTCTTGTAAGAGGTCATCTAGGGCAGAGATATTTTTTACTGACTCAGTTCCCTTTCCTTGGGAAGGAAACCTTAATCTTAGTTTGTTTTTTGAGAAAATAAAGGCAGAGTCATTTCTGCCATTCCAAGTACTGGGAGGTGAAAGGGTGACACAGAAGGGGGTTGCCCTGAAAGGTCACAAAGATCAGGAAGTTCAAGGACAGAATATACCAAATCCTAAAGAGATAAACACATCCTATACATAAGACAAATGACAATGCCAGTGAAGAACTAGTCCACGGCCACACAATATATCATCAACAGCGATTTCCATACAAATTTTATGTGGGGTTGAGTTCACTTCTGCATTGCAATTTCTGATTTTCTGTTCCAAAAAGGAGCAAAAAGACTGGAATTTTGGGGGTCCTACTCCCCTTCTGGAATAATATGATGTACCTTATCACAAGAGTGTTGAAATACCCCTTCTATTTTGATGTATTGCTGTATTACTATGGCAATTTTGTGATCCTCTCAATACTTTGTATGTAATATTGTTTTCCATTTACCTCCATCCTTGTTATTCTTATTTTGATATTATAAAATTTTAAATTTAATAAAAATTATCTTAAAAAAGTAGAACTAGAATAGCATTTTACTTTTCCACCAAATACTAAAACTGACCCCCTCCAATGAAAATGTGAAGCAATTGTAATGCTTCTTTTAGCCCAGATGTGGACACTTTAGGCCCCTTTCACACTTGCGTTTTTTCACGCACGTTTTCTGCGCTTGCTTTTGACGCACAGAACTTGCATTGCACACTGACCCACTGTAACCAATGGGTATTTTCAGACTTGCATTTTTTTTCACGCACATTTAAATCTCGGCATGCTCTACTTTTTCAAGTCACGCACGTGAAAAACGCAGCATACAAGTCTATGGAGATGCATCAAAAACGCATCGCACTCTGAGACACTTGCAAGTCTAATGCAAGTGCAATGCGTTTTTCACGCATCAATTGCCATAGAAAAGATAGAGCTCAGTCCTGAGTCCATTTCACGCACATTTTCTGTGCGGGAAAAACGCATTGAAATTGCATTGAAAACGCGCATGAAAAACTGAGACACTGAACAAACTCTGACTGAAAACTGATTGCACTCTGATGCAAAATGTGCGTTTTTCACTGACCAAACCCTGATCGCTCCCTGATCAAACTCTGACGTGATCTGCAACACAAGTGTGGAAGGGGCCTTAGGCTGGTTATTTTTGGTTCTCGGAACCAAATCGGAGCAATCAAAGACATGGTCATGGAGCAGCTATTAAAAAAATAAAAGGTATTGTCTGTTCAATGGAAGTTTTTTCGCAGGTTAGGGGAAACCTTGCAGATTATTGGGGGTCCCAGTTTTATCCCGTCAGTTTTATCCCAAGTAGTCGAATACTGTGTTTGGCTATTTCCATAAGCACCACTGAGATGTATAGAGAGGAAAGCACATGGGTGACTCATTTCTCTATAAACTTGTGTGAGATATCCCCTGCCCTGTGGATAGGGGAAAACTTGGAGTGACCAGACAAGCCCTTAAAGTAGTATGAAAATTCAAGAAATGTCAAGGGACATGAGCCCCACCTTTGGGCATCCACTGTAATATACAGCATGGGGGGGGGGGGTCTCCAACCCTGATATTACTGCTTAAAGGGAACCTATCACGAGGAATGTCATTTTTAACTGTTGACAGGTTCCAATAGCCTTTACAATGATGAGTTCAAAAATGCCTTTGTCTGCATTCTGAATGGTTTCAGTGCTTTATAAAAGTATATTAGACATCAACAGCACGTCACAGGGGTGAAAAGTCTCCATCACCTTGATTCTCCTGAGATCTATAGCTGACAAAGGTAGAGGGGAGTGAGCAAGGGAGAAGTGTAGGGAGCGGTATGAATCGAGGAAATGGGGACTCAGGCCATTGGAGTTCCGCCCACCCCCGTAACAAGGGCTGGTGCCAGCACTGGACTTACCTGGCCAAGTGCCGGGTCCTAGAGCTGCTGGGGGCCCCACATAAAGCTGTACATAAGGAATCCAAGCTTTACATAAAATAACCGTGAGGGAGCTGTTTGGGATGATAAACTAGGCAATATTTTAGGGAACAGGAGTTCACTGCAAAGGGAGGCTCTGTCGCCCAGGGGCCTACTGCTACCTAGAGCCGACCATGCCCCTGACTTGCTGGACAGGACTGGCAATGAGCCAGGTAATGTCTACTATCCTTTCATAAAGTACTGAAAAAATTAAAATGTTATAGAGCAGGTGGAGCTGAGCAGATTGTACATAGTGTCCTATCTGCAGGCAACATGTTATAGAGCAGGAGGAGCTGAGCAGTTTGTACAAAGTGTCCTATCTGCAGGCAGCATGTTACAGAGCAGGAGGAGCTGAGCTGGAATAAGTTGAGGGTATTTCCCCTAAAAGGTGTTTCTCCTGGCCCCCTCCACTTTTATTTGGCTTGCATACATGTTGTACGATAACTCTGTCATAGAATATAAGAGTAGAAGGCCAGGTCTTAAAAGACATCTACCGTCTGGATCAAGGATTGTAAACTCTTCTTTAAACTTTCTATGCCCTTGTTTGTTTGTTTTTTTTAGAAAAAAAGTCTTTACAAATTATGCATATAAGTCTGAGGGGCTCATTTGTATAATTTTAAAAGCCTTTTTATGTAAAAACTAGGGCATAACAAAGAGGGATAAACCAGGGATACTTACTCATAGATCCAGGCGCTGTGACTGTGGTTTTCTTCATATATTTGTTATCCATGTCCTTTTTCCTTCTAAAATCAATGTTTTAAATTATGCTATTGAGTCGAAGGGTTCTGGGGGGTGTTACCAAAGCCCCTCTGTGTTTTAGCTTCACAGGCTCTTACACTGTGCAGGAGCTCTTCGCCCCTTCTATTGTATGAGATTAGGGCAGGTAAAGGGAGGGGGGAGTGCCAAGGGAGCAGAGGGGAGGGGGGAGGAAAAAATACTCCAACAGCCCGTGAAGCTACATCTGGAGTACAGCCCCCAGAGCCCCTCTGACTCATTAGCATATTTATAAAAGTTGATTTTAGAAGGAAGGAGGAGATCATGGATAACAAATATAAGAATTCTACTACAGTTACGGTGGTGGATCTATGGGTAAGTGTCCCTGGTTTATCATGATAGATTTGATGGTAGATTTACTTGAGGGAATGGCGGCTTAGCCTGGCCACACACATTGGAGAGAATTCATAAAGACATAGGGGCAGATTAACTTACCCGGTCCTGTCGCGATCCAGCGGCGCGTTCTCTGCGGTGGATTCGGGTCTTCCGGCGATTCACTAAGGAAGTTCCTCCGACGTCCACCAGGTGTCGCTGCTGTGCTGATGTCCGACGAGGCCCGCCGGAGTTCACGATTCTATACTTGGTGAAGGTAAGTGCGTGTCCCGCAACACTTTTTTTTTAAAAATGCGACGGTTTCTCCGAATCCGTCGGGTTTTCGTACTACCATGCCCCCCGATTTCCGGCGCGTGCATGCCGGCGCCGATGCGCCACAATCCGATCGCGTGCGCCAAAATCCCGGGGCAATACAGGGAAAATCGTCGCAAATCAGAAATATTCGGGTAACACGTCGGGAAAACGAGAATCGGGCCCTTAGTAAATGAACCCCCATAGTTTTAAATGTCTTAAAATTCTCCCCGCCAGCGTTTAGGAGAGCGCGTCTAGGTAGATAATGGGCGCCATGTCTGCCAGGAGGCACCTAAGATCAGGGTGATTGGAGGGATTAGTCTTTGATTACAAATTCACCCTACCTGTCCTGCTACACACCAAATTGGGGGTGGCATGTCAGAAAAGCGGGTGAAACTGGCGAGGATGGAGATTACATGCCTGGCGGTATAATGAATCTCCATCCATGGATGAACATTTGTTCAACCAATGGCTCTCCCACCTAATCTTCTGCCGGATTTTTTTTTTCGGGGAGGGGGGAGGGAGGGGAATGTGGGTTGGAGTAATGTACCAACAAGTCCTCCAAGAACAAACCGAACAGCATGTTGTAAATCCAATCTTTATTTTCCTTATATTTGGTCATTTTACTGTAGCGTGTGGCCAGCTGGACCCCCCATACACAGCCAGGGGTGCATGTATATGGGGTTGGGTCTCGGGACATATAATGGAAATGTAGGATTGGTTTTACTACACTTGACCTGAATTGACTTTTATCATTCGGAGCAGAGGGAAATGGGAGGAGACTTCAGATGGCGAATTCTTCCAAGCGTTGTTGGATTCCATCTGTTGATGGGGTCCGCTTCTTGCCAAGGCTTTGATACCGATTCTTGTACGATCCATGCAGGTCCTACTGGCTGCAGCTGTCCATATAACTGAGCTGCCAAGAGCGAAGCCTTCCCCGCAGCAGAAACTTATACATCTTGCTGGCTTAATCCTACAGGGAGCAGGCAGGCTCTATACCCGTATTTTTATCGGCACTATAGGTGGGCACACAAAAATCCTTTGATCTTCTCAGAAATCAAGGTCGCCTTATAGTCCGTTGCTCCTTATATAATGAACTTACTTACAGACAACACTGCCTTGAACTGTGCCCAGGTCTGCCCCACCTGCTGGTCATTCACTCATAATCCGGTGCGCCTTATAGTCCCGTGGCGCCTTATATATGAACCTACCTATATGACCCACACTCCCTAGCGGCACAGACCCGCTATTCCTCTTGGGCAGCGGCTACATTGCTACCAAGCATACCTCCCTTTACTGATTCCACTTTACAGACTGAGTTTGATAAAGGTCTATTGGTGACCGAAACGTCACGTTATAGTTTGTATCATAAAAAACCCCTGCAACCTATACAGTGTGAACTGGAGTCCAAGATTTTTCTACAACTATATGGGATTGGGACCCTCTCCAGTGCACCTGCATCGCTGAATACTTATTAAGTGTTGCACCAAATCAATTTTTTATATATGAACCTAGACCTTGTAGCAGGCATTTATTGATGGTGCGCCTTATCCTCCAGGCGCCTTATCTCCGAAAAATACTGTACTACAGGGGCTGGCAGGCTAATACACAGGGGGCTGGGAGCTTGACTACAGGGGAGCTGGCAGGCTATATACTACGGGGGCTTGCTGGCTAATACAGAAGGGGGGCTTGCTGGTTATCTACCATTGGGGCTGGTAGGCTATACCTGGGAGAGTGTGACCTCATGCATTTTCCATCCCTCGCTTATACTCGAGGCTTTTTTTCCTTTTTTGTGTTAAATTAGGGGTCTTGGCTTTACCGGATCCGGCTTATACTCGAGTACATATTATTCCCATGCTGTGTACCGGGAAGCTGGAAAAACGTCCCTAATGTGGTGAAATGGGGAAAAAGATTTACAATCACTTTCTTGTTGGGCTCAGTTTTTACTACTTTCACTGTGCACTCCAAAGGATACATCTACTTTATTCTTTTTTAAAAAATCTACATTTTCAAAACTAAAAATGATTATGTAAGGAAAAATAATCCATAAATCGTCCACCATCTGACTCTAATAACTTTTTTCATACTTCGGTGCACAAAGCTGTGTGATGTGTCATCTTTTGCTAAATGAGCGGACATTTTCATTGCTACTATTTTGAGGACTGTGCAACCTCTTGATCACTTTTTATTACATTTTAATGTGGTGTAAAATGTATAAAAAGGATGGTGTCAATATTTTTTTGGCCTATTTTTCGTTATGGCGTTCACGGTCGGGAAATAACCCGTTTTTATATTTTGCTAGATCAGATTTTTGAGACGTCAAGCGATACCTAACATGTTTGTGAGTTTACTGTTTAGTAATAAAACATTGTGATATCAGTTCTAGGAAAGGGTGTGTTTGGTTTTTTAAAATTTTTTTGTTTATTTTTTTTAAACATTTTTCAAACCCCAACACACAATATGAAACGTTATTTTTGCTGGGGAAGATGGCAAAATACTGTAAAGAGGAGTTTTTTTTTTTGTACAGGAGGTTTTAATTTTTGTGTAAATGTAAAGAAAAACATACAAAAGATCGCACCGACCCAAGAATAAAGTAGACATGTCCTTTGGGAGTCACAGTGAAGTCCTGTAAGTCAAAGCGCACAAGAAAACGTGCAAATGCGTTTTTCACCAATTTAAAAACCTGCATTAAGAATTTTTTCCTGCTTCCACCAGGTACACGGCATGGATATTTGAATACCATCACTATGAAATGCTATTAGATACGCAGAAAACAGCCTGTTACACCATTTCTCTACTTGGAAAAATAAAAAAAGTTTATGGATATTTTGGGAAGGTTGGGAAGTGGAAAATGAAAACGCAAATGAAAAAGGGCTTGGGCGTTAAACTGTAAACTACAAAGATAAATAACAGCTACACCCTAGAGCAATGTGGGCCCAGTGGGCACTCAGGCCACACCAGAGAGTACGCGACATGTATCTTCCTGCAGTACCAGACAGCTCAGCACTGGACTTGCTGTGCACAAGCTATTTTTAAAGTGACAGTGCTACTGGGACTACTGAGGAGCAGAGGTGTGACAGATTCTGGATTATCATTGACGCTTCCTGCTCCGGGCCCTGACCCATTCTCCTGTTTATGGACCCCTGGAGCGAAGCTACAATAAAACATCCAATTTATATTATCTATTTTCTACTTTAATTGGGTGCTGATATGAATGAAAGATGTGACAGAGTAGGGAGTATAAATCTCTGTGCTGGCACTTGGCGATAAATAAGTGGGTCTTGGTTGTAGTTTGGCCACTCTGTCTCTAAAAGGTTCGTCATCACTGCCCTTGTGTCAGTCTGCTGTTGTAAAGCTCACTATGAAACACACGATGGCCTGTGGAGCACTGGCTAGGACTCTTCTCTGCATGTAAATGTGTTATGTTAATGAGAAGCAGTCGTCTTGCAGTATGCGGAATACATTTCATTCACGGATTCCTGAATCCAGAATGTCGTTTCCTCTTTGTTCCAATTTATTCCCAAAGTCTACTCAGCATTCCTCTATATACTCCTTGTGTCTGCTGGGGGCCACACCCTTCCTTTCCCAGCTGTGAGGGTCTCCATCCACACATTCCTCAGTCTTTTTATAGACACAAGGAAGACGGTCAGTAAGTTTCTGCTGCGGGGAAGGCTTCGCTCTTGGCAGCTCAGTTATACCGGACCGCTGCAGCCAGTATACCCTGCATGGATCTACAAGAATCGTAATCAAGAAGCCTCCGGGCAAGAAGCGTACGCCCATCAACAATGGAATCCAACAAACGCTTGTAAGAAGTCGCCATCTGACTTCCCTCCCATTTCCCTCTGCTCCGATGATAAAAGTCTTCAGGTCAATGTATTAAAACCAATCCTACATTTCCATTAATGTCCCGAGACCCAACCCCATATACATGCCCCCCTGGCTGTGTATGGGGGTCCAGCTGGCCACACAGTACAGTAAAATGACCAAATATAAGGAAAATAAAGATTGGATTTCAACATGCTTGTTACTTTTGTTCTTGGAGGACTTGTTGGTAATTACTCCACCCACATTCCCCCTCCCCCCCCGAAAAAAAATCCGGCACAAGATTAGGTGGGAGAGCCATTGGTTGAACAAATGTTCATCCATCTAATGAGGGAGATTCATTATACCGCCAGGCATGTAATCTCCATCCTCGCCAGTTTCCCTCCTTTTCTGACGCACCCTCACTTTGGTGTGAAGCAGACAGGTTAATGGGTGAGAATGTTGGAAATCTGGTAAAGACTATAAAATCGCCACCAATCACCCTGATCTTAGGTCCCTCCTGGCAGACATTGCGCCCGTATCTACTAAGAGGCCGCTCTCCTAAACGCTGGTGGGGAGAATTTTAGGACTTTAAACTATGGGGGTTCAGTTACTAAGGCCCAATTCACGGTTTCCCCGACGTGTTAACCACCCCTAATATTTCCGATTTGCGAACGATTTTCCCTGTAGTTGCCTTGCCCCCGGGATTTTGCGTCACTAAGCGATCGGATGTGGCGCATCGCGCCCGCATGCAACGCGCCGGAAATCGGGGGCATGGTGTACGAAACCACGGATTCGGGAAACCGTCGCATTTTTAAAAAAAGTGTCGCGGGACATCGCACTTACCTTCACTCCACAATCATACGAATCGTAACTTCCGGCGGGCCTCCGCGACATCAGCCAACAGCAGCGCACCTGGGGGACGTCGGAGGAACTCCTTAGTGAAACGCCGGAAGACGCCGAAGGCCATCCGCAGAGAACGCGCTGCGCGGTCGCGACAGATGAACCGGGTAAGTTAATCTGCCCCGCATGTCTTATATCGATCTCCCAATTTTGTGGCCAGGCTAAGCCGCCATTCCATCAAGCAAATCTAACGCATCAAATCTATCATGATAAACCAGGGACACTTACCACATAGAGTGCCACCACCATAACTGTAGTACAGAATTCCTTATATTTGTTATCCATGATCTCCTCCTTCTCTAAAATCACGTGGATAAATATGCAATTGAGTCGAGGGCTCTGGGGGGCTGTACTTCCAGATGTATCTTCGCACGGCTGTTGGAGTAGTTTTTTCCTCCGCCCTCCCCTCTGCTCCCCGTGGCACTACCCCCCTCCCTTACCCTGCCTAAATCTATACATCGAAGGGGCGGAAGACTCCTGCACAGGTGTAAGAGCCTGTGAAGCTAAAACACGAGGGGCTTTGGTACACCCCCCGAACCCCTCGACTTAAATAGCATAATTTAAAACATTGATTTTAGGAAGGAAAAGGACATGGATAACAAATATATAATAAAACCACAGTCACAGCGCCTGGATCTATGAGTAAGTGTCCCTGGTTTATCCCTCTTTGTTATGCCCCAGTTTTTTACATAAAAAGCTTTTTAAAATTATACATAAATGAGCCCCTCAGACTTATATGCATAATTGTAAAGACATTTTTTATTTCTAAAAAAAAAACAAACAAGGTCATAGAAAAAAAAAAAATTTAAAGAAGAGTTTTACAATCCTTGATCCAGACGGTAGATGTCTTTTAAGACCTACCCTCTACTTTTATATTCTAGAAGAGTTAATCGTACAACATGTATGCAGCCAAATAAAATATGGAGGGGGCCAGGAGAAACACCTTTTGGGGAAAACCCTCAACTTTCTTCCATTCAAATACTGGACTCGCATGCAAAACATGACCCTCTGCAGCCAAATATGACTCTTCTCTGCTCATTTTCACATGGAAGAGACTTTGGAGAAGATTTTTTAATAGGTAAAAAATTTAGATTTTACATAAAAGAGGAAATTCTCGAAAGGACATCTCGTATCCTAAAAGGGGTTAGTGCAGTAAAATCTGGTGACACTTTGCCCCATACTTCTGTATTTCATGGGGCTCTAGCCTCAATATTGGTTTGCCCTAGTATTACCTCTGTGGCCTTCAGTAAAAGGATCTTGGGCACAAGTTATTTGAAGGCTAAGTTTTTGGATTGAATGGACACTTTCCCATGGAAACCAATCCGGTTCTGTTTATTCCATTATAGTTAGCGGTGAAGTTGGCAATGACATATGTCACCTGACCCTAATCGTACTTCAATGTAGACTGGATATAAAAATAACCATTCAGGGTCCAACTTACATGCGATTATAGGATTTTTTTTTTTTAGTATTTTATTAGCTTTTCAGCCCTTAATGCCACCCATAGTCCTCAAAGTTCTTCTAGAAAGTGCAAGAAAGTCACACATGTCCCCTGGATTGCCATCCCCCAACACCCCCCTCAATCCTTCCAGAATTGAATAAAGTGACAACAATGTTATAATGTTAATATCTGCTTTATACAAGATGTAGACTTGTATATCGGGCCCCACGTTACATCCTATCTCTAGCGTTCTGACACTTCTGCTCTTCCTGTTTTCTCTAGCGATTTCCTGTGTTTTGGGCAAACCTAGTCAATAGTTCAGTCTGTTATAGAGACATTATTAGAGTAAATACGGGTCACCTTCCTCTGACTCCAGAGCTTTCCCGTGTGTGATACAACAGATCATTAGGTTTACACCGTTATGTAAGGTATTTTTATTTTTTTGTGATTTTTATGCCTATTTAATAATGACATATGGCACATTGCCTTATGAACACTACAATACAAAAAATTGAGAAATAAATGTGCCCATAAAATGTAACCTTACAAATTGTTTATAGAGTCTGTGGTCAGCAATAAAGCACAATGAGAAGATCGATATTTTTTAGCAAAGGTTGCATCATAACTTCTATTTAATTCATTAAATCTTTGCTTCTGTTCACTGGAACTCAGTTGCCTGTCCAAATGCTGCCTGCAGATAGGACACTATGTATAATCTGCATCCGCTCCTCCTGCTCTATGGCTGCTGAGGCTGCAGATAGACACTATGTAATAATATGCTCAGCTTCTCCGGCTCTATACCATACGGGCCTGCAGATATAGGACACTACTATCTACGATATTTCTCAGCTCCTCCTGCTCTGTACAGCTGCCTAAACATGCTGGAGACCCTCCCCCCCCCCCTAAATGCTGGCACAATATTACAGTGGAATGGCCCAAGTGGGGCTCATGTCCCTTGACATTTCTTGTGAATTTCATACTACTTTAATAAGGGCTGTCTCGGTCACCTAACATCCAAGTTTTCTTCCCAATCCACAGGGCAGGGGATAATCTCACCAAGTTTATAGAGAAATTAGTCACCCATGTGCTTTCGTCTCTATACATCTCAGTGGTGCTTATGGGAAATAGCCAAACACAGTAGTCGACTACTTGGGATAAAAACTGGAACCTGCCCCAATACTGCAAGGTTCCCCTAACCTGCGAAAAAAACTTGCTTGAACAGACAATCCCTTTATCTTTTTAATAGCTGCTCCATGACCATGTCTTTGATTGCTCCGCTTTGTTCCGAGAGCCAAAAATAACCGGCCTTAGGCCCACCTTCCACACTATGGCTTTGGTCAGATCACGTCAGATTCTGATCAGGTCTATCAGGTTTGGTCATGACAACGCAACATTTTGCATCAGAGTGTCAATCATTTTCAGTCAGAGTTTGTCATTGTCTCAGTTTTTCACCGCCGTTTCAAGATTGCAAATTTATTTCAAATGCATTTTTCAATGCGTTTTTGTCCGCCAGAAATGTGCGTGAAATGACTCAGGACTGAGCTCTATCTTTTCTATGGCACTTGATGCGTGAAAACACATTGCACTTGCATTTGACTTCGCAAATGTGTCTCGAGTGCTATGCATTTTTGAATGGCTCTCCATCTACTTGTATGTTCGTTTTTTCACACGCGGTGCTTGCAAAGTAGAGCTGCTTGAATTTAAAATGCGCGTTAAAAAAAACGTGCATGTTGCGTGAAAAGAAATGCAAGTCTGAAAATACCCATTGGTTACAATGGGCAGAGTGCCAAATGCCGTTGCTGTGCGTCAAAAGCAAGCGCATGAAACAGCCCTAAACGCTATTAAACGGCGTTTGAAAAACGCAAGTGTGAAAGGGCCCTAAGGTGTCCACATCTGGGCTAAAAGAAGCATTCATTGCTTCACATTTCATTGGAGGGGGTCAGTTTTAGTATTTGGTGGAAAAGTAAAATGCTCTTCTTAGTTCGATTTTTTTAAGATAATTTATTAAATTTAAATTTTATAATATCAAAATAAGAATAACAGGATGGAGTTTAAATTGAACCAATATTACATACAAAGTATTGAGAGGATCACAAATGGCCATAGAATACAGCAATACATCAAAATAGATAAGGGGTATTATCAACACTCTTATTCCATCATTTTATTCCAGAAGGGGAGTAGGCTGACCCCAAAATTTCCAGTCCTTTTTGCTCCTTGTTTGGCACAGAAATCAAAATTTGCAATGCAGAAGTGAACTCACCCTTACATAAAATTTGTATGGAAAAATCAGCAGTTGATGTTACTGTGATGGCCGTGGACTATTTCTTCACGGCATTGTCATTTGTCTTATGTATAGGATGGTGTTTAATCTCTTGTAGGATTGGGTATTTCTGTCCTTGAACTTCCTGATCTTGTGTGACCTTTCAGGGCAACCCCCTTCTGTGTCACCCTTTCCCCTCCCGTACTTGGATGCAGAAATGACTCTGCTTTATTTTCTCAACAAACAAACTAAGTTTCCTTCCCAAGGAAAGGGAACTGAGTCCAGCTTAAAAAATTCTCTGCCCAGATGAACCTCTTACAAGAAACTTTATCATCCTTCTGAACATTGTAGGCTGTCTGACCCCCCCTGCTGAAGTATCCAGATATAGCTTCTTTTTATTTTTTACAGAGCTATAACCTAAACCTACAAGTTTCCAAAACTTCTTGCAAATCCCTTTGTGCAAACCACTTATACAAGTTCCTTCAATTTCCTCGTTTCCCGGCCTAATTGATGGGATAAGCTCATGGTTGGCCCAGATGAAAGACCCAACACACAGGACAACTCTAGTGATGTACTATGTATGGATTATAGTAGACCACAAAGATACTTCGCTCACATAGACTATTATATACATCTTCATACATTGCTTCCTTTTCCACTCTTTTTTTTGCACATGAAAGGTATCTAACCATTCATCCCACCCAAAGTTGAGTCATGCTTCGACCCTGACTCAACCCTTATGACCGGGCTGTGAAGTCATAGAGTCGTGAATCCATTTTGGTGGAGTCAGAGTCGTGGATAAAATAGACACACATAAAATAAATTCTAAAATTTATTACATTTTCTTTAATGTGTGATCTAATGTATACGAGGTGACACTTTTACGGGCCCACATTGTCATATACCGCTCACTTTAGTGGCCGCCCATAACCAGCACCCTAGAATGCACAACAACCACAACACATAAATGCCAACCCCAGAAATTTAAATCACCATAGTACAAGCAATAAAAAGCCCCCCAAATCAGATACTGCTTCATAGGAGAAAATAATAGTGGGAGACCCCAGAGCGATAATAATTAGTACTGGAAACAGCAAAACAGGACAACTGAATAACACTTGAGACCCGCCTGGACTTCAAAGATACTAAAACTGGAATAACCCCAGATAAGACAAATAAATGAACAGAATCGTCTTTTTTCCTGGCTCCCTCTTCTCCCTGCAGCACACTTATACCTTGCTTCTCTCCCATGGTTTTTCTTGCTCCTGTGGGAATGCAGTATCATACAGCCTGACAAGTACTTTACCACTCCGGGGTCTTCTCCTGTTCCTGGGAACCCACACGTCTGGTCGGGGTGCTGATGCCGATGCAGATCAAAAGTCAGGACACTAGATGAGTGTCAAGAGAGGACCAGGGCGGTGAGTACTGTATTCTCGCTGCACTCCTGCACCAACGCCTCCTTCAGTAGTTTTGGAAGCGTTCATTATGGACTTTTGATTATCAGAAAGTTGCGGGTCACAACTCGAGGATTGACAGATCGCATGTGGCCTGTTGACTGTGGGGTTATACATCCTCTACAGATGTTTAGTTTGAGATAAATGTAGTGCTGCACTTTAACTGGTACATGCTTCATAGTGAAGCACATCCGCATGCAAATCAGAGGAAAAAGGCACTGTGATGGAATCTTACAACTGCTAGAGTGACAAGAAACAGGGCTTTTAGAGCCAGAGTTGGTGACTATTTTTTTGTGGAAGTGGAATGATTGAGAGGTCACAAACGTTGTAAGTTTCGGGCTCACTGGCTCCTCCCACAGCCCTGCTTATGTGAAGTTTACGAGATCAACTGTAAAAACTTAATTTTGCAATACAGTATTAATAATATGTTGACGTTATCTGATGGGTGGGGTTTTATGTACTGAAAAGAATCAACACTTGTTCATATCGGACTTTCCCTAAGACCCGGCTCATAGGATACTACTACAGATAAGTGCCAAGAGGTTTCTCATGTGTTAATAGTGATGTTTTCAAAAGTTTTGATTGATGGGTACCCCATTTATTACAACTGTTGATGTCCAAATGAATTTATGAACATATAGTAAACTGGTAAGGTCCCTTTCACACTGGCTTTATGCTATTTGGATAATAATTGTATTAAATGGCCACATAATAACATGTTAAAAAACAGTAAAAAAATGTACTTTGGGCCTGGTCTTATCTTGTGCACAGTATCCCCCCCCCCTCTAGTTTTGCGGGAAATACCGTATTTTTCAGAACTATAGGCACACAAAGATCCAGTGTTTTCTCAGAAATCAAAGTGCGCCTTATATATGAACCGTACATACAGCTGCGTTGAACTGATGCACAGTTGCTGCCACCTGCTGGTCTTTCATCCTATAATCAGGCGCGCCTTAAGAATCCCGTGCACCTTATATTGAACCAAGATCCTTTAGAAGGCAATTTTCATTGATTGCGTGCCTTCAGAGGTCGCATTAACTCTCAACCACCCCGTCCTAGACGCTTAGATTAGGGCGCCATTACCACTCCAAACTCATTGCGCATTCGTAACTGTTACTCTTGGCATTATTCCCAGTGCGCGCAGGTCTGATCGCTTTCGGCGCCCGTGCAAACAGAGGTAAGTGTCTGTAGCGCGATCACACCCCAGTCGCGCGCCGGGCCCGCTCAGCGTGACACATGAAACAGTGGAATTGTTTCAGCAGCGACCGGAGCTGAGAGCGCAGGCCCCGGGGAGACCTGTGGATAGCGGGGCTGCTGCTCCTGTCATGTCCTCTCTACCTGCCCGCAGCTTGCCTGCGTTTAGCGTGATCGCCGACGGACTTACAGAGCAAGGCCGGGTGAGTGTGTGCAGTGTTCTGTTTGTGCTGTGTGAGTGTAGTGTAGTGTGGCTGTGTGAGTGTAGTGTACTGTGTGCTGTGTGAGTATAGTGTAGTGTGGGCTGTGTGAGTGTAGTGTAGTGTGTGCTGCGTGAGTGTAGTGTGTGCTGTGTGAGTGTAGTGTGTGTGCTGTGTGAGTGTAGTTGTGTGCTGTGTGAGTGTAGTGTGCGGTGTTGTGTAGTGTATGCTGTGTTCTGTGTGCTGTGTGATTGTAGTGTGTGCTGTGTGAGTGTAGTGTTTGCTGTGTGAGTATAGTGTGTGCTGTGTGAGTATAGTGTGTGCTGTGTGAGTGTAGTGTGAGTGTAGTGTGTGCGGTGGAGTGTAATGTGTGAGATGTAGTGTGCGTTGGGTTGTTTAGTTGTGTGCTGTGGGTGTGTAGTGTGTGCTGTGTGAGTATAGTGTGTGCTGTGTGAGTGTAGTGTGTGTGCTGTGTGAGTGTAGTGTGTGTGCTGTTTGAGTGTAGTGTGTGTGCTGTTTGAGTGTAGGGTGTGTGCTGTAAGTGGTGCGGTGTTTGTAGTGTGTAGTGTGTGCTGTTGGTCTATGCATGTGCTGTGTGAGTAAGTGTTGCTGTGTGAGTTTTGTAAAAAGTGTGGTGGTGCTGTGTGAAGTGTAGTGTGTGTGCTGTGTGAGTGTAGTGTGCGGTGTTGTGTAGTGTGTGCTTGTGAGTGTAGTGTGTGCTGTGTGAGTGTAGTGTTTGCTGTGTGAGTATAGTGTGTGCTGTGTGAGTATAGTGTGTGCTGTGTGAGTGTAGTGTGTGTGCTGTGTGAGTGTAGTGTGTGCTGTGATGGTATAGTGTGTGCTGTGTGAGTGTAGTGTGTGCTGTGTGAGTGTAAGTGTGTGTGCTGTGTGGAAGTGTAGATGTGTTGCTGTGTGAGTGTAGTGTGTGTGCTGTGGTGAATTTAGTGTGTGTGCTGTGTGAGTTAGTGTGTGTGCTGTGGTGAAGTGTAGTGTGTGCGCTGTGTGAGTGTACGTGTGTGCTTTGTGAGTGCAGGGTGTGCGCGTGTGATGTGTAGATGGTGTGCTGTGTGAGTGTAGTGTGTGTGTGTGCTGTGTGAGTGTAGTGTGTTGCTGTGGTGAGTGTACGTGTGTGCCTGTGTGAGTGCAGTTGTGTGCGTGTGAGTGTAGTGTGTGCGGTGGTGTGAGTGTAGTGTGTGCGTCTGTGTGAGTGTAGTGTTTGCTGTTACAGTGTATGGGTGTGCCTGTGTGAGTTGAGTGGTGTGCGCGTGGTGAGTTGTAGTGGTGTTGCGCTGTGCGAGTGCAGTGTGTGTGTGCTGTGTGATTGCAGTGTGTGCGCTGTGTGAGTGGAGTGTAGTGCTGTGTGAGTGTAGTGTGTGTGCTGTGTGAGTGTAGTGTGTGCGCTGTGTGAGTGTAGTGTGTGTGCTGTGTGAAGTGTAAGTGTGTGCGCTGTGTGAGTGTAGTGTGGTGCGCTGTGGTGAGTGTACAGTGTGTGTGAGGCCCTGTGTGAGTCTAGTGGTGTGCTGTGTGAGTGATAGGGTGTGTGCTTGTTAGTGTAGTGTGGTGCGCTGTGTGATGTAGTGTGGTGCGCTTTGTGAGTGTAGTGTTTGCCTGTGTGTCAGTGTAGTGTGTGCTGTGTCAGTGTAGTGTGTCGCTGTGTGAGTGTAGTGTGTGCGCTGTGTGAGGTAGTGGTGTCTCTGTGTGAGTGATAGTGTGTGGCGCTTGTGAGTGTAGTGTGTGCTGTTTGAGTGTAGTGTGCTGCGTGTGAGTGTAAGTGTGTGCTCTGTGTGGACGTGTGTTTGTGGCTGTGTGAGTGCAGTGTGTGCGCTGTGTGAGTGTATGTGTGCCGCTTGGGATTATGCAGTGGTGGGTGCGCTGTGTGAGTGAGTGGTGGTGCGCCTGTGTGAGTGTAGTGTGTGCGCTGTGTGAGTGCAGTGTGTGCGCTGTGTGAGGTAGTGTGTGGGCGCTGTTTTGATTGGAGTGTGTGCTGTGTGAGTGTGTGTGTGCTGTTGAGTGAGTGTGTGCGCTGTGTGAGTGTAGTGTGTGCGCTGTGTGTGTGTGTGTCTGCGCTGTGTGAGTGTAGTGTGTGTGAGTGTAGTGTGTGCTGTGTGAGTGTAGTGTGTGTGCTGTGTGAGTGTAGTGTGTGCGCTGTGTGAGTGTAAGTGTGTTGCTGTGTGATGTGTAGTGTGTGCCGTGTGATGTGTAGTGTGTGGCGCTGTGGTGAGTTAGCTGTTGGCGCTGTGTGAGTGTAGTGTGTGTGCGTTTGAGGGATAATGGTGTGCTGTGTGAGTGTTAGTGGTGTGTGCGTGTGAGTGTAAGTGTGTGCGCTGTGTGTAGTGTACTGTGTGCTGTGTGACTGTATTGTGTGCTGTGGTGAGTGCAGTGTGGTGCGCTGTGTGGAGTTTCGTGTGTGTGCTGTGTGAGTGTAGTGTGTACAGTGTAGTGTGTGCGCTGTGTGAGTGTAGTGTGTGTGCTGTGTGAGTGTCTGTGTGGCCTGTGGTGAGTGTAGTGTTGTGTGCTGTGTGAATTTGTAGTGTGTGCGCTGTGTGAGTTGTAGTGGTGTTCTGTGTGAGTGTAGTGTGTGCTGTGTGAGTGCATGGTGTGCGCTGTTTGAAGTTTGTAGTGTTTGCTGTTTGAGTGTCTTGTGTGTGCTTGTAGTGTTAGTGTGTGCGCTGTGTGAGTGTAATGTGGCTTTGTGACGTGTAGTGTGTGTGCTGTGTGAGTGGTAGTTTGTGTGCTGTGTGGATGTGTAGTGTGTGTGCTGTGTGAGTGTAGTGGTGTGCTCGTGAGTTAGTTGTGTGCTGTGTGGTGTAGTGTTGTTCTGTGTTGAGTGTAGGGTGTGTGCCTGTTGAGTGTAGTGTGTGTGCTGTTTGAGTGTAGGGTGTGTGCTGTGTGAGTGTAGGGTGTGTGCTGTGTGAGTGTAGTGTGTGTGCTGTGTGAGTGTAGTGTGTGCTGTGTGGTGTGTGTGTGCGCTTGTGAGTGTAGTGTCTGCGCTGTGTGTGTAGTGTCTGCGCTGTGTGTGTGTAGTGTCTGCGCTGTGTGAGTGTACTGTGTGCGGCGTATTACCGAAATTTTCATACTCCTCCCGGGTAATAAACCCTCAACAACTGGTGAGAGTGGTATTTCTTACCCTTCTGGAAAAATATGTGCGAAAAATACTGTACTTCAAATGGAAGACAATAATCAAACAAGAAGAAACCCTCTGGTTGGTAGTGGGTAGACATTTTATAAATAGTAAGGAGAATATTCTGAGCCAGTGTCGACAGTTCCGAAGAATTGTTTCCGTTTCCCCCATTCAGTAGAGCTCTTGTCTTCAACTGTTATAAGCATACATAATTCTAGTTAGCCAAGAAACTGTCTCCATATATTATGAAAAGCTTTCTGGGATCACTGCATTAACTGGACTGTGAGACAAGAGCTCTCCTTTATATACTAAGGGAATGTGCGCACTATACGGCCATGATCTCCCGCAGGGATGAGAAAAACCATCCCGGGCAGGTGAAATAAGAGTAATATTTAGCTCGTCCCGACAGGCTGATAATTGACTTGGCACCATTGCTGTGATCACCTGCTGAGAATAGTCCTACCATCGCAGGCAAACATTCACTTAGACGCTTGTTGGGTCATAAAGATTAATGTTGTAACAAATGGTTTTTTTACAGCTCCTTGGTGGTTGGGAGAGCTCTAGGGAAAACTGAGATCATCGCAAGTCTCTTATTATGAGGGCAGGATTATAATATGGCCAATTAGGAGGGTGTGGTGCTGGGGGTAGCACCATCACACACCTGTAGTATGGTTTTGGTGAACAAAGATCTTTGGGTTCTTGATGATGGAATCCTCACGAACCTAAGTTCTTTGTATTTTATATTGGAATATGTTGTTTTTTTGTATGGCGTGAAGGCAACCTAGTGCCCCATAAACTTGTCTTTTCACTCCTTCTAACTATCTCTAATGAGTTTTACATTTCCTCTTCGCGTACATCTTGTCATGAGGAGTGATCCTTGGTGTTGCCTATGGTTTGAGACATGATCCACTACCTCCAATCTACTCAGCCAGTCAAATGGGGTAACAAGCAAGTTCCAGCAACTTTTTTACATTGGTGAATTTTTGCTGAATATGTAATATTTTTATACAGAATCTTCTGCCAGATGAATTATATGTTTCACAGTTATTTCCATTGAGAATAAAAGGATTGGGTCGATAAATTCCAACAGCTACATTCATCTCGCACTGAGGATCCCACCACTAGGATAATTGGCTGGTCCGAAATTGCAGGCCTCTTCCAACAATTTGCTACTGGCAGCTTTGAATAGTCGCTGACTTTGCATAAATCAGTTTGTGGCAAGTGATCACCTCTCCCTGCATTACACTCTCTGAACACTTACTAGACAGAAGTATGCGGTAACTGTCCTTATGCAGAAGAGAGGGGGTACTATGAAGCAAAGCAGCGAGATCTCCTCTTATAGTACAGATGACCGCAGCTTCACAGACAGACAAACTGCAAGAGGGGAAACCTGGTAAAAAAATGAAGATTGTGACCACACAGATGGTTCGCTCAGGTGGTTCACGTCGTTCTCTTATAACTTATATGTTTTCCAGTTGTTGGCATTTAAGGGCACATAAGCATCACCAAACCTCGGAGTGAAAGTCCTTGGGTCTGCCATGAGTATGTGGGTTTTTTTAAGGTTGCTTTTGGACCCATTAAGAGGCTTTAGGATTGTGGAGCTTAGCTCAGATAGGTCATATTTATAACCTACAGTCCTAGTAACCCCACATATAAATCAGTGGTAGTTAATTTTTGATACTTTGGAGAATGCACCACAAATTTGGGGTGTCTCTACTATCCAATAAGCTTCCTGTTTCCTCATGCTGCAGGGTCCCTCTTATGTCGCTCATGAATCAATTTTAGTAATACCATGTTTCCCCCCGAATATAAGACAGTGGGACACTTCACTTACAAGGTCACTCGAGTTCCTAAAATTCTTTTTCCTTGTATAAGGCTTTCATTCGGCTATTCACTACATTGTGCGCCAGACATCTGACTCTGACGTGTTCCCGGGGCGCTGTTCCGACAGAGTTCACCATCTTTTTTGTGGTGCACTTTGGGCGTGCGACACAATTGATAGTTTACGGTACAATAAAACGCTCAGGTGCGAATCAGTCCGACGCACGCCCCCAAATTTATGTGGCATTGAGGCCAGCGTAGTAGCGCCACGAGGATTGGTGCGCCACAATTGCAGCGCACAAACTCTTAATACCTGTGTGAGCCGTTTTAATAGCCATTAAGATGTGCACAGTCGAAAAGTGCAGCGCGACCCTAATTTTTTGCTCCTAAATAGCCACTAGGTGCTTTTTTTTATCAGGGGTGGAGTCTTATTTTTTCGATGTTAAAGACCGTCAAATTTAATATACGTAGTGATGTTTATCACAACATCGGCAGAACCACACAAACTGTAAATTTCCAACAAGAATTTCTTGTGGCTCATTTCCATTTACACTAATCTATGGTACATTTGCCAAATCCAAGTATTTAAAGACAGTTGGTATCCACATCATCTGGAACCTCATCATCACTCTCCACAAACAAATTTCATGCTGAATTTTTGTGGCTCCATTTTCTTTTACAATCATTGGCCCCAATCTCTGTTTAGCACTTAGCAAGCACTTTTCCTAACACATGAGCTCTTCTTGTCCTGGAAGCTGCTCGTAGCATTTGCAAGTCCAAACTGTGAGTATGATTCTATCCCATGAATTCTTGTCTCACCTGTTCACAACCTCTTTGTGGTATCTAAAAGATCTACTAATTGCCTAATGGGAGCTGTAGCATACAGCCGCTTATTTTCAGGGGTGCAGGGGGGGGCGCTTATTTTCTTAAGCGAGAAATCTTATTTTTCAGGGAAACCAGCTATTGGTCTCCTCATATGTCCCCCACTATCCTCCATGTGAAGTAAGTATTGTAGACTTTAAGAGAACAGGAGATCACAGGTACACAATCCGGACCATACATCCTTATAACTTATCTCCATTCCATCTGGCACCACCGTCCCATCACCATCAACTCTGTTTGCATACAGAGGCTCAGTGTGGGTGACGAGGGGTTGCCAGCACAGCCCCCTGCTATCAGCCTAATACAGGCCGCAGTGCCAAACTAAAGTGGGTGGGCCGCTGCCACCACTGACGTTACCACTGAGTCTCAAGTTTCACAGCGTACACCCAGTATACAGCCCACATGCGGAGCAATGTAGTGGGTGGGGAATAGTCGCCTTGGCGCATGTGCTCACCGTGACTGGGTGCCATAGACGTCAATGGGTGCCATGATGAAGCCCCACAAATTAATGGCAGCCAGTATCCTTTTGCGCAATACGTTTTTCTGGGGCCTTACAACAGATGGTAGCTACAGGCTGTAGCCATGACCCCACAGAGCATCTATATACATACACAGCATGTACACAGCACAATAGGAGCTAAGTGTAGTGTTTTTTAAAAAAAAATTTACACCTTCTAGGGCCCAAATGAAAGAGAATCCTGATCCCAGACAACCTCTGTAAATGGTCTCCAACTTCTCTAAGACATTTTGTAATACAGTAGGTGAAGAAAGTATTCAGACCCCTTTAAATTTTTCACTCTTTGTTTCATTGCAGCCAACCGGTAAGATAAAAAAAATTCTTTTTTGCTCATTAATGTGCACTCTGCTGTCCCATCTTTTTTTGGGGGGGGGTGGACAGAGATAAAAAGAAATGTAGATATTTTTGCTATTTATTAAAACCAGAATAACAGTAATATCATATGGTCAATAGTATCATTCCCCTTTGCTCAGTGTTTGAGTAGAAGCAGCTTTGGAGTTTTGGTGTACCGCCGGAGTCTTCTTGGAAGATTCAACAATTTCTCAAACCGGATTTTGGTTGATCATCTGCCTCTTTTTTTTTTGGCAGATCCTCTTAACCTTACCTAGTTTGGATGGTGAACTGGTGAAGCCATTTTCCAGTCTCTCCAGTGCTCATTGGGTTAGGTCAGGTTCTGGCTGGGCCGTCAGGTGTCCCAGAGTTGTTCTGAAGACAACTGATAGAGTGTACACATTTAATTATTAAGACCAATATCCTTTTTGCTCAATCTTACCAAAGAGTGAAACAGTTAAAGGGGACCTGAAATACTTTCTGTACCAACTTTATATCTATCACAAAGCAGATACTTCTTTCCAGCTATTGCTATCACTACTATTATCACTTCCCTCTTCCTCCTATCTGCATTTTTTAATCTGCATCACTTCTAAATTTGATCTTGCTAGTAGACTCCTCTCAAAGAGTCTCATCATCAGCAGCTAGATCTGTCCCACCAGCACAGTAACACTACCAACAGAGGAAATGTACTAAGTTACGATACTGGCAGGGAGAACAGTTTGTTAGAAATGCAAATTACAAGTACAAAATGACAGATACATGTTACTCCTCATGTCTGCAATACTGTATTTCTCAATTTGTTTGAACTGTGGAGGAAAGAACCAATATCTTGGCATTATACAAATTCCTCACAAAATGAAGCCGCGTCTGTTTGCAGAGCCATACCAACAAACAGCATTTAATTCTGTTTGAATTTGTCTCTTGGATATTACCGTGACAATATCCACAATTCTTTCATCCGATGTGTACCATCATGTATAATATACAATAAGTGCAGGTCTGAGGCTATCCGTCATAGGCCATTGCAGGCGAGGTGGATTGTTTATTGATTGTGTGGCCCTTTTCCCTTGTCCGCCTAAATTAAAGATATTTTATGTCATTCTAAGGATCTATATAATCATCGTGCTGTTGGGGCTGTATGATTTTTGTGGGTTTTATAGGATGCTATGGAGCCCTTCCGAATCCCAATGGTCTTTTAGGAACTAAGAAAATACGATACTCTCATATTGCACATATTGTATGCACCCCTTAGGGTGAAGACACACACGTCTTTTTTAGGCCGTTTTTATTAGTGCGTTTTTCACATAGTTAAAAACGCATTAGCGTTTTTTGAAAACGCATGCGTTTTGACCATTTGAATTAATTGGTCAATACCTGTCCAAAAACGCAATGCTTTTTCCAACCCTGCGTTTTTAACGCATTCTTTTTAAACTGTGTGAAAACTAAAACGGCCTAAAAACGCCAGTTGTTGTCTTCACCCCTGGGTAATAACCCACACTGCTTCTGTACTCAGGAAATACACTTTATGATTAAGGGTTTATCTCTTATAAGTAACATGTGTAAGGGAATCAGGGTCACTTGTGGGTGGACATATATTCATAGATAAGCGGAAGCCATAGCAAGAAAAACACTAGTAACAAAACACCTAGGGTACATTTCACACTTAACCCATTCAACCAATTCCAAATGGCTATATAACACTTCCTAATTGCTTTAACCCCATGCAGATAACATGTGTATTAGACATTAGGCAAGGGATAACTTCAAACATCTATAATTTGTCTAAAAAACCATGGCCCCTAAAACACGTTCTGCAGTCATTTTATTAAAGAAATGAATTCCTCTTCCGCTTTATTATCATCACTATTCTTGCTGGCGCCTCCAAGCGCTGCCGACAGCCGGTGATGTCGCCCCAGCTGTCGCAAATCAATCACTGAGCCTACAACCTTGCACAGCTGCCCTGGTCTAATGCCTGCTGCGTAAGGTGTAAGTACTCACCCGCATTAACAGAGATTGATGTAACCAGCTGTCCTGCAGCGCTTGCGGCTTGGAATTAATAATGATGAGATGAAGGTTACTGCAATTTTTTATCAATGGACGGAGCCAGATGCGCTCGGCTTCCGGAGGCTTGAGCTCCTCCAGCTACTAGTTACTAGCATATTTTTGCTAAGTGCTTTAAAAATTCAGTGTAGCCGACCTGCCTGGATATGGAGAAACCCTGGCCCTTAACCTCTAATGTAATCGAGCATTGCTTTGGTGTCAGTCTACCACCAACTAAATCAAGTGGGAGATGTCTTGGTATCCTTAAAACTCTCTAACCCGCCTGGGGAGGGAACTGTAGAAAAACGAAACTAAACTGAATTGCCTACCTGCCTCCGTTGCTTCCGCCTGTCAATGCCCTGCCCTGTTTATTTACAGACCAAACTACTTCGCCACTTGATTAGCAGCATTGTATTCCATAGGTGTAGCGGACTCTGTAACCAAACAGGGCAACCCAAAACTGATGGGCGGTAGCCGCGATGACAATAGGGCGACCCCCTGAACAGCCACTTATTTGTTTTTTAAAAGGCTGGACAACCCAGTTAATATGACCACTATACCTGCTGCTTTGGCATTGGGCTAATCGGCTGTGTACTGTGTCGTGGGATAGACAATTTCGAGCCTTTTGGTGAGGACAATAAATAGTTTACATAGAGAGTCACTCAGGGTTTTTCTCCTCTCCACCTTACACCTACATGGATAATCCCAGGGGGCGATTTGGGTTAATCCTAATATCTCTAAGAGGAAGAATCTTTAAGACAGCCCGGAGACCTGCACAATTAATAAGATTAATCATAAATAAGGCACTGGTTACAAGATATATCTCACCTTTGGGAGAAGTGTATTGTTACTGATGATATTTTTATTAGTTTCTCAAATGTTCTTTTTGTATATACATAGTGGGTCTCCTATGACTTATCCCACACTTCCTCACCTCTCCTCCCCTTGCTGTCGCTGCAGTTTTTCGCCTGTTTTAGTAATCCTTTTGCATGTGAAGTCGCTTGCCGGCATCTGGGGTGTTTGTGAAACAGAGAACAGGTAAGATGGAAGTCCTATCCTAATCTTTACATTATAGTTTCCCACGAACCGGACCCTAAGGGTTTATAAGGTGACCTTTTCCCCCATATGAAGAGACTAGGATTATACAGTAAAATTACATATATTACATTTTATTTACAGATTTGAACTGTTGACTATTAGTATATTATATCAATTATAATTGATAGCCCGAACTTGTGATCACCAGTGATCCTAGGGAACAGCACTGCCCTTGTGGAAGCATCCTTCTGCATTTCCGGCATATGATTCACATCACCCTCCGGTCACATGAACCCTCAGTGATCTCGTAATCATGTGATACACATTATGGGACAACCCCAACCTTGGCTATACATTTTACAAATTAGGATTATGTAACCCAGAATAATACGTGAACCTTCAATCCCAACAAAAATTATGTACATGTAGGTAGACACCCTAATACACTCCCCTCCTGAGTAGATGGCTCTATCTGGTGAATCAACCCTATGTGTTGGATACGTATGTTCCCTTATGATAACATGATAAGTCCTTTGCTCGCTAAAATTTATGCATCTATCCAGAACAAATCTCTTGGACTTTTTTTCATCCATTTTTAGAACAACCACAAGACTCCAGAAAATGGCCAAATAGATGAGGTCAAAAATATAAATAGCAGGACAACTGGGGGTTTATAGTCATTAAGCTATGCAGTTATCTTTTCATCTTTGTGGCCACTGGAAGGTTAACTTTAAAATTCCATATTTTGTCTATTTGACACTCTCCCCTAGCTAAAGATGTATGTAGGTTTAGGGATTTTTTGATGTGGATACAACAAATAAAACCTTCTGCTTTCTTAAGGTCTCAACAGAGATAACAGTTTTTACGATGAAGCTTAATGACCAAGCAAGGAGCTCAAAGAGAAGGAGTACGAGAAAGCCAGATCTGTCCATCAAGTTTTCCATGAGACGGTAGGAAATTTTTCAAGATTACTAAATTCATGATTATTCTTTTTACAAAATACCCAGCTGCGGGAAACCTCATACAATGTACAAATACCTGAATGGTCACAGACAAGGATCTCACCAAGATCTTTTTTAATACTTACTGTAGGCCCTGTTAGGCATTCCTCTACACCTGAGGAAAGGTCATTCTACCATCCGCCATAGGCAGGGGGCATTACTCTACACTAGAGGAAAGAGCGATTTCTACCATCGCCATAGAAGGGGGTATCCTCTACACTGAGAGAGGCGTTCTAACATCACGCATAGACAGGGGAATCCTCACACCTAGAGGAGAGGTTGTTTCTCCCATCACCATAGACAGGGGGAATCCTCTACACCTAGAGGAGGTCGGTTTCTACCAGCACCATAGACTGGTGGCATCCCTCTACACCTAGAGGAGAGGCGGTTCCTACCATCACCATTACGGTGTATCCTCCACACCTAGAGGCGAGTGGGTTCTACCTCACCATAGAACAGGGTATCCTCCAACACCTCTAGGGAGAGAGGTTCTACCATCACCACTAGACAGGGCAATCCTCGACACCTATAGGAGAGGCGGTTCTACCATCACCATAGACAGGTTGCATCCTTCCCCTATATGAGAGCGGTATCTACATCACATAGACCGGGGGTTATCCTCCACACCTTAAAAAAAAAGGAGGGAAATAGGGGTGGTTCTAAACCACACCATAGACAGGGGCATCCTCTACACCTAGAGGAAGCGGTTCTACCATCACACATAGACAGATTGGCATCCTCTACACCTAGATGAGAGTCGGTTCTACTCATCAACCAGAGACAGTTGGCACCTCTACACCTATAGGAGAGGCGGTTCTAACCTCACCATAGACAGGGGCAGCCTCTACACCTAGAGGAGGAGGCGGTTCTACCATCACCTTATCAGGAGGCATCCTCTATACCTAGAGGAGAGTTGGTTCTACCTCGCCATAGACAGGGGCATCTGCTCCACTAGAGGAGAGGTGGGGGTTCTACCATCACCATAGACAGGGTGGCAATCCTCTACATCTAGAGTAGAGCGGTTCTACCATCAACCAATAGACAGGGGTAATCCTCCACACCTAGAGGAGAGGTGGTTTCCTACCACACATAGACAGGGGTATCCTCCACACCTGAGGAGAGGATGAAACCAGAGGCTATGGTTCTAAACCATCACCATGAGACTGGGCATCCTCTACACCTAGAGGATAATGCGGGTCTTACCATCACCATATCCCGGGTGGCATCCTCTACACCTTAGAGAGGCGGTTCTAACATCACCATAGACAGGGGTATCCTCCACACCTAGAGGAGAGGTGGTTCTACCACACCATAAGACCAGGGGCGCTCCTCTAACACGCAGGAGGAGAAGGCGGTTCTACCATCACCATAGACATGGCATCCTCTACACTACACCTAGAGGAGAGGCGGTTCTACTCGACCACTACAACCATAGACAGGGGTATCCTCCACACCTATAATAGAGGAGAGGTGTTCTAACCATCACCAAGCAGGGGCATCCTCTACACCTAGAGGAGAGGAGCTCTCACCATCACCATAGACAGGTGGCATCCTCTACAACCTAGAGAACGCGGTTCTACCATCACCAATAGACAGGGGGCCATCCTCTACACCTAGAGGATAGGTGGTTCTACCATCAACCATAGCAGGGGTCATCCTCTACCCCTAGAGGAGAGTGGTTTCTAACATCACCAATAGACAGGGGCATCCTCTACAACTAGAGAGAGGAGGTTCACCATCACCTTAGCGGAGGCATCCTCTATTACCTACGAGGAGAGGTGGTTCTAACCATCGCCATGACAGGGGGCAATCTGCTACACTAGGGAGAAGGAGGTTCTAACTACCACACCATAGACCGGGGTAACCTCTACCTAGAGGAGAGGAAGGCTCTACCATCACCATAGACAAGGGGTATCTCCACTACCTAGAGGAGAGAGTTCTAACCATCACCCACAACAAGGGGCATCCTTTACTCCTAGGGAGAGGTGGTTACTACCATTACCATAGACAGGGGGCATCCTCTACCTCTACACTATAGGAAGGAGTTCTACCATCACCATAGACAGGGGGCATCCTCTCAAATAGAGTGAGGCGGTTTCTAACCATCTCACTATAAACAGGAGTCATCCTCTACACCTAGAGGAGAGGAGGTTTTACTCATCCCATAGAACAGGGGTATCCTCCCCACCTAGGGAGAGGAGGGTTCTACCACACCAAAAACAGGGGCATCCTCTTACACCAAGAGGATAGGTGGTTCTATCTACCATCACCATAGAACAGAGGGGCATCCTCTACACCTAAGGAGAGGAGTTCTACCATCACTATAGACAGGGGCAATCCTCTACAACCTAGATGAGAGGTGGTTTATCATCCACTATAGACAGGGGCAATCCTCATACACCTAGAGGAGAGGAGTTCTACCATTACCATAGACCGTGGGGCATCCTCTACACCTAAATGAGAAGCGGTTCTAAACCATCAACCTAGACATGGGCATCCTCTACACCTATAGGCGAGGCGGTTGTAACCATCACCATAGACAGTGGCATCCTCTACACCTATAAGGCGAGAGGGCGGTTTCTACCATCACCAATATATATAGAGGGGTATCTCTCTTGCCTAGAGTAGAGGAGGTTCTATCATCACCATAGACAGCACGGCATCCTACCCACCTAGAGGAGCGCGAATATCTACAATCACCATAACGGGGACAATCCTCTACACCTAAGAAGGGTGGTTTCACCACACCATAGACCCAGGGGGCATCCTCCCCCCTAAGGAGAAGCGGTCTACCATCCCATAGACAGGGCATCCCTCTACACCTTATTGCGTGCCGTTTCTACCATCACCCATATATAGAGGGTATCCTCGTTCACCTAGAGTAGAGGAGGGTTTCCTACTCATCACATAGACGGGGGCCAATCCTCTACAACTAGAGGAGAGGAGGGTTTACCACAACCATGACAGGGGTATCCTCGCACACCTAGAGGAGAGGAGGATTCTACCATCACCAAAAACAGGGGGCCAATCCTCTACAACTATGAGGAAGAGTGGTGGTTTTAACCATCACCATAAAGACAGGGGGCATCCCTCCAACCTAGAAGAGAGGTTGTTCACCATCACCATAGACACAGGTGGCAATCCTCCTACACCTAGAGAGAGGGGGGTCTACTAACAGCCTAAACAGATGGTATCTCTAACACCTCTCTAGGAGGAGGAGGTTCTTACCATCACCATAGACAGGGGACATCCTCTACGCTTAGAGAAGAGGTTGCTTCTACCATAGACAGGGGACATCCTCTACAACGCTAGAGGAAGGTGGTTCTACTAACTCCCTAAACAGAGGGTATTCTCACACAAAAACGGCCTAGGGGAGAGACGCTTCTACCATCACCATTGACAGGGCGCTCCTCTACACCTAGAGAGAGGTTGGTCTTACATCACATTGACAGGGTACCTCCCACCTAGATTGAGATGTGGGTTCTAACCATCACCACAAACACAGGGGGCATCTCTACCCCTAGAGGAGAGGTTGTTCTAACATCACCATAGACAGGGAGCATCCTCTCATCCTCTACACCTAGGAGAGAGGTTTTCTACCATCACTATAACAGGGGGCATCCGCTACACCTAGAGGAGAGGAGTTCTACCATTACCTAGACAGGGGGCATCCTCCACAACCTAAAGGGAAGCGGTTCTAATACCATCACCATAACAGGGGCATCCTCTCTACACCGATATGCAGCGGTTGTACATCAAACCATAGACAGGTGGCATCCTCACACCTATAGGCGAGGCGGTTCTACCATCACCATATATAGAGGGTATCCTCTTTGCCTAAAGTGAGGAGGTTCTATCCACATATACAGGAGGGCTCCTCCACACCTAAGGAGAACGGTTCATAACCATTCACCATATGACAGGGCTCTTCTTACAACACTAGAGGCTGAGCGGTTCTACCATCAACCATATATAGAGGGTATCCTCCTTTGCCTAGAGTAGAGAGGTTCTATCATTACCTATAACAGGGGCATCCTCTAAGCCTGAGGAGAGGAGGTTCTACCATCCACCATAGACATGGGGAAATCCTCACGCCTGCAGGAGAGGAGTTTTAAACCATCACCTAGCAGGGGTATACTCTACACCTAGAGGAGAGGAGGTTTACCATCACCATAGACAGGGGAATCCTCACGCCTAGAGGAGAGGAGGTTTTACCATCACCATAGACAGGGTAGTATACTACTACACCCTATAGGAGAGGATTATTTTACGCATCGCATAGACAGGGATCTTTCTTTACCGTAAAACAGACTATAGAACTCTCCACGTCGGACTCTATTAACATGTTCCAAGAGAAGTCTGGATGTCTTTGCTAGAGAGGCAACAATATCATGGGTTATGGGAAAAAACATTTGTTTAATTCTTAATTCTAAAGGTTGGACTTGTTGGATTTACATTTCACGACTTACCTATACCTGTGCCCACCCATTCCCTTTACCAGCGCTGTATCGACACTGTTACATGGTAACGGTGGATAGTAAGCCGGCCATCCGAAGTAGTTGGAAGGCAGAGCTTCTGTGCCCCCTGTCAAACATACAGGGCACTGGCTTCCTACGACCATAACTGGACCAATAACAGGAGCCCCGGACGAGATGAGCACAGTTAATTTTTAAAAGTCCTTCCCGTCAGCTCCAAGTTTTTATGCCCTGACACTGAATCAAGCCCCCCATTGAAATCTTTTTTAAAAATGCTCTTGTTAGGGAAAGAGTTAATCACTAGCCCTCCTTATCTTTGTGAATTGACACGGTTGACTGTAGGAAGAAGCAGAATAAAGCACAGAGAAGCGGCTTTATAATTAATAAAGTATAATACAAAATGTACAATTATCACCTGTTCTATTTCTTACTGGCATATTTATTACCGCAATGTCATTACTTTTGTTATGTTCCGATCCCTTTTAGGCTGCAGTGCTTGTAAACTGGACATCCAGAACTTGGGAGACAACCTATGCCCTCTGGAATACATTATGTGTTAAAGTAGAAGTAGCATAGATAAGTATTTCACACTCTCCTGTCACAAATAACATGTTACATTTTGGTCACCCTCTGTAGGAATTGTCATGATAAAATTGAACGGCTCTTTTTCCAGTCTAAACTGCACTTGGTCTGTAATTGCGGCTGGCAGTGGTGGCCTTGTATCAATGGTGAGGATCTAACGTCTATCTTATCCCTTGCAAAGACACTGTCCTCTGGCGTATATACATGCATTGAATAGGATGTATTGGAGTCCTGTGTTATGGGAGTAAAAAATCAAGTTGTAGGGGGAAGTTTTCATCAGCGTCATCTGCGTTACATCAGTGGAGTAGAAGCCATGAAATAATTGCAGCCTGCTACTTATGCGATTATTATCCGCCAGCTCTGCCACCATTCACGGCACAGTGGCATGAAGGCGGGGTGCGGTGGCAGGGCCTGTCATAGAGACTGAACCTGCGGCAAACCCCTGGCCAGATACATCAGTGGTTCAGCAGCCAACATAGTTTTTTTGGTGGGGAGGGAGGTTCAGTGGAGCATCAGGTGGAGTAATGTGCTCTGCCACTCCATCCATTTACTACGGGCCACCGCGAGGATAGCCAAGCTTTTAAAACCGCCTCTTATATGGATAAGCTATAGACAACTGATGGACTATCAAAATTGTCCCCCCTTTATAAGAGAAACAAGCCCCCACGCGCTGTCTACACATTTTTTTTCTGTGGTCATCGCTTTTTGTGGTAATGTCCACGTGTTTTCTGCTATGGCTACAAGTAAGCTCAATACATCACCGATAGTACCCGTCAAAGCAGAGGTCCCTGACATTAGAGACAAATGGAATTTTGGAGTTTTCCCTGTCAGACCTGAAGTATTATTATATTATTGATAATCATTTAATGTCCTCAATAGCAGATTAAAGGTGATTTTTAACACCATGCACTACTCTCCGCAGATTAAGCTGTTCTTCAGATGAATGAGAGCTGCGTACCCTGTTTTGACCACTACATCATAGAATGGATCTGTGGGTTATTCTCTATCAGTTGCTGGTAACAGCTGATCATGTGGGGTACCTGGTGTTGGCTACTGGGGTGGATCTTTCCCTTTCCAAAGGGCTGCACTGCTTTACAATTTGGGCCAGTCTGTGTCACCCCTTGGGAATACTAACCCCATTTCTCAATGTAGTCAAAATTTCCATTAGGAATAACAAGGGTTCTAGGAAAAGATGATCTACCTTTTGTATTTTCCTGGAGATATTACTAATACACATTGATACCAGTCTAGAGCTCCTCTTACGATTGTGTACATTCATTCCCATCCAGTACTTAATATGGAATTCTTGTTTTTCTCTTGTAAGATCATGAATGAGATTCATTATGGTTCTGTGCTGGCGGCATTCGGATCTATTCCGTGTACTGATAGCCGGGTTCTCCACGTGTAAATAACAGCCACCCTCTTCTTCTCCTTCCCTCCCTGAGTGTGCTTTTATTAACACTGGTTGCATCACCGCTGCTTGTGGAGCTTGTGCAGACTGTTTTAACCCACATGAGAAGACGACGTTTGGCTTCTGATCGGTCCTGAGGGTCCTCTTCCTCTTTCAACAACCCTTCCCTGGAGGTTAAAGGCAAAAGGCACTCAGGACCGGGGCCCTGCAGAATGTAGCCCTTCCACAATTTTTCCTGGCCTTAGTAGGCTAAATGTCACCCTTTCCCTACTGGCCACAAAATCAAGACCTTCTGGATTTGACATTCATACAGAACGAATGTCGATGAGGCATCTGTCCACCTCTCGAGGCATGCCAGTGCCTTATTGCATAATCACATCTCTGCCCGCCCCTGTGTACATATATTGTGTTGTACCGTCGGGGGAAGGACCACCTCCTAACAATACCCATTCCTGCCCGATCCCTCCCACACCAACCATCTGTCATCTGATGGAAAAGTGAATATTATAATATATATACAACTGTATAAAGTTCTCATTAAACATTTATTGGGGGCTTTTTCCTTCTCCCAACATCAACGGACTCTCTTCTTTCTTTTTGTATGGTCTTATAGATGTTTGACACATAACCTTTACAATCCATTGCCGGGAACTTAAAGGGGGTGTACCATATCCTGATTCATCCGCAGTAAAAAAGCATCAATTTGACATGTCTATCTTATTTCCTATTTCCCAGTGATCTGACCATTTGGTAAAAAATTCATTTGTATCCTTTATGCAAATGAGCTTCTTTCGTGCATCACCAGGGGGCGGGACCATAATCTCCCGGTACATCTCTTATCTTCTTTCTTCACATCCTTTCAGCATCACTCCATTCTGCACAAAGTTTTGGGCATAATAGAAAAACATGTGCTCGGTCCGGCCCATGTCAATACTTGGTGGCAATGAGAGCTAATTTGCATAAAAGATAATTCCTGTAAATTTGGAAGGTATATCGGAAACTTATCATTGTGTACATAATTATGATTTATATGTGGGTGAGGGTTTGGGGGTATATTACTCCCTTTAATGGATGCCCATTCAAAATTTCACCTATCACAATCTCTTTCAACCTTATGTATGGGAGATGGGAGCACTAATGTTTCCACTCCATTTCATATTCTATGGGAGTTGTGATTAGTCCCAGAAAAAACCACCAATGATGCTATACTTATCCTGTGCATAAGCACCAGGCATTATTGGTGGGCAGCGCTATTTAAAGGGCTATTCCCTTTGGGCATTTGTGCATATCTATACATATAGCATAAAGCTTAGATACTGCATATGGTCTTTCTCTCTGTCAATATTATGAAATCTACCATCAACTTTAATAAACCATGAACACTTAGCGTACTTAGAGATCTAGGCTCCGTGACTGGTGGCTAATCTTCTATATTTGTTATCCACGGCCTCAATTATTAAATTATTATGTTATGAGCCTGAAGGTGGTGTTACCAGAACCCCTCCATGCTGCAGTGTTTCATGGGCTTGTTTCACTGACTTCCCTCTCGCCCTCCCCTGCTCCTCAACATTTAAACGCCTCTCTCTGCCTGATGTATCTCACTGTAGCAACAGGAAGTTCAGACCCAGGTGGGCAATCATTTTGAAAGTTGATTTTAGATGGAAGGAGGCCATGTATAACAACTTATAAGACGAATCACCACCGGCACGTTGGCAATATTGAAGTAGATTTCCATAAGGCCTGAACTCTGCCATCCATAGTCTTTTTATGTGTTTTAAGTGGTGGGGGATTATGAGGATGCGGTTGATATTTCCTTTAATTCTTACTTTGCTGGGTAGAAAGTTTAGTCATTTTTTTTTATTCTCTTTTTCTCATAACAAAAAAACATGTACCACCACCATGTTTATTTTTTTTATATATAGTCCAAAGTTGCAGCTTTTTTTGGCATTTTTTTTATTACTCTCAGGTTGGCAGATGCCTATACAGTGCCTGTGGTGAAGTATAATGTCAGAAACATCCTGCACTTACACAGCAATACAGTATGCAATCACCTCTAAATTTGGGTTTTAAGGTATAGTAAACATTCTGTACAGCTTTTTCACCACTATGTGGCGCTGCAAGAACTCCTTATCCATACACACAGACATGTGCAAATCAGAAGACAGCTTGCTTTATATTGTCATCTGAAATTGGTTGAATGTGGATGAAGTCATGCTTTTTTTACAGAAGAACGCATAAAAGGTTGGAATTTTTGTCTTGGCAACAAGGTAATGGGGCTTCATTTAATAAGGGTCCGTGGAGCGCACTTTCATGTACTGTGTTTCGCCTTTTTGGGGGATTGGCAAAACGTCTTGCACATTTATTTATAAGTGCTCCTGGATTTTGGCACACACAATCCAATTTTTGGACGCGCTTGCACTGGATTCCGTGCGCCACAACTTTAGGGGTGTGCCATCGGACCATCCGACAGATTCGGATGAGCGCGGATTTAACTTTCAAATGTGTCTGCAAGCCCAAGCACTTTACTACCACCAGAAGAAGAAGGTGAATCCGGCGGACCTGAGCGGGAAGCGTCACATGCAGAATATCGGAGGCGCACATCTGAGGGAATCGTGGCACGTGCGTTTCATCGAGACAATGCACTTTCGTGAACTACAGGGGATTAGTAATTAGTAATGTGAATGATAGATTCAGAAGCCCTTTTGTACTTAGAAATGATTAAAGGCATATTTTAAGTGCTATGCTCAAGGGCTCCATATCCCCACAGGATGATATTTGTACTGTAATGTAATGTAAAGTGAATACAGATGAAGTGACTATGACTACTCAATCTATAAAAGCAGAAGTGACTCTTTCCCAGAAATGACAAATATTACTATTAAGATTACGGTAATATCTCTTTTAAGGCGTCCAAACATCTCACAGACACAAGAGGGACTTGGGCTGAAGTCAGTGTCATAATAAGATACTGAACTGTGAAGGCTGTGCATACCTTCTCATATCTCCTCAGTAATAGGGTTTGTTAGAAATATGGGGAACGGTTAAGACGTGGGCTGGTAATGTGTCGTAGAATGACAGATGGGACGCGCAAATGAAAAGAAACTGGTTTTTATGCACCACAGGCTGGTATCTTCTAGCTTCTGTAACGGGTCACGCTACAAATCACTAATAACAGAAACTTGAATTCTGCAGTAAGATCTGTGGGAAAGATTGTGAGACCTCCAGCATGTGAAACATAGAAAAATATGAATGGGGGTTTTTAGCCATCTACATAACCTGCAAATTCCATTTCCACTTTATGGGGCTTCAGGAGGTATCCCAAACAAAGGTATGTGATGGGGAAACCACATTGTGACCCTTGTTTTCCTTCAGGTGTGCATCTCATCCATGATGGCGCATCAATGCGAGCTGTGGCCATAAGGTTTGTTTGTGTCTGTCAGTGTAGAGCCCAGAGACTAGAAGGGCTACCAAGACCGGCCGGTACACCATGAGACAGGCCGTACACACCAGGAGACTGTAGTGGGGGCCTTAAGGAGTCAACAACCCAGTAGCAGGCAGGACTTTAACCTCCACCTTGTGCAAGGAGGAACAGAGGAGCCAGAGCCCTGCAAATGACCCCAGCATCTCTACAAAATGTGTCCTGCAGAACGTTAGAAACTCCATGAGGATGGTATGAGTGCCCCGACATCCACAGATGGAAACACGAGGATTGTCAAATTTTCCAACCGGCACTCTTGCTCTTCACAGGTGAAAGCAGGTTCACACGGAGCACATGTAACAGACGGACAGAGTCCTTGAGACGGCGTGAAGAGCGATCTGCTTCACCATCCTTCAGCTGACCGGTATTTGGCCAATAAGGTGTGGGTTTGGCATTTCTTTGAAAACACACCGCACAGTCCTACCTGTGCTCGCCAGAGTTAGCCATGACTGCCATAGGTAACGAGATGAGATCCTTAGAACCCCGTATTGTGGGTTGCATTTGAGTGCACAGCTTGGACAACATTCTAACTCCAATCTGCCAACATTAACGTTTGCAACACACATGCCCAGGAGTTACATGTATGCTTAGTCCATGTCAGGGATAAGATCCCTCAGGGCGCAACCAGATTGTTCAGTTTTTCAGATGCAGTTTTTGACGCCAAAAGCCGGTGTGGATCATAATGAGCGAGGACTTATCTTTAAGAAGTGCTGCTCCTCCTCCATTTTCACTCCACTCCTGGTTTGGGTATAAAAAACTGCATCTTAAAAACTCAACGTGTGGACGCACCCTGAGGTTGATTTTATGTTTATGTGAGGGAAACAATTTTAGCTAAAAGAAGAGGGGCAAATTTTAGTTTACTAGGGCCCTTTATGGGAAACCTTTCATCACTAGCTGTATTTGTGACAATGTGGTGACAGTTACTCCTTCACACAACCTCATCTAGCCAATTACGTTGTGGGTGCTAGTGGGCCTGAGCTCTCTCCTACACAGCTTACACCCAGCCTTCTACCTGCAAGGCGGTCGGGGCTGGTAGGCACCCCCATGACATTGATGAGGGGCGCCTATCAATTTTCATTGTAAGCCTCTCAAAAGAGACTTGTCCGTCTGCCATGGCTACTTATGGCATAGCCGATGTCAAACACACGTGCGGCACCTTCCCACGCCGTACCCGGGAAAAGATAGTGAATTCTGTCCTAATCTTTACCCGTAATAAACGCGCCTGCGCCATGTATCTCTATGGAAAAAGGGGCGGGGTGAGCTCGCTCACCTCCTCCTCCTCTCCCCGTGCCTGCCGTGCCCGCTACGTGTACAGTACGGAACGGGCGGGCAACGGCAGTGTGAATGTAGCCTTAAATTAGCACCAGTAAAATAACTATAAACTATAAACTGTCAATACATAGTATACATTATGACAATCTGAAACCCTGCAGGCTTAATAGTATTCTAACAAGGTCTGAAATACTAGTACAAAATATTTAAAAAAACTAAAAAGTTAAAATCACTAAATCAATCTAAAAATGGTTAGGTATCACTGCCATGCCAAAATACCTTTCTGTCCAAATATAAAAAAAGATTAATTCCTGGCTGTGAAATCACACCTTTTCATCATTTTTATATATTTCATGAATTTTGAACATGAAAAATACCAAAGGTATTACCAGTTCCCAAATTGATATAATTAAACACAGTGTGTCCGGCAAAAATTACACTTTAACACCAATTATATTAAAACCTAATAATATTTACATAAATGTGGTATCCCTGTAAAATCATACAGAACCCAAAGAACAAAGGGAGAGGTTCTCATTTGGGACAGCACACACAGAAAGCCGTTAAAAAAAACGTAGCCCTAAGAAAACACTGCAAATTTTGGGTTTTTTGGTAAATTTTACTTGCACTTGTATTTTTTTCCAGCTTCCAGGACATTGCATGGAAATTCAATGGTCAACACTAAAATGTACAATTTGTCTTGCAGATAACAAGCCCTCAGACATCTCTGTAAATGTAAAATAAAAAGCTTAGACATTTTTAGAATGAAGGGGAGTACAAAACAAAAAGGACTGAGTCCTGAAAGGGCTAAAACACAGAGCTTGTCCATTGAAACAAGTGAGAAATATACAGGAGGATTTATCAGAAGTGTACACTGAGGTAAAACTGTTTCTAATCTGCCCATAAAACGCAATCAGCAGGTGTCGCTTTAGTTTTATAACAGCAAGTTGTGAAATGAAGCTGGGCTCTGTTGGTTACCCTGGACAGCTAGACCAGATGGTGCGCTGAAACACTGGATGAAAATCAAATTCTGTGGCCTTTAATGCATTTCTCATACATAGATTATGTCATATTGACTCGGCCTTTCATACACCAACATTCACAGATAAATAATATGAGATTGTGGTCTGAACCATCATGACACTGCAATGTCTGGATACTCCATAAAAGGGATTGCCATCCGTTTCATTGTATCCAAACCTGTTGAGCAATTGTTTGTCAGCATTCCTACCCCCCAATTGCTCCAGTCTGCGTGTGGCCAGACTTTTTCTGGTTTTTCAAGGTGTAACAATACATATGGATGAATAAAACGTATTATTCTACAAATACTGTTTTGTGTACTACCATTTTACTTCATATCAAGGAGAGCGGGCTGGTAAACAAAAATACACCACACGTAGAGCTTGTTCTCAGCCCTATAATATGGAAAAGAACGTCCTCTTCCCTAGGACAGTTTTAACGTGTGATGAGTAAAATGAGAATTTTGAATATAAATGTTTTTGTTTTTGAAATTGTTATGTTGTGTCTCGGGAAAAAAAATCAGTTGTTTACCCATACTAATGACGGCTGCCCGTCTGGGAAATGAATATGTTGGTCTGAATCAATGGCTTGACACATTGCACAGGAGAGAGTAACTTGCATAATATAGAAATATGAATGCAAGGAACTCCTGTCTGCTGCCGAACTGCAGCGTCGTACTTACTAAAGAATTATGGTGGCCCGGCATATGATACAGGCAAATGCTCCCCGTATCCAGACCATACATCATGACAGAGGCTTATGCTTTACTTAATTAAGCTGTCAGGTCGGGTGCGACCAGGCCAAATAGTTTTACATAAAAGCCTGAAAACCAAACGTTGCAGGTTTTGAAAGTAGGATGCCATTCCCGTCCCACTCCGTGCCCGCCATCCGACTCCTGGCAGACAATCCCCCTCCCATCTATGGGCATGGAGTGGCATTAGACGCTCTAATAGTCTGCACTGCATTGCAAGAATTTACGATGATTTTGATGCTTCTGTGCTAGAAAATGGATAATCCCCTCGCCCCATTTCTGTATTATGCAAGACTAATCATGTGCCATGTTCTCAGACCCGTGGGATCGTCCAACAAACGCTCCGTTTCCATGCGTTGAACCGTGGTGTGGCCTGCTGGTTCTAAGAAAGTGAAGCAGAATGTCCGGGCCTCATTTTGTTTTCCATCTATGTATAACATAGACCTTTCACCTTCATGTGGAGTGATTTAGACGTCTGTCTATATATTATTATTCATTTCCCTGAATCCTGTGGATGACCTGAACTCCTCCATAAACCTGTCCGTCTAGTAAAGATGATTTGTGATTGTAATGTACTTTAAATGACATCTACCACCAGGATCAAGGATTGTAAACCAACACATTTGGCATAATACTGGTGTTATGCCCCCTCTGGCAGGATCGGAAAGATGGTATTGTCGGAAGGTGAGTACACTGGGTTTTTTTTCTTGACATGAGTATAGGCCCAGGTGAGACGCTGCATCCTTAAGGGGTTAACTTCCTTGAAATAGCTGCGGGAGGGGGCATCGATTAAACTATACTCCACCAAGGGCAAAGATTTCATCAACAAAAGACTGTAAAAACTGTCGGGATGACAGCAGGAGGGACATTCACACAAATACAATTTTGTCACACGCTGGATACAGCTGCAGGAGCTGGAGCCGAATAAAGGAGGACAGGCAGTACCATCCTCCAGTGCTCACAGGGGCTTACGGATTGCATCAAGGGGGTTTGTAGTTCTGTCTTATATAAGAGAACATTACATGGAGTGTAGGTCCTGGCAGATGTTGGGTGAAGCAATTGTTATACTGTATAACAATCAGTATCTCTGTGTACAGTACATACAGGGACGGATTAAGACTGCCATGGACTGTGGGCTGTATGAATATTATATCCCCTACAAGTCTGGAATCACTTCCTACATATGGAATCATCTTCTTGGGGAATGGAGGATGTGTCCCTTCTGCCTGCTTTAGATTTGCAGTTTGTATGTGTATAATGCTGGATGTGCCAGATTCATTAAGAACATGCGCCAGAAATCATGAATGTGTCGCTTCCCGGCACCGGCCCGACAGAGTTCACCAACTTTTTTATGGTGCACCTTTAACATAGGGCGTGTGACAGACTTTGCATGTTAAATCCAGTGCACGGGCCGATTCAGTGCCGGAACACCCCCTAATTTCTGTCGCACGGTGCCGAGTGCAGCTGCGCCACAAAAGGGACGCATGTGACACAATAGTGGCGCAGACACTTCTTAAATACTGGTGCAAGCGGTTTCCAACTAAAAGAACGTATACAAAAAACTGCCTTAGTAAATGTTTCCGATAGAGTCAACTTCTAAAGAGAAGAGTCAGGTTTTCTCCAGACTGCCCTTGAGTTTGCCTTCTTTTGACTGACAGCTCAATGGGGGAGATTTATCATCAAGTTTCTGAAGTAAATCTGTTCTAGTTGTCTATGGAAACCAATTGGAGCTCGGCTTTAATTTTATAAACAGCTGTGGGAAAATGAAAGTTGAGTTCTAATTAGTTGGCAAATAGAACAGTTTTGCTCTAAGAGACTTATGATAAATCTCCCCCATATTCTCTTCAGATCTTGTCCTAAGCTGACAGGAAGTTCTCTCTCTGTCCACTTCCTGTCCTTGCCAGAATGATGTCCCTCTCACTTGCATGGTGTATTTAGTAGTGAGCACTGTGAGGGGAACTGCAGATCTCCTCACCATCTCACACACCCTGCAGTGGGCAGGGGTCAAGCTGTGGTGGGCAGGGCCATACAGTGATGGGTGGGGCCAAAATGGACAAAGAGAGAAAAAGTTTTTGGATTTTACTGGTGGGAGGAGCCAGATTTAAGATGGGGTGTCTGCGCTGTACTTTTCAACAAAGACAAAGTGCTGGAGTGAGTGGGTGTGTGTCCCTATTCATGATGAGCAGTTCCTTTTGAATTTCTATGTTGCCACTTTGTGATAAAAAAGTGAGTTTTTGTTGTAATTTGGGCACTCTCTAAAAGGATCTCCACTAGGTGGCGTAACTAAAAGCTGATGGGCCCCAGTGCAAAGTCTGAGCCAGGCCCCCGACTATAATGTATGGTTTATAGTAATAGTCTTCTCATATGGGAAAGTGATACCATAAGGGCCCCCTAAACCTCTTGGGCCCGGGTGCAACCGCAACCTCTGCACTCCCTAAAGTTACGCCCATGGTGCCCCTTAAAAGTCCCATAGCTTTCAGTATGTCTTAAAAAGTCCTATTCTGTAGGAGGCAGGTCAGGATGACTTGTGGTTTCCAGTTCTGCTGTATTCAGATCCCCGACAATCCTGTGGATAGGAGCTAAATATCTTTAATGACACAACCCCTTTAACGATTTTTGTGGGTAATGGGGGATAATTTATATTCTCTACCTTTATCACAAGCAAATAATGTGCTTACCATGAAGCCCCGAGGGTCAATGATTTATAAAGGGGGTGTAACTGATTCCATAGACCCTATAAATCAGTTCTGCGGAACCTCTGGAGAGAGTCTCACATAGCAATGGATCGCCGCCCTCCCGTCATGTGGGAGGAGGGTCTCCTTGCGGGTTTGCCAGGAGGCATGTAAATAGTTAACACCAGCAATCAATACTAGCACCACTGGTGCAAGGGGTTAAAGCAACACGCCCTGGGTTTCCTGGGACTGGAAGGTGTGGACAGGACTGGATTATCGTTGAAGCTTCTGCCCCATGTTGATGGGGACTCTGGGGAGAAGCTACAACGATAATCCGAATTTCCCCTTCTTTCAGTGGAATTGGTGTCCTGAAGATACTGATACGATTGAAAGCCGTGACAGAGCAGTGAGTAATAAGATGCTGATTAAAATACTTTGTCAGCACTTTGTGATAAATAAATTGGGTTTTGGCTTTGGTTCTTTAGATCACTGCTATAAATGATTTTTTCTTATGAATTTGTTTTATCCTGATTCCAGGCTAGAAAATACATTGGAAAAACAATTCTCATTTCTGTTCCCTATTTGAGTTAGTTACAGCGGTTACATGAGGCCTCATTGATGAATATGCAGAACTATAACATAACCTGAGGGTAATCCTCTGTATAAAGCTGTTCCTTAAAGGGGTTTTCCCACCAAACTGCTTAGGCCCTGCACATGATAGGCCAGGGCCTAACTTTCTGATCGTAGGGGTCTCAGTAATTAAACCACCACAATCACGCAAACAGGGTGTCTGAGGTACCTTCGTAGGATCCCTCGTCGCTCCATGAGCTTCCGCGCATGTCCTAGCTATACTAGACACGCGCATGTCCGTTCTGCTCCATTTTGGGATTGCCGAGTGCTGTGGATAGGGCTTACTTGTTTGGTGGGAAAACCCCTTTAATGGCAAATATATATTAGTTATAACAGAAAATTACAAAAAAAAAATTGGCATTAAGCTGGATGACTCTCTTCCCCCATTATTTATTGGCTATCTGATATGTCATTTCTCTATGTAATTATAATGTGAATGTAACAGGATCCATTGTCAAGATATTCAGAATGTAGACAAACCTACAGGTGCAATAACTTGGGTCACAATACTATTGTACAATAACAATTCAGAGATGTAAAATGCTAAGTTATGAAAGTGAAAGAGGAACATTACAGTTACCAGTGCAAATACACTCGGAGGGGAAATTTATCATACATCTCCACACTGCCGTATAATGTAAGCCCCGCCCATCCTGATGTACGCGGCCGGCTGCGCTGGTTAATGGGAGTGCGCAGGTGCCCCACCCACCCCCAACAGGCACAGCCCTCCATGCCCACTTGCCGTGGAGGTTGCATAAAGCTGGAAATAATTTATCAGGCCTTGTATGCCAGTTTTCTGGCCTAAATCCCTAAAATAATTGCAATTCCTTGCAAGTCGGCAGGAACTGTGATTATTTTAGGGATTTACGCCAGAAAACTGGTCTACAAATCCTGATATATGTAATAATCTGGCACTAGCTTATAGAAAATATCTGGATTCCTATAAATGAATTCTACACTAAGCAGGTAAACTTTACCATTCAACATTTCTGTAACCAATGCGTATAAGGAATATTTAAAAACACATTTCCGAAGTTGTATTTACTGTCTATTGTAAGCTGTCCCCATTGAAAGAAAGCCCTGTGGTGGCAGGTTCCCTTTAACAATGACCATCACTGAGTGATCGGAGATAAAACAGCAATAAAACAAGTAAAATTGTAAAGTAAGGGGTTAAAATGACATTTTTTGTGTAAACATCACTAGGGGATTAAAATTTGAGAACATTCTTTCAAGAGCAAACCCCCTAAAAGTTGTTGGCTTGTTTTTTGTGGTATAAGTTGTGCTTTTTAGCAACACTGGGGCAGATTTACTTACCCGGTCCATTCGCGATCCATCGGCACGTTCTCTGCGGTGGATTCGGGTCCGGCCGGGATTCACTAAGGTAGTTCCTCCGCCGTCCACCAGGTGGCTGCTGTGCTGAAAAGCATCTGAACGCACTGGAATTTACTGAGCCGGACCAAGTGAAGGTAAGCGCGTCCCAAGCGACACTTTTTTTGTTTTAAATGCGGCGGTTTTTCCAAATCCGCCGGGTTTTCGCTCGGCCACACCCCCACGATTTCCGTTGCGTGCATGCCGGCGCCGATGCGCCACAATCCGATCACGTGCGCCAAAATCCCGGGGCAATACAGGGAAAATCGGCGCAAATCGGAAATATTCGGGTAACACGGCAGGAAAACGCGAATCGGGCCCTTAGTAAATGACCCCCACTGTTTTTGGGTCCATATAATTTATTGATTAGCATTTATTTATTTGTTAAAGAGGTTAAAGAGCCTTTAAGAAACTGTCTTGGTGCAGAAATGTTAGTCTAGTCCGTGCAGAGCTGTCCTGCAAGGGTCACATAGCTGCTATATTCATGGTAAGTCGTCCTCCGCAGGCCTATACAATGAACTATTCACATATGTGTTATCTGTGCTATTTCTTATAAGTGGGTGACACCCACACAAAAACTTTCTGTGCTAAAAATGATGACATACCTCACCCCACTCCTCTTGTCGGGTCACAGAATGTGCAGAGCTCAGCAGGAGGCACCTCCCACAATAGGGCGTTTCTAGGCATGATGGGAGTTAAAACTTAATGGTACAAATAAGTTACATGGGCACAAGAGTTTTTTCTCAAGTTAATGCTGTGTAACTACAACTCCCAGCATTGTATTATTATTCAGGCTGTATTTATAGTTCTGAATACAGGCAGTCCCCGGGTTACATACAAGATAGGCTCTGTAGGTTTGTTCTTAAGTTGAATTTGTATGCAAGTCAGAACCGTATACTTTATTATTGTAACCCCAGCCAAAATTTTTTTGGTCTCTGTGACAACTGGATTTTAAAAATGTTGGGTTGTCATAAGAACCAGGATTAACACTAAAGCTTCATTACAGACACCTGTGATAACTGTTACAGCTGATCATTGTAGCCTAGGACTAAAGTACAATAAATTACTAATATCCAGAGGTCCGTTTGTAACTAGAAGTCGTATGTATGTCAGGTGTTCTTAAGTAGGGGACCTCCTGTACTATAAATACAGCAATAATATATCTACACTCATTTTACCCAAATCTATGAAAGAGTTGGCCAATTTACCTCATGTTTTGTGTAATGTGTGTATAAGTGTAGGAGCAGGGTATGAGGTAATTTACCAATGTACATCTATTAATAGTTCTTATCTGCTTTCTTGATATGTAAAGTGAAACCTCCTGTCTGTTACCGCCTCATCCAGACATTTCTGTCACCCTGCCAGGACTTTATTTTTATATTCATAAATACTATCACAAGGTCCCGGCAGGGTGATTGTTCATGGTCAGATAGAGAGATCACATGACCCTCCATCTGCGGCCATTTTATGGACAGGAATAAGAGGACACTTCACTTTACATATCAAGTGGAACAGAACTTATAATAAATGTAATAGATAGAATCACTGCAATTACACAAAACTAAGCATCCCTTCTATTCCCGCCACTGTGGATGTCTAGAATAGCTTGGTATTTCCTTATATCATTCACCCATACACCCACATTAAATATACAAGTCTCTTCCTATAAACCTCAATTCTGAATATTGTAAACACATCCTGACACTCACCCCCAGCTGTGCGCCATTGTTTTCACTTAGTTGTCCAGGCCCTGTAGTTTATTACATGAGGCACACTAATGCAGGTTATTTAAAGGGAACCTGTCAGCAGAAATTGACCTAATCAACCACTACCAGTAAGTTGTCAAGCAGCTGAACACAATCTAGATGATATTTCATTCATGGCCCAGTGTGATGGCATCATCCAGAAAATCAACTTTGAAATAAGATGTGAATTGGGTGTATAAAGACATAGAGGAGAGTTTTACACTTAATTCAAGCTCTCTCTATCTCAGAAAGCCCCCTGCACCCAGAGACATAACTAAGACGATCTACAGAATCCAGTGATGTCAAGCACAGGGGGAGGCATTCAGAGATGAGGAGAGCTTGACTTGTGTTAAATGCTCCGCCTCCTTGACTTTATACAGATAATTTACATCTCACTTCAAAGTTGATTTTCTGGATGATGGAGTCATGCTGGGTCATGAAAGAAACATGATTTGGAAGGTGTAAAGCTGCAAAATAACACACTGGTAGTGGTTTATTAGGCCAATTTCTGATGACAGGTTCCCTTTAAAGGTAACATTAAGATTAAGCTGGAGAACACCATGAGAAAGGGGAACACCAAATTGAAGAATACACAGATTTAGGGCTCATTCACATGCCCGTTATGAGGGACGCAATTTGGTCACTTGATTTGCGACCAGATCAAAGCCCCCATAAACCTGTATAGTTCCCAATCACAGCTTGGGTCACATCATATTTGCGACTTGGGCCTATGGAGAGGGGTGAAAAGCGCTCACCCCTCCTACCTTCTCGTCCCACCTCTGCCGTCGGAATGAACCCTTTGGAGAATTTTGTTTTAAGGAATGGGAGCATTTAGCCGGAAACAGGAGGGGACCCGTAGTTTAGCAATGAGCTTACAAACGGAAGCCATAATCTGAAGATATTAGTAACAAACTCTTATACTGTTTTGCAATTCAACAGAAAATCCCACATATGGTTCAAACTGAATTTAAAAAGTTTTCCAATCCATCAAACAGGCCGTAAATTTTAGATTTACAAGATTTAACCTGCTTGCACTTGAGACTATAAGCTGATACAGGGGATCAGGGCCTCAATGTTGTTTATACTGCTTTGCGATCTGCTTGTATATTAGTAGCTGTGTTCCTTTATGAAACGTGGTCCTATTGTATGGAAAATCCCCTTTAAAGAAACCTGTCATCAGGTTTTACCTCACTAAACTGCTAGCCCAGTGATGGCGAACCTATGGCACGGGTGCCAGAGGCGGCACTCAGAGCCCTTTTTGTGGGCACCCGGGCCATTGCCCCAGCACACCAGACAGGACTCAAAGAATCTTCCGGCAGTTCCAAGCAACTTAAAAGATGCAGATTTCAGTCATATTTTAATACTTACTTCGCTACTTGGGAGTGTAGGAAGAGGGAGAATTAGACAGGGTCGAATTATTTTAGGACCTCCTGGTGGCCCCACGATCCTGTGTACAGAGGGACACTGGAAAGAAGCTAAAATGATGAAAATTTTCCATCTTTCTACTGTGTTGCTGTTTTCAGGAGGCCAATATGATTAAAAGTTGTTGGACAGGGAGCAATAAGTTACTGCTTTAATTTTTGGTTGGCACCTCCCGATAAATAAGGAGGGTTTTGGGTTGCAGTTTGGGCACTCGGCCGCTAAAAGGTTCGCCATCACTGTGCTAGCCCGTTTAGATAGAAGATAAAAATGTCCTTTCGAAAATTCCCTCTTATATGTGAAATCTTACTCGTTCACCTAGAAAAAAATCTCTCCCAAATTCAAGGAAATGTGACTCTTCTGACTGTAATTTCACATGAGATGAAATCCTTAAAGATAAGGATCTCATCTTTCAGAACACACCAGACATATGGCTTTGTGAGCTACAGAACCAGAGACACATACTTCTAAAGCCACAGCAGGATACGCAAGCTGCAGTTAAAAATCCAGTTCCCGCCTATTTTTTTAATGCCAGTATGTCCAGTTGTTTTGCTCACAGAACCAAATGCTCGATGGGATCTAAAATATGAGATTCTTATCTTTAATATGACATAAACAGCTTGTTTCTAGGTGCTAAAGAACAAAAGATGCAGGTTTGTGAAATGACACTCCCCCTGCAACCAGTAAATTTGACTCATCTCATGTGAAAATGACCAGAGAAGAGTCATATTTGTCTGACTTCCGCTGTGATTTTGGGTAAGATTTCTCATAAAAGAGGGAATTCTAAAAAAAATTCACATAAAAGAAGGGACTGGTAGTTTGTTTAGTCGGGTAATACCTGGTGACAGGTTCCCTTTAAGGTCCAAGTGCAGCTCATCCAATGAGGTTATGAGTTACATTATGACGCGTCAGCAGCTGCAATGTTTACATACAACTGAGTAAATTATTTACAGTGATGAAACAAACAGCGGAACTAATGTAGGAAAATACAATCAATTACGGAAGCCCCCTTTAAAAAGATGAAAGCAAATACCACTAAAAGCTTCAGCACAAAGCCCGAGACTCATAGATGAAAAACAGGTGTAAGTTCTGGTGTGGACCCAGACCCTACATAACACCACACATTCCGGGGTGATGTCATTCCAGGGGCAGGCGGACCATTCGTGCAGCTGCTCATGGATATTATGGTACAAGGGATCCTTATTGTTCCCACAATGCCACCATGATCAGCAGCTGGCATCATTTACATTAGGTTTCTATACGGTAACAGGGGGTGAACTGGCACTAAGGGTCTGGAGGGGGGGGGGGGGGTATAAACGGACCACCATGGTCGCAGAGTCTAATAGAGGCGGTCTCCTACTTAAGGACACCCAACTTACAGACGACCCATAGTTAAAGATGGACCCCTCTGCCCACTGTGACCTCTGGTGAAGCTCTCTGGATGCTATTACTATAGTCCCAGACTGCAATGATCAGCTGTAGGTTCTCCGTAATGAAGCTTTATTGATAATCCTTGGTCCAATAACAGCAAAAAAACTCCAATTGTCACTGGGACAAAAAAAAAATTTGGTCTGGATCTACAATTATAATATACAGTTTGGACCTATGGACCCTATCTTGTACGTAACCCGGGAACTGCCTGTACATAAAACAGGGATAAACAATGTATGATAGTTGGTACCATGCCAGTGATCAATACTGTCCAAAAGCCCAGAACACTCTCATGTCCACCCCTGGCATCCCGTGCCAGCAAATAATCCCAATCCTGCCAATGTAAAAATAAAGTGGCGAATCAAGTCGAAAAGTAAATCGACGGCAATGGAAAAATCCTTTAAGTCTGGAATAATGAATGAAAATGGTGAATTTCGGATCAATGACAAGAGTCACGTGGGCATTTAGAAGGGTCGAATGGTTTACATAGGACTGCAGAATAACAGTCCCCAAATTAGGAAACATAAGACTTATTCTGAGGTTGTATACCCAGGGCCAGACCTCCAGACTTTCCCACCACTTGTTAGCTGCATTGTTAGTGGCAGGGAGGGGGGTATAAGGGGGGTCTGTGCCCCCTCCCTCCCTGCAGACCCTCACAGCACCACGTGGGGCCTGGGGGTCCCTGTTGTTCTCCCCCAGCAGCACCTGTGCTCGGCAGTCTGTATTGCGCCCGGGTGACGGTGTGATACATTGTGGATACAGTGTATACAGCAGCAGCAGCCCCCTCCATGAGGAGATGCTCGGGCACAGACATGTAGGGGGACATGCAGCAGTATGGACCACTCACCCAGAAGATGAAGTTGAAGACAAAGAGCATGTATTTGATACATTTGGTGCATCCTTCCACCCCCATGGCGGCAGCTTCAGGGACCGTTATCCGGGCAGCAGAGAGGATCACAGATGAGTGACTGGAGGAGAAGGAGGGAGTAGACACAGCCCGGGCCTCCTCCCTGCTGCACTCCAGGCCCCTCCTCTGTGTGAGGAGGAGACACTCATCATTACTAGGGTGTAATGTAGGGGAGAGGGCTTCTCCATGCACAGCCACAACCCCAGGGGTCACACTGAGACAGGGGGGGACATGTCCAAAACTTCTATGACATGACGTGGTCTGTGTGTCAAAAAGAGAAAAGAGTAAGCAGAAAGCATTGGCTGAACTATAGAGATAGACAGATGATGGATGGATAGATAGATAGATAGACAGATAATAGATATGAGATAGATAGATAGATAGATATGAGATAGATAGATGATAGAAAGACATAGATATGGGAGAAATCGACTAATAGATAGATCTAGATGATAAAAAGATAGACATGAGATAGATGGAAATTAATAAATGATATATAGATGGATAGACCTGGATGATAGATAGACATTCAATAGATAGAAATTATTAAATGATTGATAGATAAATGGAGAGATCTAGATGATAGAAAGATAGTAGAGATTTATCAGAAGTGTCTAAAAGGAGAACTGTTCTAGTTGCCCATGGCAACCAATCAGAGTTCAGCTTTCATTTTTCCACAGCTGTTTATAAAATTAGAGCGGAGCTATAATTGGTTTCCATGCACAACCAGAGCAGTTTTACCTCAGACACTGATAAATCTCCCCCATAGACATGATATAGATGGAAATTAATAAATGATAGATAGATGGATAGATATAGAGGATAGATAGACATGAGATAGCTGGATAAATCTAGATGATAGAAAGATCAATAAGCATAAGACAGATGGAAATTAATAACTAATAGATGGATAGAGATGCGATTAAAGACTTATTAGAAGTCTATAGATGAAGCATGTAGATATTAGATGATAGATATGAATAAACAAATCAAAGATAAAATATGGATAGATAGATAGTTTTAGTGGTGGTAGAAGTGTTAAGACTTGTGCTGGAGATAATTGTGGTCTGGGCATCTACAAAACCAGTGCCTCTTAATAAATTAGACAAACAATGAGGGAGATTAATTATATATTTCTGGTGGACAATGCTTGAAAAGAAGTTGTTTTTTCAGGCCGCACGCCATGACGGTGGAGAAAATGTTGGGGTACATTTACTGTAGTCTCTGCCGGAAACCATCTGAAATCTACACCACATCTTACTTGGTAGGTTTGATTCTGCCCCTTTTCTACCAGTTCAGAACGCTGTATTTAGCCACCTGTATAATTCACTTGATATCTCATAGTCCGACAGCACATCTGCCAATCTCGATTTCATCTGTTGCTCTGTTGTTGTAGAATAGTGCCATACATCAAGTGTCCGGTGTTTGCAGTTATTGACTTAACTTTTTGAGGCATCTATTTTGCCAGATTTCCCCTAGCCAAATTAATTTAGTAAGTTTTGTTCTTTCCCTTACATTTATTCCCCCTCCCCAATAGATGACAGCATAAAAAATGACACCCGCTATTACTATTTTGTAAAACAGCTTTAGTATTTTTGTGCATATGTTAAATGACTTGAGCCTTCTTAGGCTGAATCTGGATATTTCTTTACCGTGCACCGCATCGTTCTTTGTCCTTCAATCTAACCTGTCATCAATGTACACACCTAGATACTTGTACGCTCTGACACACTCAATCGCTTGGCCTTTAATAACAATAGGTTCTGGGGCTGTTTTGTTCCTCCTCAAATCATTCACCATCTCCTTGGTCTTATTTACGTTAAGCACCAGGTCGTTTCTTTCACTCCAATCCACAAAACTGGCTATGGTTTCCCTGGATTCTTTGTCGTTGCTGTCACAGATACAGCCAATGATTACCGAATCATCAAATATTTTTGGAAGGCGGCAAAAGCTAGAATTGTGCCTAAGTATCCGAAGTATAAAGAGTGAAAAGTAATGGGGCCAGCACCGTACCTTGCGGTGCCCCCTTGTTGCTTACAACCGTAGTGGATCGCACCTTTCCAATCTGTATGAACTGTGGTCTACATGTTGTAATTGAAGATCCACTGGGTCACTAAAGTGGTTCGACTTTGGGCTACATTTTGGGCATTTCCAGGTGGAGTTGCAAGGAGAGAGCCAGGCATTGAGGGAAACTTAGTGGTGGTGATAGCTGGAAGGAGCAGAAGAAATGGTTTACTAGTAGTATGGGCGTGTAGCTTTAATATCCTTCCCCTTATATATTAAGCTGACAAATCCGCTATAAGATTTATACTTTGACTTGACTGGAATTTTCTGGTGTTACTTTACTAGTTTATAGTGGAAGCCACAGGCGGATGTCCCTTCCTAGACATTGTGGAGCATGACAGAAAAAGCAGGAAGGTGTTTTTCTAACAGAAAGAGAGGAAGTCTTTAATGCAGATGTTGTAGTCTTGACCCTGAATGAATAAATATAGAAATGAGACAGGAAATATCAAGGAAATGTTAGTATTTATGCGAGAACTATATGGATGAAGCTCTCAGCTCCAAAGGAAAAACCAATCCTCTTCTCTTGAGATTGTAACTTTCTCATTGGAATCTCCTTTGCTTCTGTCTTATTGTCTTTGGTTCCCAGTACAATCAATGAGGGAGATTTATTGTGCGCCGGCGTACCATGAAATCCCCGCCCGTTGGGCATCACCAGATACATCAAGACGCTACGGCCTGGAATAGAAAAATATTTAGCCTAGTGTAGAAATATTCTTGCAGTAAATGCCTAATGTGTGTGGCAGGAATGCCCCATGCTGCCCCACTCCGCCACCGGCCACACTCCCTTCCATGCCCTTGTTGTAGAAATTGTGCAAAAGGGGAAATAATCGTATTTGCTGAATGTTCTCTACCAGCTGTAATTATTTCAGGTCTTCTACGCCAGTTTTCTGCCATAGAAGCTCTGATAAATGTGCCCCAATTTGTGTTTTAGGGAATATTTCTGACATCTCAAAAGAATTTATCAAATTATTTCAAGGGACATCTCATGCACAAACCCCCTGTATGGAACTAATGGAAGAAATGAGGTGTGAAATTTGTATACAGGGGGTTACTGGCTACAGAAGTTTATCTAGGGGATCAGCACAGAACGGTCAGAACACATCCGACGTGTATACATCAGCAGAGGCAAATCCTATTTTAAGCAGTCCTTGTACGCCAATTTTTTTGCATACAAGGCATGAAAATGTCACAATTCCAGACACACACCATGGAATTTGCGACTTTTTGACCCTTTTGCATCATGTGGTGAGAATGAGCAAGGGACAGGGTTCGCCAGGCTGAGGGCACCTTGGACAGGCACATTTACTATAACCTGCTCCAAAAACTGGTGTTGGTTATAGCTGAAACCTATGCTAGATTTAATTCCCAGCGTACACATGCTGCACTGGTATTACTGAGCGGTAGAAATGCACCAATCCTAGTACACTGACCCGATTGTTTTCTGAAGTAGGAGGTGCCCAACGATATTCTATGTTACTCTATGTTATTAAAGGGAACCTGTCACCAGGAGACCCATTTTTAGCACTGCCACAGTCCCCACAGAACATAGTACATACACTGCCAAAGTGTTTTTGTATAAAAAATAGGTTTTACAGAAAAAAAGATATGTTATACAGCACCTTTCATTAGCATCTGCTGTGTGACTAGGCACTCGTCCACTCGGAGTGGCTGGAAAGGAGCAGTTTCCTCCCCACCCTTGGGAAACTACTCCTTCATGTGTCCTTTTCAAATATATGAAAACACCCATCACTTGGCTTAGTGACACCCCCTGCTCCTCTACAGCCAATGGTGGGGAAACTGCTCCTTTCCAGCCACTCTCAGTGGACGACTGCCTAGTCACACAGCAGATGCTAATTAAAGGTACAATATAACATATCTTTTTTTCTGTAAAACCTATTTTCTATACAAAAACACTTTGTCAGTGTATGTACTATGCTCTGTGGGGACTGGGGGAGTGCTAAAAATGGCTCTCCTGGTGACAGGTTCCCTTTAATGTGCCCCCCACCCATTATAGTTTTCTTCTTCTGGTCCAAACACTAGTACACTACACTCCCAACTCTTCCCTATTAACTTGTTTTAGGGGAAGGTTCCGGTAACCAATAATATGACTCGAGTCTCCTATCAGCTCTTGAAGAGTCAATGACCCAAATTTAGGCTTTGTGCATTGTGCCTCACTCATGTGCAAATTGCGACATATAATACAATAGTGGCGCCAGTGTTCAGTTATATGGCTCAATAGGGGCTGCTATGGCAAGTGTGCAAACAGTGGCGCATTTTTCTTTTTGGTGCACCTATTATACAGCATGTAACGCAAATGTGGTGCAAACTTGGAACACACACACTACCATGTCCCTTTATGTGCAGAGTTTCCAAACGTGTCAGACAAAGTGCAGCCGCAACACTATTATGTATCAAACAACTAATAAACACATGTGCAAGCTCAAAAGATGTTCTCTTTGGTGCAAAAAACAAAAAACTGGGGCTGACACAATGGGGGACATTTACTATGGCGTTTCCGCCAGTTTTGTGGCGCTCTCACCACATGTTCTGCTCTCCGACCTATTTATTAGCTGTCGGGGACAGAAAAAATGCCTTTTTCCGTCTGCTCCGACTCTTCTCCGAAAAGGGGCGTGGCTTTGGCGGAGTGGAAACTCAGACACAATTACTATGTGTCGCAGCCCTTTTTGGGCGGTGTAAACTGACGGAAAGTAGACCAAAAGAAAACTGGTCTAGCAGGGACTGTTGGACACATTTCTGGTGCTCGGGACAGATTTTGTCCCAAGGACAGAAAATAGTCTCGGCGCCAGAAATGTCTCTGCACAGCTCCACAATATTAAATGTGTGTCTTCTTACCGAGAGCAGGTCGGTAACAAAGCCAATGCAGACACCAACACTGTAAGTAAATGTCCCCCAATAGCTGCTCAGGAGGCTCACCTTAGCTCCAATCTGGTTACCGCATTGTCCAGCCTGCAAGTGCAAGATTTCCCTCATGTTGTCAGTGTGAGGTGGGGCTTGATGTCTGCTGCAACTTATCTGAACCGTCTCAGCACTTAAATTGTGGGAGGAAAAGTGGGCGGGATAATTCAAATGATTGACCATCTTAGGGCGCGTTCACACGTTGCGTTTTGGTTGCGTTTTCATTGCAACCTGCTCCAAAAACTGGTGTTGGTTATAGCTGAAACCTATGCTAGATTTAATTCCCAGCGTACACATGCTGCACTGGTATTACCGAGCGGTAGAAATGCACCAATCCTAGTACACTGACCCGATTGTTTTCTAAAGTATGAGGTGCCCAATGATATTCTATGTTACTCTATGTTATTAAAGGGAACCTGTCACCAGGAGACCCATTTTTAGCACTGCCACAGTCCCCACAGAGCATAGTACATACACTGCCAAAGTGTTTTTGTATAAAAATAGGTTTTATAGAAAAAAAGATATGTTATACAGCACCTTTCATTAGCATCTGCTGTGTGACTAGGCACTCGTCCACTGGGAGTGGCTGGAAAGGAGCAGTCCCCCACCCGTGGGAAACTGCTCCTCCATGTGTCCTTTTCAAATATATGAAAACACCCTTCACTTGGCTTAGTGACGCCCCCTGCTCCTCTACAGCCAATAGTGGGGAAACTGCTCCTTTCCAGCCACTCTCAGTGGACGACTGCCTAGTCATACACAAGATGCTAATTAAAGGTACAATATAACATATCTTTTTTTTCTGTAAAACCTATTTTCTATACAAAAACACTTTGGCAGAGTATGTACTATGCTCTGTGGGGACTGATGGAGTGCTAAAAATGGGTCTCCTGGTGACAGGTTCCCTTTAATGTGCGCCCCCCCCCCCCACCCATTATAGTTTTCTTATTCTGGTCCAAACACTAGTACACTACACTTCCAACTCTTCCCTATTAACTTGTTTTAGGGGAAGGTTCCGGTAACCAATAATATGTCTCCTATCAGCTCTTGAAGAGTCAATGACCCAAATTTAGGCTTTGTGCATTGTGCCTCACTCATGTGCAAATTGCAACATATAATACAATAGTGGCGCCAGTGTTCAGTTATATGGCTCAATAGGGGATACTATGGCAAGTGTGCAAACAGTGGCACATTTTTCTTTTTGGTGCACCTATTATACAGCATGTGGTGCAAACTTGGAACACACACACTACCATGTCCCTTTATGTGCAGAGTTTCCAAACGTGTCAGACAAAGTGCAGCCGCAATTATGTATTATGTATCAAACAACTAATAGACACATGTGCAAGCTCAAAATATGTTCTCTTTGGTGCAAAAAACTGGGGCTGATACAATATCTGGGGATCCAACCATTGAAACATGATTGGTTCACTTAGCTGGGGAAAACCAGTTCAGCACTCCGGCTCCCTCTCCTTACTTGCTGCAGTGAAGCACGGAAGCTGTTAGCTCTCCTCCCATCACATGGGCCTACATCATGGGTTCATCTAGCAAAGGCGACAAATGATGGCACATCCACCTGTACCGGTCAAAAGTGACCTGCCACAGGCGGACTTGCGATGTCATCATGCACTCCCTGTGCCAAAGCTCCAGGATCAAGCTGCAAGAAGAGGAACAAAAGTTAGTATGTTTTTTATATGATTAACTCCTGGGGGCAACACCACAAGTACAGGCGGCTACTGGGGGTATCACTACAAGTACAGGGGCTACTGGGGGCATCACTACAAGTACAGGCAGCTACTGGGGGCATCACTACAAGTACAGGGGGCTACTGGGGGCATCACTACAAGTACAGGCGGCTACTGGGGGAATCATACAATACAGGGCTACTGGGGGCCTCACTACAAGTACAGGCAGCTACTGGGGGCATCACTACAAGTACGTGGGGCTACTGGGGCATCACTACAGTACAGGGCATACTGGGGGCATCACTACAAGTACAGGGGCTACTGGGGGCATCACTACAGTACAGGGGGCTACTGGGGGCATCACTAAAGTCAGGGGCTACGTGGGCATCCACAAGTACAGGGGGCTACTGGGGGAATCACTACAAGTACAGGCAGCTACTGGGGGCATCACTACAAGTACAGGGGCTACTGGGGGCATCACTACAAGTACAGGCGGCTACTGGGGGAATCACTACAAGTACAGGCAGCTACTGGGGGACAATCACTACAAACATGGTGGCTACTGGGGGGCATCACTACAAGTACAGGGCTACTGGGGGCACACTACAAGTACAGGGGCTACTGGGGGCATCACTACAAGTAAGGGGCTACTGGGGGTATCACTACAAGTACAGGGGCTACGTGGGGGCATCATACAAGTACAGGGAGCTACTGGGGGACATCAAAAGTACATGGAGCTACTGGTGGCATCCCTACAAGTAGCAGGGGGCTACTGGGGGAATCACTACAAGTACAGGGCGCTACTGGGGGCATCACTACAAGTACAGGGGCTACTGGGGGCATCACTACAAGTACAGGGGCTACTTGGGGACTCCTACAGTACATGCGCTACTGGGAGCATCACTACAAGTACAGGGGCGCCTGGGGGCATCACTACAAGTACAGGGGCTACTGGGGCATCACTACAAGTACAGGGGGCTACTGGGGGCATCACTACAAGTACAGGGGGCTACTGGGGGCATCACTACAAGTACAGGGGGCTACTGGGGGCATCACTACAAGTACAGGCAGCTACTGGGGGCATCACTACAAGTACAGGCGGCTACTGGGGGCATCATTGCAACTACTGGTGGCATCATTACAACTACAGGCTACGGGGGGCATCCCTGTAACTCCTGGCTACTGGGGCCATCCCTGTGACTACTATGGGCATTATTGTTAGCTACCGGCGGCATCACTGTGGCTACAGTGGACGGGCAGTTTGACTGGGGGCTGCTGGTGTGATTACTGGCTACTGTGGATGCCTGTGACTATTGGCTTCAATGTGGGGGCAATGTTACTATATTGGCTATTGTTTGGCTGCTGTTACTAATCTTTTGGCTACTCTGCAGGGGCACTGTTACTATATTAGCTGTGTTCACTATATATTATGTCTCTTTTGATCAGATGTCATCAAATTTGCAATAAGTGCTGGCATTACACATGAACTCACAATTCTGCACTCAATACTCAGAGCGCCGGACATCTGCTTCTTTTCTAGATGATCCTGGCGTATCAAGCTTACTATAGACAACCACCTGGATCAACATGAAGAGGAGCGTAGGTAAGTATTTTCAGTCTACTGGGATTATTTATAATGGTGGATTTCCTTTAACTAGCAAAAATTTAGGCAGACATGCTATCATACAGCATGAGCCACTGTTGGTCACAGTTAACTACCCCCATCCCACAAGTAATCCCTACGAATTTCTCATAGAATGGACAATTCCTGATGCCCTGATGTGGATACTTGTGATCTGGAGATAAACTGCACCAATAGAGATTAGACAGTAGCCTCTGTCTAGGAGAGATGGGGTCTGGTTACTGGGGCGTGTAGGCCAAGAGTTGTCTGTGTATAGCACTCTCTTCTGATCACCATTTAATCCTGTAATTCATCCTGTTTAATACACCCTAAACAAATCTACTTTTTTCTCTTTATTCCTGTTCCAACTCTAGCAATGTTTTTGGCACTGTGTTTTTCAGCCTCTGCAAATCCCAAGCAACTAGCTCAATAGGTTTTGTCACCCACTATGCTAATTAAGTTCTCAATAGTCTAGTGAGACAACACCTTAAGTGCGCCAGTGGATGATGCTGCCCCCCAGCCTCCAGTCTGACCTGGCGCAGGCTATAATCAGTGTGTAGGTGTGTAGCATTCCTGCACATCCACCCACTGCATGTCCCGCCACCACCCCCACCCGCCCAACCTGGTGTACAGGGGGAGAAGTCACAAGTCATGCCTTTTTTCAGGCGAACAAGCTGTGATAAATGTGGCCCATGATATCTTGAAGGACTTTTTCAAGTCCACCTTCCAACATGGAGGTTTCTCACCAGTGGTGTGAGTGCAGGATTGTTGGTAGTTATCCATAACATTGACTGAGTCTATGTTTTCTTGCTTGATATAGGCTAGAAACAGAACCAACATTAGAGGGTTGATGGCAATTAAAGGAAGCAAAGACTTGTAGTAGTTTGATGTGGTGAAAGGTCCTATTTAAAGGAAATCTACCATTTGCTTTAATGCATTATGAACCAAACATACCTTGAGAATGCTGTAGCTACAATGATGCAGAAACATATCTTGTTTAATACCTGAACTGAGTGGTTTTGCTGAAAAACAATTATAAATTTATGATAATGAGGTTCTGTAACTCCTGTGGCAGCCATGACGCTTCTCCTCTTACCCTAATTATGCACTGTTCCCAAGAACGTTGTATTCACTGTGTTGTCCCTGACAGGCAGAAGTAATCAATCCCTGCACCATTCCCCAGCTGCTGTGTATGAGTTATCCAGCTCAAGTTGATGAGTACTGTCTGGACAGTTCACGAAACTCTGTGTAATGTATTTATGAACGCCAGCCTACACCCAGCTTTCCCAAAGTCCTGAATTTTATTATTGTTTTTTGAGCGAAACTACTCAGATCAGAAATTAAACAAGATGTATTTTGCATCAGTGTAGCTACAGAATTCTCAAGGTTTGGTTTACAATGCAAGAAAACAAATGGTAGATGTCCTTTAAGTTATCTGATCTTCACAAAAAAATCTTGGACAAGCATTTTGTTGGTTTGTGTAGGTACAGAAAGACTCCATACCACCTGAACATATATTTCCTTACATAATCCTTGCAAAGCAAACGCTCATCCTTCTTTTCTTCCAGAATAAAGCAACTCATTTGGCTGAGCCATCTTATAGTCTGGCCAAACCTTCCCCAGAAATATATAGCACTGCAAGAATATACCCCAATAAATCAAATCCTGTGACCGCCCAACATTGGAAAATCTGTGAGGTATTTCTGGAAAATGCAAAAGCCTTGGTTCCAGTGTTCCTCCAGCGTAACACTACATTCATTGAAACCTGGATGCTACAAAGAAATCTTTGCATATGACATCATCTCTGTAAGAACGATGAGGGAAGTCACTTTGGAAAATGAGAATTCACTTAGACAGGGAGGAGGAAGAGAGAATCATGACATATTTAGAGAGAGAGTGAGAGAAAACAGGAGGGGTGAGAAAATGTGAGGAGGTATGGAAAGAACCGAGACATTGCTGAGATAATAAAACAGTGCACATGTGCAGCATATGTGAAGAAGGGAGAATGTAGCATGTGCATGAGTAGGTTTTCATTATAGGAACTCTTTGGATCTTTAAAGGGAACCTGTTATCAGAAATTTGCCTAATAAACCACTACCAGTATGTTTTCTAGCAGTTGATCAGTTTCTAGATTATGTTTCTTATAGGATCAAGCTTGGTGGCATCATCCAGAAAATCAACTTTGTAGTTAAGATGTATAAGGTCCCAGAGGCGGAGAGTTTAACAGTGAAGTCCAGCTCTCTGCACACCTCCCACCATGTGGTTGACATCATGTACTGGACTTCAGGAGATCTGATCAATGATGTCCCTGGATACAGGACCATCAATTACACTGAAGGGAGCTTTGTAATGCAGGGAAAGCTTGACTTCAGTGTTAAACTCTCCGCCTCCTTGACTTCATAAAACCAATTTACATCTAACTTCATAGTAGATTTTCTAGATAATGCCACCACACTAAGCCATGAAAGAAACATCATCTAGAAGCTGCTTGGCAACATACTGCTAGTGGTTTATTAGGCTAATTTGTGATGACAGGTTCACTTTAACAGTTGTAGTTATAGTCATAGTAGTAGTAATATATTCCATGTATCCCAAATAATTAGCATTGACAGCAAACTAATAGTAAAACTGAACAAGTACAAACTGAAAAGATTAGGTACAAAATCTAAAATGTCAAAATTATCAACTAGACAACCAGCTCTTATCCTTAAAGGGGTTGGCCACTGTTCCACATGTTTTTTTGTAATGTGTGTATAAGTGTGTGGGGGTCAGGATATTTGGTAAGTTACCAATATACAGTGTATCTATTAATAGTTCTGCTCCGCTTTCTTGATATGTATAGTAAAGGCTTTTAGTCTCTTTAAATAATCAGAAACTCAAATTTAGTCAAAGGTTATGGTGTGTGGTCTGCTAAAAGAGGGTATTCAATGGCCAAAAAATCCAGCAGTTTCTTATTCTTGTAGCTTTGGGTTAACATTTTCCAAAATTTGGCATACATGATCGTATGAGCTCTGATACAGATTTTGCGGTGGGGATGAAAAATGTAACTTTAAACCTCGATACTTGGCATAAAGACCGGACTGCTGAACTATCCTGAGAAATATAATGAAGCCGTATGAATATTTTTCATAATTTATTATTATCCCATTGATCCTTAAAGGGGTTGGCCACTTTACCTCGTGTTTTTTGTAATGTGTGTGTAAGTGTGGGGGAAAGATATTTACCAATAAACATGTACTAATAGTTCTGCTCCACTTTATTGATATGTGAAGCCTCCTGTATTTTACCTCATTCCTGTCCATAAAATGACCACAAATGGAGGGTCATGTGATCTCTAAGCCCATTCTAAGCCCATGCAAACCGGAACTGAACTGACATGCTGAGTTCAGTTCCGGTTTGCAGCGTTCGGGCCGAGTTCATCGCATCACACTCGCGAGTGTAGAATGGGCCTAACTGTCTATGAACAATCCCCCTGCCAGAACCTTGATCTTATATTCAGGAATACTATCATAAGGTCCTGGTAGGGTAAATATTCATGGACAGATAGAGATGACATGAATGTACATCTGCAGCCATTTTATGGGCAGGAATGTCCAGCTGATGAGGTAAAGGACAGGCGGCCTTCCCTTGCTCCGAGAACCTCTTGATGTCCCAAGAGAGTTGATGAGAATGTTAGTAAGAGAATACTGCTGACTTCATACATGTTTCCTCATCTTCATCCTCAGGCCTTAGGGTTTAGGTGTCACTGGATGTGTCTCATCATAAATTTGGCACATGAATCCACTGGCACAGAAGTTATTGAGGCAGAATACTAAATACTGGTCCCCCCCCCAACATGTCTGGACTGGGAAGATACAGTTGCTCTTTCCATCACTACCCGGTAACAGTATACAACAGTGATGGCGAACCTATGGCACAGGTGTCAGAGGTGGCACTCAGAGCCCTTTCTGTGGGCACCCGGGCCATCACCCCAGCACACCAGACAGGACTCAAAGAATCTTCCTCCAGTTCCAAGCAACTTAAAAGATGCGGCTTTAAGTCATATTTAAAGTGATACTTTACTACTTGGGACTTTAGGAAGAGGGAGAATGAGTAGATAGGGCAAATTATCTTTGGAGGAGCTCCTGCTGGACCCACAATTCCATCTTTCTACTGTGTTGCTGTCATCAGGAGGCCAATATGATTGAAAGTTTTTGAAGAACAGGGAGCAATAAGTTACTGCTTTATTTTTTGGTTGGCATCTCACGATAAATAAGGGGGGTTTTGGGTTGCAGTTTGGGCACTTGGCCACTAAAAGGTTCGCCATCACTGGTATACAACATTGCATTACATCTTGGTGTACCCCGGCTATTTGCATGCCTGGCAGTAGGAGACTATTTATAATGCAGAAATGTTACCACTTAGTCCATTAATGATGCCGCAAACCTAAAGGTGAAGGAGAGTTATCATTTTCTAAATGTGAAAGGACATTTCTAATGTGAGCATCAGATAGAAGCATGCAGGATATCTCTAATTCATCTTAATTTCCTGACACTGCGCCTTCATGCATATATTACAGTAATTTAGGAAATCATTGCGATACATAAATCACTGGTTACACATAAAGCTGCTGTCGAGCCGGCTCCTTGCTAGGTCAAACCCTATAATATATGACCACAGGGAGAAGTGATGAAGAAGCTGGTTCTGAGAGCATGCTTCACTTATCACTATGTAATGTCTTACTGTGTAATGCTAATGCTTAAGACATGGGTCAATAAATCACTTCTGGTGAGAAGATGGCTGCAACATTAAGATTTAACATATCCAGCCTTTCTGATTTCCTCTTCCTTCTGTTTTTGGAAGCTCCACCACAAACATCTGGAGGGAAGATTCATTAATGTGTCTCAGGCTCCGACATTGCAGAGCCGGGCGCCACTGGTCTTGTGCTGCACCACATTCATTATTGTGATGATAATGAATCCAGACTGTCGAGTTCTACTTTTAGACCTGCTTCTAGCCGGTATAAACTGTGTGCCATTTTGGTGCAATCTTTGTGATTTTTAGGCTAATTTCCACATGACCACGCCCCTTTCTCTGAAACCACGCCCTGTTTGCGAGGCCACACTCCCTTTTCTCGGATGTATCGGAAAATGGCCAAAAATGGTCTAAAAGCCTTCATAAATGTATTTTAAACATTTTTTTTTGTGCAAAACCTCATTTTCAGGGGGCGCAAATGCAATCATGAATTCCCACCAAACTTGAATCTTATTGGACCAAGGCTCCTATGATCATAGATAATAACCTTTAAAGAGCTATTGAATTATTTATGTTAAGGATAGTGTCTTAGTAGGAATAGTATGGTGCACATTCTACTCTAAAGTTTTGAACTATGAAATATCATTGAGTTTGGTCGGCAGATGAATACAAATTTATGGAGACATGGGTTTCATTGTTATAGGGAAGATGATACAAGAAAGTGCTAGTCGATTGTCCACTGTTGTAGAAAAGACTGTTGGACATTAGAGAAATGTGTTGGAATGGAGATCCCTTGTCCAAGAAGAGAAGTGCCCTATACATTTTTCATGAATAATATCTCATAGTTTTTTTGTGAATCAAACAACAAGAAGGACCCCAAAGGGGCATATTTATCATACTCTGGCGCTCGTGTTTGCAGCCCGATACATCAAGAGGCTTCCTATTCACATATGAAAAGTCGCCGGCAGCAGTGAGTGCGCAGGCGCGGGGACAGTAACACTGGCGTGAAGGTGGAGGATCGGGGCAAATAATCACAAAAGCTAGCCACTGGCATGGCGCAGAGGTCCTGATAAATATGCCCCAAAGATTAACTTTGGTTTTAGAAGATTCATCATTCCTGCAAACCCTACCACTTCTACAGCTGGCTTGATGGGAACACATCTCCAGTTTACACATTTAAAGGGAACCTGTCATCAAAAAATGACTTAATATACTATTACCAGTATGTTGTCTAGCATCTGAACAGCTTGCTTTCATGGCCAAGTGTGGTGAAATCATCCAGAAAATCAACTTTGAAGCGAGATTTAAATTGGTTGTCAAGAAGGCAGATAATTTAACACTAAAATCAAGTTTTCTTTACCTTTCCCACCTCTTTCCCTGTGATTGACATCATTTGTCAGAGTTCAGGAGATCTGGTTAGTGATGTCTCTGGATGCAAGAGCATTAGTTACAATGAAAGGGCTATTCTGAGGCGAGGAGTCTTGACTTCAGTGTTAAACTCTCTGCCTCCTTGACTTTTTACAACCAATTTACACTGACTTCAAAGTAGATCTTTTAGATGATGCCACCGCACTGGGTCATGAAAGAAACACAATCTGGAAGGTGTTCATCTGCTTCACAACATACTGGTAGTGGTTTATTAGACCAATTTCTGATGACAGGTTCCCTTTAAAGGGAACCTGTCATCAGAAATTGGCCTACTAAACCACTATCAGTATGTTGTCATGACCCAGCTTGGTGGCATCATGCAGTAAATCTACCTTGAAGTGTGTTTGATGTAAGCTAGATGTATAAAGTCAGGGAGGCAGAGAATTTAACATTGAAGTCAACTCTCCCCCCTCTGAACACCTCTTCCCATGTGATTGACACCATTCACCGGACTTCAGGACATCTGGTCAATAATGTCCCTGGACACAGGACCATCAATTACAGTGAAGGGGGTATTTTAAGGCAGGGAGAGCTTGACTTCAGTGTTAAACTCTTTGCCTCCTTAACTTCATAAAACTAATTTAGATCTCACTTTAAAGTTGATTTTCTGGTTGATGCCATCACACTAGACCATAAGAGAAACATCATTTAGCAGCTACTCAGCTGCTTGACAACATACTGCTCGTGGTTTATTAGGCCAGTTTCTGATGACAGGTTCCCTTTAAGGGAGATGTACACTAGGTATGCAGAGAGTTAGTCTTAGCTGTCTGAGGTGGACAGACCTCACATATTTCTCACTACAGGAGAAAGAAGCAGAAAAGAGAGACACTTCTTTACATAATAGAAGTTCTGTTCTATTCACTTCTGAAATAAAATAAAGCTTCAAAGGTTACTCTTAGTTACTCTTTAAATCTGAAAATACATACAAATTCTCTGATTCAAAGAGTAAGTATATAGTATCGAGGCAACAACAGAGTCCAACACAGGCAATGCATATAACAGTATAAAAACAACATATAACAGCTATGGACCTATTTTTGCAGCCCAAGGAATTTGGACAATGGTATTTTTTAGGATGCGTTGTAGAATGGTTTTTCTGAATATCTTTCTCTGTATTATTTTCTGTACATTCCCCGAATTGTGGTATTTCTGGTTGGACAATAATGTTATATTATGAGGGAAAGGATATGATCACTGAAAGGACATGCTAAAGGAAATGGAAGACAGGCGGCTGGGAGATGTGGGCACGGCCGGGGCAGGAAGCATTAGCCTGGCTTCTGGTCTGATAACATCATGAAGACGTAGCACACATCAAACATGTAACTGGCCTGTCATCAGCAATTCCCCACGTTCTTTTACATTTTTCTTATCTCCAATCCATAAGGTATAACAAGCTTATAAACAGTGGTCTGACTACTAGGAACGCCCCACTCGCCCCCATCATGCCCATCAATAGGGACCATTCCCTTACTAATGTGGGATTGTCGGAAAAATGTAGAGCACAGCTCTCGGTGCTCTCCAATTCACTGTCTATGGGAGAGCTGGAGAGAGCTGAAATCTGTGGTGAGCAATTTATTGCGCTCCCATATTGAATAGCATTAGTGAGAACAGGACTCCCTTTGTTGTGATTACTGTTTTTGTGAAACATGGGAGTCAGACCCAGTACTTGGGTCCCTTAGTGACTGCCATAGAAGTGGATACTCTGTAAGGGGACCTCTTAGGTTATTGGGGCTTATTTACTAAGGGTCCCGTGGATGCATTTTTGTTTTCCGACATTTCAGGGATTGTGTCACATGCGATTGGATTTTGCCGCATCGGAGCCGACTTTCATGCGACAGAAATCGGGCGGCGGGGCGTGGGACTATCTGACTGATTCGGACTAAGCGCGTGATTTAACATTTAAATTTGTGTCGCAAGCCAAGCACTTACATGTACCGGGAAGAAGAAGGTGAACTCCAGCAGACCTGAGCGAGGAAGCGACATCGGGCGCACAATCTTCTTGAATCGCGGCAGATGTGTATTCCGGCGGACATTGCGGATCGGGGATCGAGCAGAAATATGCTCCATAGTTTTTTTAATACTTGACTTTAATAGGGTTAGGGTAGAAAACATTTGGTTGTGCCAATGATTGGTCAGATTATTTACGCATTTCCAGGAGGAATAACAGAGGGAGGATTACTGCACGTATAGATCCCATTGAAGCGAAAGATGTGAAAGATAAATCTGTCTGTTTGCAGTTCGTCCTGTGCCATGAGGGCATCGCTGCTATCAGCTGATCGGCAGGGGTGCTGGGTGTCATAGCCCCACCCATCTCTGTGAATATTCAAGACAATTGGCCTTGAGGTTAATTAAATACAATATAAAACGGTACTCATCTCACTTGTCTCCAGATGTTACACACATTTTAATAATGATATTAATTATTAATATGATAAAACCACTAAATTAGCTGTGCACAAGTTTCACTGCATAATAATGTTCTAATGGAAAAGAGGGAAGGCAACGTTTTGTTTTATTGTTTATAACAAAGCCACCGTCATGTATTGATATAACTGCGGCCAAAAGCCGTCTCCAAACCATTGCTTATATGTTCCAGGCACAGCTCAAAGAAAACATAATTCATCTGAAGGAGGTTATTAAAGGGGATTGCTTAAGACTAAATTAAGTCTGCAGAATTATAGTTGATAAAGTTTTAGTTTATTTTAAAGGGAATTTACCATCAAAATCCATCATGATAAACTAGGGACACTTACTCATAGATCCAGGCACTGTGGCTGTAATCTGTAATCTTCTTATATTTGTTATCCATGGCCTCCTTCCTTCTAAAATCAACTTTTTAAATTATGCTAATTAGTCTAAGGTCTCTTGATGGTGTTACCTGAGCCCCCCTGTTCTGTAGCTTCATAGGCTGTTATACTGTGTTCCCCCTAACTCCGCCTGCTGTAATTTCACACAATGGGAGGGGGAAAGTGCTTTTGCACACTGTAACAGCTTGTTAAGTTGCAGACCGGAGGGGTTCTGGTAACACCAGGAGCCTTTCTTGCTCATAAGTATAATTGAAAAAAATTGATGTTAGAAGGAATATTTTTATACCAAATATAAGAGGATTACTACAGTGCCTGGATCTATGAGTAAGTGTCCCTGGATTATCATTCTAGATTTCCTTTAAATTTGTCAAAAATTCAAAAACAATACAAAAATTTTCCAATATCTGTCTTAAAGGCTGGTAGTACTATGAACTAAGTTGGTAAGTAACATTTATCCTAATAATCTCTAGGAGGTAGAAGTCTAAGTCCAAGGAAATACAACCGTGGTTGGTCAGTAAATCCTGGGTGGTTCATTATCTACTGTATAGTAGGGACTACTTCAGTTCTGAAGGGGATTTAAAAGGTCTAAACATTAGAAACACAGTTAAAATTTTCAAAACAGATTTTTGTTATTTTCACATTAAGATAACATTGAGGTGACGATTAGAATTTTCATTTTTTTTAAATAATATATTCCTTGAGCCCTAAGAACTACACATTCACTAGTGAAATAACAAAAAATAAAGCAACAAAGATGATTGGATTTTTCAAAAATAATCCCCCCCGTCCCCAAGTCAGCTGTCAGCTCCCAAGGCCAGGGCCTATTTGCCTTAAGGCAGTGGTGGCGAACCTATGGCACGGGTGCTAGAGGTGGCACTCAGAGCCATTTCTGTGGGCACTCAGGCCATCACCCCATGACAGAGTCACCAAACAGGACCAAATCCACTTAATCTTCCTGAGGTCCCAGGCAACTTTAGAGATTCTGCTCTCAGCACTATTTTAAAGCGACACTTCATTGGCTGTTTGGAACTGCGGGAAAAGTGAGAAGGTTTGGATAGGGCTGCATTATTTTCGGAGATTCTCCTGCTGGACCCATTATTCTTCCTGTGAGACCCTGAGAGAAGACTAAATGAGAGTCGTTTGCCTTCTTCTTCAATAGTATTGGTGACCTCAGGGGCCTGTACAATTGACAGAGATGTGTAAGAACAGTGAGCCAATAATAACTGGCTTAAATACCCATGTTGGCATCTTATTGTGAATTATAGGTGGTTTATGGTAGTAGTTTTGGGCCCCTCGGTCGTTTAAAAAGGTTCGCCATCACTAAGGTATACTAATCTAGTAATCCCCTTTCCCCAGATTTTTTCGAATTTTTCTATAGAATTTCTTTTTAAATACGATCCATATTCTAATCTGATTGTGTTATTTACTCTACCTATATATTCCCTTACAGATGGAGGCCTTGGGGCATATTTATCAGGACCTCTGCGCACCGCCAGTGGCGCAGAGGCCCTGAAATAAACGCAAATGCTAGCGTATTGCTAGCTTTTGCGATTATTTGCCCCAATCCGCCACCTTCACGCCAGTGGGGCGTGAAGGGGCGTGAAGGGGGGGGGGCGGTCGGCCGAGCGGGGGGCGCAGCCGGACGGGAGTGGGCTGGCGCGGGGCGTTACTGTTACTTTTCATACGTGAAAAGTCGCCGGCTGCGATTTTTTTCTATGCCAGGCCCTGCCTGGCGTAGGATAAGCGCTGCGCTGCTGGAGCCCGATACATCAAGAGCCAGATGCCGGGTTGCGAATTTGCAGCGGCGGGGCGATCGAGCACCAGCGTATGATAAATATCCCCCTTTGTCTTAATCCAATGCACAGCAATCAGCTGTGCATTGCAGGGAAAACCTTGTATAGACCCAGATTTACTAAAGCCTCAGCAGCAGACTTCTTGCAATCAAACTGCTTGCTTACAATTTGGTGTGCACCGTACTATTCTTCATGCGACACGGAATTCTGCACCGAATGGGGGCGTTCCAGTGCTCAGTTGGACTGCGTGACACATTTATTTATATTTATCATCGGGACACAGAAATGTGTCACACAGCCCATGTTAAAGATTCTCTGTTGAGGCAGTTCAGGGATCGCCAGATTCATGCATAACGAGCATGAATCCTGAATCTGGCACCCTCTGCACTATACACAGGCAAACTGCATTTTGTACAGACAGCACTGTTCTTAGTAAATGTGCCCCATGGTGTACATTTTGACCCCAAACCTGTAGCCTTACCGGGCAGTTGATCCTGTGACCTCCAACACTACTGAGGAAGCCTGGAGTGTCGGTGACGGAGGGGAATCATTACAAGGTAACTACATTACATTTTTTCCCCTCAGGCCTGTTCTGCCCTTTTTCCTTCTGAGAATGAAGCAGCAACCTCAACCTGCTCCATAAATTAGTGAGAAGGAGACCCATTATTTGGATTGCTGTGGGTCCTGTCCTCTTGATCGGTGGGGTCCCGGCAGTCGCACCCTCACCAATCACCTTGTTATCTCCTATCCTGTGTATAGTGGATAACTTAAAGCCCTCACTTCTATTGTGCTTTATGACTGTTTGTACTCTGTAATGTAATATTATATTTGTATGTGTCCCCTATGATTTGTAAACTGCTGCAGAATATGATGGTGCTATATAAATAAAGATTATTCTTCTTAATTACTGTATATACTCGAGTATAAGCCAAGTTTTTCAGCACAAAAACTGATGCCCTACAGGTCTGCACAATGACCATTGTAGACCAGTACAATGTGGATGACAAACGGTTTACTGTATCTGTGGATGGGACTATAAAAGTAATGCGAATATATGAATCACAACGTGAACAAATAGCAAACTTACATTCATATTAGAGGTTTCTCCAGCATTGACAACACATCTGCACTGAGCCTTATGGAAGGGATCACCTGCTCAAGATATTGGCATGTGCGCCAATACAAATCTACTACTCGATGTCTACTTCTGTGCTGTACAAGGACTGATGTTCTGCTTTCCATTCTTCCATTGAGTAACAAAGACCAGAACTTTTTTTGCACGGAACCTGTCATGAATGCATTGGGGATTTTACAAAAGCACATATCAACATGCGTACATACCGTCTTTGTAGTTGGTATAATAAGATAAGTGCCACGTGAGCCTGCTACTAGTCTGCCCGGCTATGCACCCAGACTGTCGATGGTCACCCTAGTAAATTCTAGACAGTTGTCAGGCTTCAATCAATGGTAGAAAACCCAACAATTCTATCTCCTGTAACAAATTGCCACGCATACAGGAAAAGATGTAGAATGTGGAACAAACAAACAATTATTAAACCAAAAAACAGAAGTTCCACCACATTGTATATCATAAAAAGAATATATCAATTTTATTGTGTTTTACATGTTAAAAACATACAAAAGATTTTTGTTCAGACATGTGCTCAGGGGGTCATAACCCTGGCAAACCACGGCAGGGGTGTGGATAAGACAGTGTTTGTATTGTTTCAAGTGAAATGGTCTACATAGAGATGTGACATGGGAGGGACCAGATCTATCCAAATGCTCAATCAGTCACAAAAAATAAAGACAGAATATATTCGACCTTACCCATGTGTACACAAACCCCACGCCGACCCCGACGCACGTTTCAGCCGTCAAGCCTTCATCTTCATTCAATCAATGGTAGGCAGATTTCGATTTTTCCAAATCATCATTCCGCTGTGTAGAACAGAACCTACACAGGGGTGTCCCTCATTTTCAGGGGGAGGTCAACAAAAAAGCTTGAACATAATTGCTATTAAACAATAACGGTAAACACTGGCATGGCCCGTATGTTTCCCGGCCACAGCAACCAATTAGTCAGAGTGCCTCACCCCAGCAACCACAGTGTATCCCCTGCCCACCAACAGCCACAAGTCCCCCCTCCCCCCCCCCCCAGAGTAACAGTGCTCCAGTTCTATACCCAGCAAGCCACAATTTCCACTCCGGAGCACAGTGCCCTCTTCAGGAGCCACAGATGTCTGTCACGAGTCACAGTGTCCTCCAGGAGCCACAGTGTTCCTCCCAAGGAGCCCACAATGCCCCCCAGCGCTACAGTGCCCACAGTCATACCCAGCGCCACAGTGCCACCACAGACCCAGCCTCCACGGAGCATCACTGTTCCACCCCCATAGACAGGTAACCTCCCCTGACCATGTGGGAGAAAAAAAACCATTTCCTCTCATCCCCACAAAAAGGCAGCTAGCAGGCCATGTTCGTTGCTCCAGTGTCATCCGTTGTATGCGCCAGCCTCATCACATTTTATTAAAAAAATGGAGATTTACAATGTGCAATATCCACATCATAGACTGTTCCATATGACTGTTTGTACTCTGTAATGTAATATTATATTTATATTTTTCCCATATTTCCCAGGATGTGTAAGTGCTGCGGAATTTGATGGCGCTATATAAATAAAGATTATTATTATTATCTGTACCCCAGGAGTGGTCATTACAGCATAACATAAATGTGCTGCCTACTAAGATGGGCTTGCTTTCTGTTGCATTCTAACTCTAATGCTGTTTTTCCTTTATGGATACATATGCTTTTCAAATCCCCTAATAAATGACACAGTTTTACTATACGTAATGTGAACCAACTTTGTCTGTAATAATCAAACCAGTATTAATGAGCTATTAGTGGAATTCCCCCATCAGAGTCCCACATTTATAATCTTTCTAACAGAAAATAATTGATGAATGATGAAATATGGGACAATCACATTTTTCATTGTACCTAGTACAGACTTAGGCTATATTCACACTAACGTATGGGGGACGTATATATGGCCGACGTATATACGGCCGATATACGTCCCCCATACACTTCTATGGGCGTGTGGCACCGTACCGTTCCGTACCCGGGAAAAAGATAGGACCTGTCCTATCTTTTCCCGTAATACGGCGCCGTGCGCCATAGGTTGCTATGGAGAGGGGCGGGGGTGAGCTGCGCTCACCTCCTCCTCCTCTCCCCGTACACTGCCGTTGCCCGCTACGGTACGGTACGGGCGGGCAACGGCAGTGTGAATATAGCCTTAAGTGTATGGAATTGTGGGATCAGAGCCACAGACTGTATTAGACTGTATATATGAAAAGGGGATCAAGCACAAAAAAGGATATTTCATTATGTTCCAAATGTGATATATACGTTAATGAATGGCTCTGTTATGACTCTGTTTCCACAATTTCAACATTAATACAACAGTCCAGTAAACTCCACTTCCATATTCGTTTGATCACACACATAGAAATATCTTCCCACCCATCACCCATACCAGTAATGTGCATAAATGGGAACCTGTTGGGACTATTTGGTGCACTTAACCACCTCTTTGGTATATTTGAGCCCCCAAACATATATACTATATATTACATCTATTAATATATTATATATTATCTATATAATTACAATATATATATTTATTTTTTTTAATTTATTTGTAGTATTACATATCACATAATATATATATATATATTATATATTATATATATATATATCTAGTCTGAGGTGACCTCTGTTTGGGCCTACAACTTTCAGTGCGGCCAGGTATGTAAATGTGCCCCATTGTCTTTCTAAGATACGCACCGATATCGTCTCTATTAGGTGAGTAAGGACTCCTGCACTCCTGCATTGACCAGGTTTACAACTTGGGTCATCTTCAATCGGTAAGAATATTTATTGTTAACCCTATATTTGCTTGTTGACCAATAAATAGCACACGGCCCCGATCGGGAATTTATATGGTAGTACAACCCATCTGGTGCACTAAGGATGGGGATAGATTAATGTTTTTATGTACTTTTCAAAAAAGATTTGATAATTTTTATATGTACCACTTAGAATATGCTGTAGTAGGTTATATTGCAGATAAGTGAAGAGATCCAGAAAACAAACACTCTGGTTTTGATTTTCCGTCTGAAGCTACTTGTCAAAAACCTTCCTTAGCAGACTATTCTCTTCTTGTACAAAGATTCTAGAATGTTAGTGCTCTACTCATATGCAGGTTTCAAAGAGTTCTTAAAAGGTTGAAAATAGAGGATTTCCTCGGTTATTCCTCCTGTTTTCCTGTGCGTTCCCTGTGCTGGATCCTATTGAAGATTTCGCTCCACTCTCGTGCTCGTGGTCAATTGACGGTCCTACACTGGGAAATTCATGGACAAAATAGTGCAGATCACCGAGGCAAAGAGTAAAAATGCTTTTATTCTTACATACTTGCAAACATATTCTTATAGTCAAATTTAGGCTGCCCATATTTATAGTGAAAAATCATCACACAAAGGAGCATGTAATAAGTAGTAGAAACAAGCAGTGAAATAGTTAAATAAACTATATAGTCTGTGCTATGTAAATATATCCCTGCTGTGTAGAGATCAGAAGTTTGGAAAAAAATCTATGACAAAGCTTGAAGTGCAGTTAGAGAAAGTTCAACAAAATTACCAACTGGGATAGAGGGACTGAGAGGGAACAGGGGAGATCTTCTTTCTGTGTAGGAGACTTTTGTATTTACAAAGTAGCACACACTGTTCTGCCAACTACACACAGAGCAGTATCCCCCATCCCTACAGAGAGAGCAGTGTGCAGCAGACCCTCCTCTCTGTGAAATTGTCCTGTAGAAAACTCTATGGACTAAGAGAAATAATCAGCATAGCCAGGGGAAAAGGCTACAGCTGGAGTAGGTTAAACTGAGGAGGATAGCAAAGAAACTGATGAGCATCCAGATAATAGGCAAAGAACTATTGATATGTGGTAAAAAATTAAGTTGTACTGGAGGATCCAATTAAGTCAGTGTCTAGCTATAGCAATGACAGTCTATTCAGAAAGAGTACTAGGGGCCACATAATGTTCCCAGCAAGGCAGTGGCATATCCTTGAGGTATGCTCCTTTTTTTGGGTCATTAATGCATAGTATCATGGCTATGAACAACCCTGTCAGGTGGTGGCTCATGAAGCTCCCGTTCATCTATTGCCACATGACATATAACATGCTATTTGGTGCAGGTCACCACTTTAGCCCATAGGTGACCTCAGAGATGACCATCAATGGCATATCAAGGCCTAACCTCATCAGTGAATGAAGAGATTGTTGTCTCTGTATGCAGAGTAAGGGCTTTTTGCCTATTGTACAGTGGGAGATTGAAGGAATATTGTAAAAGTATGCTGCATTAACACTTAGGCCCATTGCCTACCAGCAAGTTATATCTGAGAAACTCACTCTGTGCAATTGCAGGATTTAATAGACAAAGCTTGAATCACTGAACTGAACTCAGCATGTCCGTCAATGATACGAGGTTCAGTCCAAGTGCACGGAGCGAGTTTTTGAGATCACACTGGTTCTTAAAGGAAATCTACCATTTGTTTTCATGCAGTGGCATAACTAGAAGCGTATGGGCCCCAGTGCAAGGTCTGTGCCAGGCCCCCGACTATAATGTATGGTCTATAGTAATAGTCTTCTCATATGGGGAAGTTAGACCTTATGGGCCCCTAAACCTCTTGGGCCCAGGTGCGATCGCAACCTCTGCACCCCCTAAAGTTACGCCCCTGTTTTCATGCATTGTGAACCATATATACCTTAAGAATGCTGTAGCTACACCGATGCAGAAACATATCCCTGAATTGAATGTTTTTTCTGTAAAAACAATTATAAAATTATGATTACGAGGCTCTAGCGCTTCTGTGGCTGCCCAAGTACTTCTCCTCATCCTAATTTTGCACTGTTTCAGCCCAGGGCCGATTCTAGCCTTTTAGCTGTCTGAGGAGAAACTTGAAAATGTTGCCCTCCCCCGTGCGCCTGATGATGCTACCTTACACACTAGTAGTCAGTCAGTGACACAGACATTAGTGACATCGAGTACCATACAGGAGACGATCTGCTCCGTTATCAGGAGGACTTCTTTGCGATTTCTCCTGGCCATGGTTTTTCTATGCTGAATTCACAGCTCTATGCAGCAAAACTCAAAACTGTGCCCCAGTAAATCAGTCCAACAGTTGTATACAAAGCCTCAGCCCCACAGTGGTATACATAGCATCAGCCCCCAGTTGTATACAAAGCCTCAGCCCCCCAGTGGTATACATAGCCTCAGTCCCCAGTTATATAAACAGCCTCCCCAGCAGTATACAGCCATGACACCCCAAGTTCCATGCAGAGCGGTGAACAAAGGCCTGTAAACGGGAGTCTGTAAACGGTCTTCAATCTGCCGCCTGAAGCGGGAACTTCACCCTCATGGCAGGTGCAGCGCTGCTTCAGCACTGTCCTGCCCAGCGCAAGCTGAGAATACATCATCAATGTGTTGTCCCTGACAGGCAGAAGTAATCGCTGCACCATCCCCCAGCTGCTGTGTATGAGTCATCCAGCTCAGGTTCGTAAGTCCTGTCTGGACAGTTCAGGAAGCACAGTGTGTAATGTGTTCATATAGGAACCCAACTTTCTTTGAGCAAAACCACTCGATTCAGGAATTAAACAAGATATTTTTCTGCATCAGTTTAACTAAAACATTCTCAAGGTATGTTTGGTTCACAATGAATGAAAACAAACGGTAGACTTCCTTTAAGGCAGTTGTCATGGTCATGACTTAGGTGGAGCACAGCAATTTTATGCCCTTTGCTATTTTCTCAAAAACCTATGGAAAAGAATCACCTAAAATCTATTTTGCCTAACAATGGGGATGTTTTCTTGAGTAATGTTTTTTTTTTACTTTCATTATGCATGATGTCTACTGTAAGTGACACATGACTGAAGGCTGTTACTCTGACTAAGCATACCGGTCACATAAAACATGACCATGAACACTGTTGTTTACGAGGGACTTACGAGGGTGTCACAGGATTTCCTTTTTGCTTGGGAGTAAAGATTTTATAACTGTTTCGGGTTTAGTTCTAAATCTTGTCCGCATCTACATGAAAACTTAGATAAAACACACCCAACATAAAATAAAAAAACACAACATAACAGATTGAGGATTTTTCCTGTGTGCATTTCAGTTAGGAAATTGTTAAAAGTTGCTGTGTACAATCACAGGTTATGACCTATACACTGAATCTCATACACTACCATGGGGAATTTTAGTTACAGTAGCTCAGACATGTGAAATTAGATCAATCTCCGCTGGTCCCATATCTTCAATGTTTACATTTCTCATAAAAATGTCACATTTAATAAATGATTTTTGGGTGAGGTCTCTTGCCGGCTTAATGACTTTTTCCTACTTGGTTATGTCTGCCTTATCTTGAGCAAAGTGAAAACGGTTGGTCTGGAATTTGTCAGCAGTCTGTAATACAACAGCTTATTCTATAATAATACTTAATTATAAGAGGGGAACTTGTAGTAGATAAGGGATTTCAGAAGTATCTTCTACTATCTTGATGGAGCCACCAGCAAGTGCCAAATAAGGGAACTGAAAGCAAGAGGCCCAATTGACATATGTCCCCAGATAGGAATGGATTCAATAGAATAGATATTAAGACTATCTCACACTCAAGAAACACATCCTGGCCCTAATATACAATTGTGGAAGGTAATCATGGAGCCCGAACCTGCTGGAGATGTATTCCCTTTCTTCAGTGTTGTGGAAGCTATGACCGACCACCCAGAGCCCTTTCAGGCATAGCTTGAGCTTTGTTCTTGTGATGGGCTGGAGGGTAGGTCACTGGTTGTACCACCCTATGTGGTGATTATTGCACCACTCCAGCACAACAAGCCTAGACCTGAGGAAGCACTCGTTGTAGTGCGAAACGCGTTGTCCAAAATATCTCTGAATAAAAGGAAACCTTTTACCCCTGAGGACCAGCGCCTTTCTGATATCCCATTTTTACACATAGGGTGGTACAACCAGTGACCTACCCTCCAGCCCATTTGCTATACGCCCTTGTTACCCAACCTTGGGGCGAGGGTGGGAACGCGGCAGCGGTTACTCATCACATATGCCTGACCCAGCGTTGTGCCTGTCTCTAGCACAACCAGCAAAGGTGAGTACCCAATCTCACCCAAGAGCGCCTCTTACTCAAGAGCACCCCGGAACTAACCAAGGATAATCTCCCACTAGGTAGTGCTGTTTCTCTCTGTCCCCCTCCCTTTTTCTCTGCATATCCACAGTTCTGGTGATGCCCGAACGAAAAAGTAGCCAACGTCCTGGAGCCCTGATTTGGCCTGGTGGAGTGGGTCAAGTAGATTGCTAGAATAATATCTACAAAAAAAACTTTACTAGGCACAAGGAAAGGTTCCAGGAGGTTGGATAAGTATGGAGTTCTTGGTAGCCCAATTCTCCTTCTGTAGCCCTTTCTGGACAGGCCAGGGACCTCACCCTAGCTGTGACATTATTTCTGACCTAGACTAGGAGTCATTCAAAGAGCAGTCACCCTCCTGAGGTCCCGACTCAGCCTGGTAGGAACGGGTTTTCCCACCCTCAGACATCCAGGGCACCTTCCTGGTAACCTGTCCTGACTTATTTTTGAGATCTTAATGAGGAAAGTTACTTTTTGAGAGACTCTCAATCTTGTGAATTTCTGCAGTGAAAAGCGACAATCAATTGTGGAAGGGGCTTTTCGAGGTCAGTCACATCTTCCACAACCTCCCTGTTTGGATTAATTTGGTTTTTGATCAATCTGATCATCTCTAACCGAGGTCTCTCCTCGGGATAGAAACGTAGTCCACAAAAATAGGCACTGTTATAGTACCAAATCCTTTGATTAGGAAAAGTTGCTTGTGAACCCCAAACTACACTTTTGCCCCAGAACCCATGAGCTCCTTGTGGGGTCCCAACATTATTTATTTATTTTCCTCCATTGGTTGATTGAACTAAACCCCAGCAGATTCTTTGAAGACCTTACAACCATTTGGCACCTCCTGTCACAATGTGATGTTGGTTACATCTGTTGGCATCCAAAATTGGACTTCCACTCTTCTTTCTGAGATTAATTTACTATGCTAATGGGTCAAACATAGTAACATACTTTTTCTTCACCTCACCTTATAACCTAATAAAGTTCTACCGGTGTTATGGTATATTATGGTAAGTTTTTTTTGTCATTGATGTAATGCAATTCTCATTGAAAAACTACCAGACTATATTTCTGATATTTTCCTTATAGTGACATCATCCCGCTGTTTTTACTAGCTAGTCACCATGGTTTCCATCTTTTCACTCCTCTGCCAATTCTCCTTCCTATACTTTTTCCTCATTTTATGATGACAACATCTATATTTAATCTGATCTTTTACACTGTATTTTTTAACAATTGTACAGGGATAACCTGCTCAAATTGTGAGAAGTTAATGCAAAAATTATAGAAATGTATTATTTTTTGCAAAGCATTAGATCTCTGTAGGAGACGCTAGAAGCCTTGACTATGGAAGTTCAGTGGGTAACACTACAGCCTTACAGTGCTGGGGTCCTGGGTTCAAGTCCCATTCAGGTCAACATCTAGAAAGAGTTTGTATGTTCTGTCTGTGTTTGCGTGGGTTTCCTCCGGGTCTTCCGGTTTTCTCCCACACTCCAAAACATACTGGTAGGTTGATTAGATTGTGAGCCGCATAGGGACAAGGACTGATTTGGCAAGCTCTGTGCAGCGCTACGTAATATATGGGCACTATATAAATAAAGGAATTACATAATAATAATTATTTAGTATTATTAAGGAACTTTCACCATCTTCACACAGATGGACTTTATCCTTCAGCTCTATCCATTCCATGTAATCATTACCAATCATTTTGTTAGCCAATATGATAATTAGGTTTCTCTGCAGTTTAATTGGGGATCCTGGGCTGGACCAGAAAGCTGGCATAGCCTTCTGTAAGTCCAACAACACTAAAAATTTTACTTGTTCCATATCAGTGAATTGATAGGTAACTTTAGGTAACTCAGCTCCCTTTCTCTATCTCTGCTTATGAGTCCAATGGGTGGTCCTACTCAGTAACAGTCAACCTTCCCTATATGATTGTGCCTACAGATCAATGTCAGCTACTTAGTACAACCACCCACTTGTACCTGAAACATATAAAGAACATACATTTAGAGTTATAAACTACATGGTGTCCTGAATCGTCATCCACACAACAATAAATCAATCTACTCAGCGCTTTTTGCTTTATAACAAGTGTGCTGCCGATTTCCCTGCATTATTCATGTGACAGGTTGCCTTTAAAAGGGGATTGGAAAAAAAATTATGGTTCCCACATGAACAAAGCTCCGATACATTTTTAAACAGATTTCTGTAATTGCTGCCAAAGTGTTTTCTCTTTGATTTTAGAGAGTCAATTTATGTGGTTAGTGTAAAAAAAAATTGAATCCCATGTGATTTCATGAATGAAAATGTTGTGGAGAGACGGAGAAAGGGTGGAAAATGAGTTGTAATCACTTTGGGGAAAATTCGGATTTAGTCAATCGTACATGTTGTACAAATGGGCATTGTTGTCATCAACATTTTGTACAAAATACTACACTCAAGTAAGCCAACCAAGTGCTGGTGTAAGGAAAGGTGTCTAAAATGTTTACAAAACCCGAACACGTAGAATACTCACAGTTACATCCGAGGTTTCCAGAAATACCATTTTTAATTGCACTTAACATAAAGCTTGAAGGGGATTTACAGGGTTAATGGACTGATAAACTATCCATAGGGCAGATTGACTGTATATAGTTCATATATTGTAAATATTGTATATAGTGGGGTTTGGGACATAGTGTTAGGTTGGGAGGGGAGTGATGGTGTTGGGATTTATGAACTGACCTTAGACACTGGTTTGGACTACTTAACGCAAACTTTGGACGTTAGACCAGTGTCTGGGGGGAAGGGGAGGGTGTGGGCGTTGGATTTAGTTTAGTGTAGTGTTATGTGTATACTAAGTTTGTTAGTATATATTCTAAAAAAAAAAAAACGGGTGTGGGGTGGTTTGTTATTAGAGGGTGTGGGGTGGGTTTATGTTTATTTATGTTCATTTATGTTTATTTATGGGTGTGGCTTGTCTTTGTTTATTGGTTTGGTTTAGAACGTGACAATTGGTGGGTGTTGTGGTAATTAGCGTTTATTCATTTTGGTGTATTTTAAGTTATTGTTTTTGCTAGGTGTGAATGTGGCTGGACCAGCAGGTAAGTTACTGTATATATTTTGTATATATTGTATATTATGTTTGGTTTGTGTTATAGATTGTTATGTTTTTTATTTTTATATAAAATAAAAGATCTACAGGGTTAATGTACTGATAAACTATCCATAGGACAGATTGATGGGGTCTGACACATGGTGCCAACTGTTCAGATATTTTAAGCAGCAGAATTTCTTACTGTTATACAGTATATTGTAATATGTTTCCTTAACCAAACTAAAGAAACCCAAGAGTATGAAGGGAATGGTAACCAGGAATGCTCAACCTCCACTCCTTAAAAGGGGTTGTACTACCGTATATACTGAGTATAAGCTGACCCGAGTATAAGCCGAGACCCCTAATTTTAACACAAAAAAACTGGAAAAACCTATTGACTTGAGTATAAGAAATGCATTGGTGGGAAATGCATTGGTCACAGCCCCCCCCCCCCAGTATATAGCCTGCCAGCCCATGTAGTATATACCCTGTCAGCCTCCTCTAGTATATAGCCTGCCAGCCCCCTCCAGTATATAGCCTGCCAGCCCCCTGTAGTATAAAGCCTGCCAGCCCACTGTAGTATATAGCCTGACAGCCACCTCTAGCATATAGACTGCCAGCCCCCTGTAGTATAAAGCCTGCCAGCCCACTGTTGTATATAGCCTGCCAGCAACCTCTAGTGTATAGTCTGCCAGCCCCCTGTAGTATAAAGCCAGCCAGCCCCCTCTAGTATATAGCCTGCCAGCCACCTCTAGCATATAGCCTGCCAGCAACCTCTAGTATATAGCCTGCCAGCTCCCTCTAGTATATAGCCAGCCAGCCCACTCTAGTATATAGCCTGCCAGCAACCTCTAGTTTATAGTCAGCCAGCCCCCTCTAGCATATAGCCTGCCAGCCCCCTCTAGTATATAGCCAGCCACCCCCCTCTAGCATATAGCTTGCCAGCCCCCTCTAGTATATAGTCAGCCATCCCCCTCTAGTATATAGCCTGCCAGACCCCTCTAGCATATAGAGAGCCAGCCCCCTCTGGCATATAGCCTGCCAGCCACCTCTAGCATATTGCCTGCCAGCCGCTGTAGTATATAGCCTGCAGCCCCTGTATGAAAAAAAAACATTACACTGTTTGTTTTTTTTCTTGTCTCAAGTTTATGCCGAGTTAGGGTTTTTCCTCACATTTTTTGTGCTGAAAAACTTGGCTTATACTCGAGTATATACAGTAATTAAGAAGAATAATCTTTATTTATATAGCACCATCATATTCTGCAGCAGTTTACAAATCATAGGGGACACATACAAATATAATATTACATTACAGAGTACAAACAGTCATAAAGCAAAATAGAAGTGAGGGCTTTAAGTTATCCACTATCCACAGGATAGGAGATAACAAGGTGATTGGTGAGGGTGCGACTGCCGGGACCCCACCGAGCAAGAGGACGGGACCCACAGCAATCCAAATAATGGGTCTCCTTCTCACTAATTTATGGAGCAGGTTGAGGTTGCTGCTTCATTCTCAGAAGGAAAAAGGGCAGAACAGGCCTGAGGGGAAAAAATGTAATGTAGTTACCTTGGAATGATTCCCCTCCGTCACCGACACTCCAGGCTTCCTCAGTAGTGTCGGAGGTCACAGGATCCACTGCCCGGTAAGGCTACAGGTTTGGGGTCAAAATGTACACCATGGGGCACATTTACTAAGAACAGTGCTGTCTGTACAAAATGCAGTTTGCCTGTGTATGGTGCAGAGGGCGCCAGATTCAGGATTTCTGGTGCTCGTTATGCATGAATCTGGCGATCCCTGAACTGCCTCAACAGAGTGCAGTACTTTATTTTTAGTGAATCTTTAACATGGGCTGTGTGATACATTTCTGTGTCCCGATGATAAATATAAATAAATGTGTCACGCAGTCCAACTGAGCACTGGAACGCCCCCATTTGGTGCAGAATTCCATGTCGCATGAAGAATAGTACGGCGCACGCCAAATTGTAAGCAAGCAGTTTGATTGCAAGAAGTCTGCTGCAGAGGCTTTGGTAAATCTGGGTCTATACAACATTTTCCCTGCAATGCACAGCTGATTTCTGTGCATTGGATTAAGACAAGGCCTCCATCTGTAAGGGAATATACACTCACCGGCCACTTTATTAGGTACAACATGCTAGTAACAGGTTGGACCCCCTTTTGCCTTCAGAACTGCCTCAATTCTTCGTGGCATAGATTCAACAAGGTACTGGAAGCATTCCTCAGAGATTTTGGTCCATATTGACATGATGGCATCACACAGTTGCCGCAGATTTGTCGGCTGCACATCCATGATGCGAATCTCCCGTTCCACCACATCCCAAAGATGCTCTATTGGATTGAGATCTGGTGACTGTGGAGGCCATTTGAGTACAGTGAACTCATTGTCATGTTCAAGAAACCAGTCTGAGATGATTCCAGCTTTATGACATGGCGCATTATCCTGCTGAAAGTAGCCATCAGATGTTGGGTACATTGTGGTCATAAAGGGATGGACATGGTCAGCAACAATACTCAGGTAGGCTGTGGTGTTGCAACGATGCTCAATTGGTACCAAGGGGCCCAAAGAGTGCCAAGAAAATATTCCCCACACCATGACACCACCACCACCAGCCTGAACCGTTGATACAAGGCAGGATGGATCCATGCTTTCATGTTGTTGACGCCAAATTCTGACCCTACCATCCGAATGTCGCAGCAGAAATCGAGACGCATCAGACCAGGCAACGTTTTTCCAATCTTCTACTGTCCAATTTCGATGAGCTTGTGCAAATTGTAGCCTCAGTTTCCTGTTCTTAGCTGAAAGGAGTGGCACCCGGTGTGGTCTTCTGCTGCTGTAGCCCATCTGCCTCAAAGTTCGACGTACTGTGCGTTCAGAGATGCTCTTCTGCCTACCTTGGTTGTAACGGGTGGCGATTTGAGTCACTGTTGCCTTTCTATCAGCTCGAACCAGTCTGCCCATTCTCCTCTGACCTCTGGCATCAACAAGGCATTTCCGCCCACAGAACTGCCGCTCACTGGATGTTTTTTCTTTTTCGGACCATTCTCTGTAAACCCTAGAGATGGTTGTGCGTGAAAATCCCAGTAGATCAGCAGTTTCTGAAATACTCAGACCAGCCCTTCTGGCACCAACAACCATGCCACGTTCAAAGGCACTCAAATCACCTTTCTTCCCCATACTGATGCTCGGTTTGAACTGCAGGAGATTGTCTTGACCATGTCTACATGCCTAAATGCACTGAGTTGCCGCCATGTGATTGGCTGATTAGAAATTAACGAGCAGTTGGACAGGTGTACCTAATAAAGTGGCCGGTGAGTGTATGTGTCTGTGGCACCCACTTGCTACCTTAGCTCCTCTCTCTGCCTGATGTAATCTCACTGCAGCACAGGAAGTTTCAGCACTCAGTGGGAGGGGGATGTATTCTTGCACAGCGTAACAGCCTGTGAAGCTGCAGCACAGAGGAGCTCTGATAATGCCCCCAGAGCCCTTATGGGTCATTAGAATAATTATAAAATAAATATAAGAAAATTACCACAATCACAGTTCCTGGATCTATGAGTAAGTGTTCCTGGTTTATCCATTCTTGATTTAGATGGTAGTTTTCCATAAATAGGACACCAGAGCCGTGTTTTTAGGTGCTATGGTTCAGGAGATGTAACCATTTGAAGTGAGTTATCCTCCTAGGCAGAATGCAGGGGGAGCTAAGAAGACACTTAGCAAAAGTACATGCATCCTCTGCCTCTGAACCTGGAAAATGGTGATGGGTTGGCACTGTACTTATGTACGTCTCACATGTCATAAAAAAAAAATAATTAAAATTCTTATGATATGTAAAGGGGTTCTAGAGATATATTCACTTAAAGAAGAGCACAATCAAACCTGGAATTTCAGGCAACAATGACAGCCAATCACAAAAGGGCTAATAGGCAATAAGGCAGAAAAGGGGGCAGATCCTTTTTAACCCCTTTATGACCAAGTCCTTTTTTTTCATTTCCATTTTCACTTTAACATTTTCCTTTTGAGAGCTGTGTGAGGGTGTGTTTTCTGCGTAACAAATTGCCCTTCATAGTGACGTTATTTAATATATTCCATACCGTGTACTGAGAAGCGAGAAAAAAATTCCAAATGCAGTGAAATTAGCGAAAAAACACATGTGCGCCATTTTCATGTGGTCTTGATTTTTATGGCTTACTTTGTGCACCCAAAATAACATCTCTCCTTTATTAATTGGGTCGGTACTATCACTTGAATACTAAATTTCTATAGGTTTTATAATGTTTTAATACATTTACAAAAATTATAACCTCCTGTACAAACATATTATTCGTTTTGCCATCATTGGTGCAAATAACTTTTTCATACTGTTTGGAGCTGTGTGTGGTCTCATTTTTTGGGGGGTTGAGATGTTGTTTTCAATGCTACCGTTTTGAGGACTCTATGGCCTCTTGATCACTTTTTATTACTATTTATGTGTTGCAAAACGGCAAAAGAGCGCCATTTTGGACTTTTGGGGCTACGCGTTACAGGGTTAAACCCTGGAAAAAAACATTATTATATTTTGATAGATAAGACATTTTGGGATGCGGCCACACCTAACATGTTTATGAATTTTGCTGTTAATTTATTTTTAGTTCTAGGAAAAGGGGAATGATTTGAATTTTTATATTTTTTTTAATTAACTTTTTTTTTATCTATTTTTCAGATGCCTAGGGTACTTTAACCATAGGTTATCTGATTGATACTATATGGCAGTATATGAAGAATTTACTTATCTTGTATTACAATGTGCCACTGGCACATTATATCGAATGATCAGAAGCTATAAAGCCTCGGTTCTTAAAACGACTCAAGGCTGTCATAGGAACAAATCGTAATTCCCCGATGGCGTCATGGGGAGTGGCGATCGAAGAAAAGATGGCTTTTTATCACCGCTGGCAGCTTTGCAGGGTTACCAATATGCAGCAAACACTCCCTGTGTATGGAGCGTGCTCAGCCTGTAAGTCCTCTCCATACACCTGCTTTCACACAGCCTTTGTGGGGACATATATCCAGCCAGGGTTGGCTCCAGGTTTCAGAAGGCCCCTGGGTGACAGTGCCTCAGTAGGCTCCTTTGCAGTGAACTCATGTGGCGGTATTAAAAATTCAGAAACTAAAACAGTCTCCTGTTCCCTAAAATATTCCCTAGTTTATCATCCCAAACAGACCCCTCATGGTTATTTATATAAAGGCCCCCTAACCTATGGATTCACTAGGTACAGCCCCCTCGCCTTATGTACAGCCTTATGTGGACACCCCCAGCAGTTCTGGGCCCTGGCAGTTACCCAGGTATGCCCAGTGCTGGCGCCAACCCTGTATGTGTATTCAACACCACAGATATGCAACACAGCTTAACTAGGTAGTGTGAAGTACTCTATCTCCAACTCCTTATAATGGCATGGACAGTTCTGGATGGGAGTATTATATACGATGTAAGCAGTGTCAGAATGGCCCACCAGAGTACCAGAGTGTATTTCCTGGTTGATAATGAAGAGTGGCCCCCAGATTAATTTTCTCTGGTGGGTCTAGTCCGACACTGGATATATACTAATAATAATAATGGCAGATTGATACTCCAGTCACAGCCACAGCTGTAGGCATCTGAGCCAATCTATGAGTACATAGATGATTGCAGCTTTGAATGTGATTGGAGTATAACAGAAGATATAAGGATTGTAACTGAGAACATATTATCCTGTATTACCTGATATCACCTTATATATTACCTCACATATTATCTTATATCACCTTACATATTACCTCACATATTACCTCACATAGTACCACTTATCACCTCACATGTCATCTCTTTACCTCACATATTATTGGACATATCACCTCACATGTTACCTGAAATTACCTCCCATATTACTTCACACATTACCTCACACATAAGCTGTTTTATATTCACTGAATAACCAATCAAAACTCAGAGGATTTATTAACGACCTACGGTAAAATTAAAACTGAGTCGTTGGTTATTGGTTGATAAAAGTTGAGCTGTGATTGGTTGCTAACTGCCACAGCATCCAACAGACAAAGGTGGTGTAGAAGGAGATCCTGTATATGGTTATTCATTATTCAGTGTATTTTGGAATGGCAGAGTGAAAATTTTGACTCAAAACCTGGTCTATGACGTTCCTTGAATGACAGGGTTGTAAATGTGACGATATAGATTGCTTTAACAGACATACATACATACACACACATACATACATACACATACATACATACATACACACATATACATACACACACATACATACATACACACACATACTGTACATACATACATACATACACACACATACTGTACATACATACATACATACACACATATACATACACACACTCAGCTTTATACATTAGATATCTTTTTTGTATTTATGTTTTTACTACACATATTGTTATGGTGACTTCTAATACTACTGCCAATGTTTGTACATTTAAGTTTCACCATGTTTCCTGACCTATAGGAGTCTGGGCAATAGGTGGAATTCAACTGCGAAGTTTGCGAAGACAGGAACAGTAGCGAAAGAGGATAAATAATTGAAAAGGGAAGCATAGCTTAGGACGAACATATAAGGGGATAATAAGCATCGGAGGGTGGATGAGAGCAAGAATAAAACGCTGACATTTGTATGTCCGGAGCTCCCGCAAGTCTGATATTTGCTCAGGATTATCAGATCCTTCTACTTTCCCGCTCTGAATCCTGCAGGGTATATAGATTAACCCTTCCTTGACCTTCTGTTCTAGATGGGGGACTCTTGAATACCATGGCTGAGATCTAAGATACATTAACCAACTCACATAGTCATGTGCTAAGACTACATCATGAAGAATCAATATCACGTAACTCTGACCCCTAATAGCGCAATGTGGCACTTGACCTATAGCGAAGGATTCCATATCATAATGGGTCATAATTAGGGCGGCCGGGAAAATGAGTTATAACCTGTTCTTCGTGTATCCATTGTTCTTCTCTGTGGCTTCAGGAATAGAGAAGGCAGGTTGTGTTCAGAGATGAGATAGTATAATTTTGTGGAATTTGGTGGAGTGTCCATAGCTGTGCTCGGAGGTCTTGACTCGCCAATTACCGGAAGCCTGTGGTGTGCTCTTCATTTAGGAATAAATAGAGGAATTACCATGCACAGGTCACAAGCGACGGATCAATGGAGAAGAGCTATCACCCACTTGTCCTTCACAGTGATGAAACCAATCAAAAGTGTGAAATTTACAGGAATATATTGAAGTCATTTCTTATATTACACATTTACTATGCAGACATAGGATTTCTATAACCACACAAGAGGTTTCTAGGCCTCTCCATGGTCAGGAGGACATTGACTTGACTCCACGCTGTAAATTGTGATCTTCAAGGCGATACCACACTGTCTCTTTGGCGTTTCTGTATCCACACAGTGTCTGTATCAGCGAGGTTCAGACACACTGAGCAAACATCTCTTCCTGTCTCAGATAGCTGAGAAACTGTGATAAGAGTGACTCTCATGAATGACGCAAGACTTGCTTATGCAGCCTCGTATCATTGATAGGAATATGATTGTGAGTACACTTCCTACTACATCAAAGAAAAAGATGAGTTCCAGACATCCATTTTACATCCATATTTTAAATAGTTTCCTCATCCATTCATGTAATTTTACTGAAGAAGCTTAGATTCTACTCAATGTCATTGGTTGCTAACTGCAGCCAATCACAATGAAGATATCTTAAAGCGAACGTAAAACAAGGAAATGTTCTATTTTTAAAATCAAGTTCATGTTTTTTGGAAGAAATATTTGTTGTTGTTTTTTCAATTTCCCCCTTTCATGCACCCCTTAATGAAATGGCCTGCCAGACGCCCTCCTTCAATGAAATGCCCTGCCAGACGCCCCCCTTCAAAGATCCCTCTCTTTAATGAAATGTGCTGCCGCCCCCCCCCCCCCCCATTTAATGCCCTGCCAGATGCCGCCCCTCTCCGCCTGAAAAAATAAAATCTCTGCTCACCTTTTGGTTTCTTCCCCGCAGCTCTGTCTTCTGCTCCATTGAGGCTGTGGGACATCATAGTTTAAGAGCCTGCGTGCCGCATATAATATGACATCAGGCGGCCCATCACCGCCGCATCATACTAATGCGCCCCTGCCTGAAGAGCAGAAGACAGAGCCGCGGGGTAGGGCAGATGAAGCCAAAACGTGAGTATAGATTTTTACATTTATTTTTTTCTCATATAGGACCCGAAAATGGGGGGTTTAGTGTATACTGTGAGCCCCTTGGTCTCCTTTTTTGAAAGGAACACAGGAGGTCCCTTGAACACCGTTCCACAAGACCCCCCATGATGGGGGCCCTGAGTGTGTCATTATGTCTGCTCTGTCTCATCTCTTTTTTTCTATGTGTCAGATACGAAGGAATGTTCAAAAGCTAAATAAGTCTAGATAAACCAGTACCCTGGTAATCTAAGCACATTGTCAGCACACAGCATCTCATAGCACATAGGAATCATGTAGTGTCTGCTTATAGAGTTCTCGTTGACACTGAACATTGCTGAGTAATAGGAGCTAAAACACCAATAAAACTGAGTAACATTGTAAAGTAGGGGGCTTAAAAATTATCTTTATTGCGTAAATATCACTGGGGGTAATAATTTGAGAACTTTCTTTTATGGGCAAACCCCTTTAACAGTACATATAATGGGATCCAGTAAATGTACCTTCCCTGAGCTGTTTTAAGCCACAGAGTAGGGACTATGTGCTAAAGGAGTAGAGAGTTCCCAAGACCTGAAAGTAGAAACCCAGACATGAAGCTAATTTGGAGTCGTATAGAATGTAATCTGAGTTACTGAAACATGAATCAGGCAGTGGCTCACTACTCTCTCTGCATTAACAACACAAGTATGACTGGCGAAGCCTTAGGTGCATATAAACAGGGAGGTCAAAGCAATAGCTCTTGCCCAAATATGTGTTGAATTGGAACCTACCTAATTTGCATGACCAATCCAAAGGCCATTTTCTATTTCACTTGTAGGTAGCTCAGCAATGATCCTTGTCCTTAAGTAAGGGTGCGGTCACACATTGCAGTTACAACTGCATCGCAATCAGTTTTAAGGTGGTTTTAGGTGCAGTTTTGTTTATTTATGAGGTGAAAGACATAAACTGAATGGGTATATTTGATTTTAAAAGCGAAACCTGTTCAACAAATGTCTTTTACCTGCTAAATTAACAAAACTGCACCGAAAACCACCTCAAAGCTGATTGCGATGCAGTTGTAACGACAACGTGTGACTGCACCCTCAATATATTAGAGATTTCATCACATCAGAATGTAATAAAGGTAAATGAATCCACTCTCTCCATGGATCCTTCTTGATTACAGACAATTAATTGATTTGGCTGGAGCTATTTTCATTCTAATTGGAAACTATTGCTCACACTCAGGAAAAAGTAGGAGGAATCATTAAGATGCCCAAGAAAAGCCAATGGGAATACTTTATGTTACACATTAGTACTAGAGATGAGCAAGCACTAAAATGCTCGGGTGCTTGTTATTCGATACAAACTTTTCCCAATGCTCGAGTGCTCGTATCGAATGAACCCCATTAAAGTCAATGGGAGACCCAAGCATTTTTTCACTGAAAGAAAACATTAAAAGAACAGTGCAGAATAACACATTACAGATGTTTACAGATGTTTTCCTAATAAGAACACATTGAAATAACACTATTCTTCACTTTGCAGGTGTGCGCGCGTGTCTTCCGATAAGTAAGAAGATGTGCATGAACATCTGGAATGTGAATAATAGTGTTCTTTCAATGTGTTCTGCACTTAAATGGTCCTGTGTTCACTGTTTTCACTGTTTTTATTCTATTCTTCACTTTGCAGATGTAAACACTGTTCTTCACTGTCTTTTATTAATTTAATGCTCGATCTCGAGCCGGCGAGATACTCGTCCGAGCAACGAGCCGGTCCGAGTATGCTAATACTCGACCGAGCAGTATACTCGGACGAGTATACTCGCTCATCTCTAATTAGTACACATTAGATGAAAGATAGGCTAACATGACAATTATGGAAAGAATGGGCAACTATCGAAGGATTATGGTGGGACCTTACTTAACTCTTCACCTCCTGATGTATATTCAGCCTTTTGGAGGTCCAATAATAACTATGAAAATTGATCAGTTCAAGGTGAACAAAAGGACCTTATGTTTGCTTCCTCCTACACTAGTGGTGGCAAAACTATGGCACGAGTGCCAGAGGTGGCACTCGGAGCCCTCTCACTGGGCACCCAGGCCATTACCCAGCCATTCAGGACTCAAGACTTCCACCTGCAGTCACAGGCAGCCCAAGATGTGCCACGTTCAGAGCTGTTTTAAAGTGACTTTAAGTGCAAGAGGAGCGGTGTGGACAGAGCCGGATTATCATTGGGGACCCTTCTCCGGGCCTTTGATTCATGCTGTTAAGTGGACCTTAAAGGGAAGCTACAATGATAATCCAAATATCTCCTTCTTTCTACTGTATTGGTGTCCTCAGGACGCCAATATGTTTGAAACCTGTAACAGAGCAGGGAGCAATAAGCCATTTTAAATTGGCATTTTGGCACTTTGTGAAAAATATGTGGCTTTTCGTGGTAGTTTGGGCACTCAATCGCTAAAAGGTTCGCCATCACTGTCCTACACCAATGTTTGATGATATTTTTGCTTTCCCTTCCTTGATAACAAATTATTTATTTTTGCTATGCAAGCAATGTTTCCCCCTACAATGGGAAGGAGATTTGTTTAACCATGTCTCTTCCATATTCTACTGCTATTTACGGGAGAAAATGTTATCAAGTTGATATACTTGATCCAAGTGAAAAAGATTGAGCTCAAAACTTTGATTTTGAGTAATTGCATGTTTGTGGTAACAGTGGTTTATTTCTATGGAATTAATAAGTAACATGGTGGACACACCTACCTCTGGATGTATCCCAACTGCAGGTACATAGTTGTAGAAGCTACAGAGATCTCATGTAGGTTAGGACCCATACCTATAGAAATAATTATGTGCTAAAGAGGACCAGAAGGCAAAATCTACAACAGTAGAACGATGGAGCCTCAGGTGGAACTGGTATCTCAAGGCTCCTTTGTTCACCACGGCCAGACTTTTATTAATGAGATATCATGCTATTTGCTTTGAATTCTGTGTTTGCTCTCAGAGTAGCCAACGTCTAAGGGGGACATGTATCTTTATTTATGCTAAATTAATTGTCTCATTTTTTCAATTCATACATTTTTGCATTCACATTTTATTTAAATTTAGTGACTACTTCTAACCACTTCACGTGGCATTAACACATTGCATTTTTAAACGCATCACAAGAGTTGAGAAGAGGAGATTTGCCTCACACATGCATGTATTAATACCATGTTAACATGGGTGTTAACATCTCATGAACATATGCATTTTCTAAACACAATGTTGACAGCAATGTAATTAGGCAAATCTCCTCTTCTCAGATGTCGTGATGCACGTGTGACCGCACCTTCATATGTCGTCATCTCCCTGGGGTGTGATTTGAGTGGTTAAAAATGCAGGCCACGGCCTCAAATCCAAAATTTACAAATAGTGTCCACTCCTGTATATAACCCTCTCACATGGCTTGTGTCCATGTGGATTAGAGACATTTGCAACAAAAAGTCTAAAAAAAAGCCAAAGGTTGCGTCTGCCAGGATAGGAAAAACTGAGCATGTATCACAAGTAAAAAGACAGGATCATACATAAGGCACAAAAAACATAAGGCTCAATTATACACCAAAAAAAAAAAAAAAAAAAGATACATGTCCCTCTGAGAGTCAGGACTGTGGATGTGGTGTCCGCTGTAGAGTTGCAGCTTCATTTTTAATAAAAACGGCTTGTACAGGTATTTAAAAAAATGTCTGCGCCGCTATTGAGTTGCACGTGAACCCTTTATGGCGCAGCGACGCTGGCTTCCATGCAACACAAATTAGGGGGCGTGCCACCGGACAGTCTGACATTCGGACCGAGCACCATATTTAACTTTGAAATTGGGTTGCACACCCTATGTTAAAGGTGGACCACAAAAAAGATGATGTAATCTGTCTGACCTGAGCGGTGAAGCGCCAGATTAATGATTTCAGGCGCACAATCTTAGTGAATCGCTGCACGCAACATTATTGACGGACAATGCACTTTTAGTGAACTGTCCGAATTTGTAAGTGAATGTGCCCCATTGTCTGCTTAAGAAAGTTAACAAATGTTAATCCTATTAATATACTGTATATCGGGGTCACGGATTACACTTTCGTCAGACTTTGCACCATTTTTGGGGATTGCATGGCTTTGACAGGTATTTAGCAGGTGTCTGCACTAGGATTACGCTGCACAATATCGTTTTTTGGCGCACTTTCAAAGACAATGCACTTACATGCAGCAGGGCGAAGAAGGTGAACTCTACGCGCCAGAGTGCATTATACATGGACAATGCACTTTCACTTTCAGTGAACTCCGAGGACCGGGTACATAAATGTGCCCCCATTATGTTCTATCACTTTTAGGGCCTTCCAAAACAGAATTGGACTTACCAGCTCCATAGCCCATAGTCATATATTTTTAGACTGTATGTATACAAATCTTTATACATTGATTGTACTTTTCTAATCAGTCATAAGGAGGATCTCAGTACATGGAGGCTTGAGTCTGTACAATTATCAGTCTCATGTCCTTGTCAAACCTCTTGTTCCTTTACCAGGTCCATCACACCAAACATTCATAAATTCTGTCATTTAAAACATGGACATTGATTTATTTTCTAAATGCCTTTAAGACCGGGGAAAAAAACTTTAATGAAGAAATTGGCCTTAGGAGATGACATTAAATAAGCATTAATGGTAAACATGATCACTAATGGGGGGTGACTTTAACCCCTAGGGCAGTGCTGTAGATCCAGGACCACAGTGTGGTGTTTTAGATTAGCACATATAAAATTTATCTTACTAAGCATAATTTATTACTGAGGCGATAACAGACGCCGTGTCCGTGTGTCTCAAGTCATAAGCGAAAAGTGGTATCAACCTTCGTCGAAGCATGGACCCAATTTAAAATTTTTATAAAATGTTAAATTTTTGGCCTTTAACAGTGATATCCTGGGATGTATGTATTCCTATAGTGAAAAACCAATAACACCTCAGCCTAGATGTCACTCAATATTCAGACCCCACTTGTCATCACGGTAACACCAGGAACAACATATTCTACATATAAATGCTACCTTTAGTCTCAATTTGTTGCTTTCTTGTTTTGCACATCTTTTAATTGCTCTTAGTCATCCGGGCTGGTAACAGCGGCCGAGCAATCAGTAGCCAATTATCTTGTGTCACCAGCACTGTCATTACCTCCATCTGCCAGAGACCCCCCCTTCCCTACAGGGACAAACACGTAGCATCATCTCCTGCCTGTACATCAGAGCCGACATGTCGTAGCCTTTCCTAATCCATAATGTCACATTGTGATGGTACTCAGACATCATGTAACGGATAAACCTATAATGCTTCCTAATAACCAGGTATCACATGGATAGACACACACCAATTTCATGGACCTTCAATACCCCTGCAACTCAGCGTAATTTGAAGAATTCCCAATGCAACTCCATTCTCCTAGAAGATTCACCCACATATACCAATATAGACCATGAGTAGGGCGTAGGTCTTCTGTACTATGTGGATGCTCCATGTTTTTTAACATATGTTGAATAAAGAAGAACTTTAATTCTATTCAGCCATCTTACTTTTCTACACAAGAGTGCCGGGATTTTCCATTTTTACTACATAAACCAATGCTTCCGATGTCGGTGAAACATTGACAGATGCCACAATTTATCCATAATTCAGGTAGAGGAACACAGAAGTTTTCTGAAACTTTCCAACTCGCAAGACAGGTCATTATGCGATACACTGAAAGACAAAATTTTCAATCTAACCAACTTGAATCTCGAGCAAGTCTGCATGCTGGCAATTGTAGTATTTTCATGAAAGCTAAAATTATAAGGCATATATTGGGGCTCATTTACTAAGGGTCCATCGGACGCATTTCTGTAGGGTTTTCCGAATTTTTCTGATTTGCCCTGAATTGCCTCGGGTTTTTGGTGCACACAACCGGATTTTGCCGCATCAGCGCTTGCTTGCACGCAACAGAAATCTGGGGTCATGGCCGTCAAACAACCCGAAAGATTTGACAACGTGCAAGATTTAACTTTTAGAATTGTGTCGCAAGACACACACTTACAAGGACCGGGAAGAAGAAGGTGAACTCTGGCGGACCTCGGCGGGGAAGCGACACATGCAGGATATCGGGCACACGATTTTCATGAATCGGCCGGACTTCATCCTCGTCAGACCCTCCGAATCGGGGATCGCAACAGGACCAGGTAAGTAAATTTGCCCCAACTATTGTAGACAACCAGAATGGAGCAGGCAAAGAAATCTTGAGCAGAATAACAATCGGAGAATTATTCGCTTATCCCATTGAATTAACGACAAAGAGTCTTCCTGTTGCGTGGAAGTTGGTCACGGTTTTATCATTAAATCCTCATAAATATATTGTTTTTCAGTAAATTGGAACATCAGTAGAGAAACTTGATGCACTGTAAGTCATGGGATATGGAATGCACATACAATCTCCCACCTGGCAAATGTGCTTTGCCAACACAACTTCTTCCATTCTCTGGACAAAACCACCACCTGTTGCTTCAATGAAGATAACATAATAACACTAAAGAAAGAAACATCATGTTAAAATTGATGAAAATCAGAGATAATAACAAAGGATGAGAAGGGAGCGCGGAACAGTTTGGAACAGGGAGAGGAAGCCAGAATGAGGAAAGAGAGAGCAGGAACAAGCTACTAGCCCTCAACTACCCTTGACGTTTCAGCTAACTTTTTTTTAACTAGCATGAAGCTCCCCTGTTGTTGCCACAATCCAGGGGCATAACTACAGGGGTAGCAGCCACAACAACTGCTGTGGGCCCTCAGTGTCGGGGGCCCTGGCATCTGGGGTATTGGGTGTGAATATGCTGTATGAGTGTGTGGTGTATATAAACTATATATGTGTGTGTATATGCTGTATATGGCATTGTATACATGTATGCATATGTGATGTGTATATGCTGTAGGTCTGTGTATATGATGCATGGGTAAGTACTGTAAGCATGTGTGTATATTCTGTATGTATGTAAATATGGTGCGTATATACCGTGTGATTTAACAAATAAGTATATTTTTTAAGGGGAAGGTTGGCCCCATTCATAAGTATGCAATGGGGCCCTATCTCTCCTAGTTACACCCCTGCCACAATCTATGTACGCCCTCTATATGCAGACTAGGGTACCATTATATAAAAAGAAGTATAACAAGAACAATAAGCAACAGGAACAATGGAATCGAGGGCCAAAGCTGAGTAAAGCCCATATTTTGCTCAGACATACCACAGCCCCAAGGGTTTTCCATGATAAAGCATGATATCTCATTCCCTATTTTGGTCTATAGTACAATTAAAATTGATGTGGAGCATATACAAGCATATTTATTTTATAAATGTAAAAATTCAGTTCTCAATTTCATATCACAAGCCTACCCATCAAATAGATGATACTCAATCCACCTTAGTTTAAAGGGGTGTTCCCATTTTATCGCTATTGTTTTTATGATAAAAAGTTATAAACTTTCCATTATATTTTCTGTTAAAATTCTGCATGGATTTCTAGATCTCTGCATGCCGTGATTCCATGGAAAGATTCAATGTTTACAACTAGTGGACAGAAATCTGACCATGGTCACACAGGTGCACAGCTCATTATACTTCAGAGAGTAATCAGAGCTGTGTGATATAACGAGCCGTGCACCTGTGTGACCATGATCAGATTCCTGTCCACTAGTAGTAAACATTGAAGCTTACCGTATAATGACAGCAAGCAGAGATCTAGAAAACAGTAAGAAATTAATCTACAGGAGACCCACTCAGAAGTATCTGCCTTTTGACTCTAAATACTAACTGGAACTCTGAGATTTATTTGCCAGCTAAATCATGAGGTTGAAAATATCACAGCCAACTCAAAAGCCTAGGATAAAGAATACTGAAAGGACCTTTGAAAGAGTATAATTACCCAGACTGGGCCTTTATTAAAAAAGCTTAAAGGCCAAATAAAACCACCAGACTGACAAACAGTGTGGATGTAGAGCTGACTGTGTTTTATTCTTCCAGAAGTGCCTGCTGTAGAATATTTGAAGGGATTGTCTGGCCCGAGAAAAAGATTTTAAGCCCTTTGAAACTGAAACTTATTATTCTTACTTCTTAAAATAAAAAGTGGGTTGTGGACTTCCAGCGACATTATCTAAGAGGCCCCATCACTTTTCACCCCTTTACCCTATGGATCTGGTCTTTGCTTTTAAAGGTGAAAATGTCCTAGAGGAGTCCAGAAGTGAGTGACTACTGACCCTTGTGGGTGAAGAGATGACAGGGAGAAGCCCTAGATATCAAGTAGTGCAAAACAAGGTCAGGGCAGGCATAGTTAGCCAAACAAGAGATAGTGATGGGGTTCCTTTGTATGTTTCCACCGGGAGAAGCTGGTCACTTAGAGTGAGTTACCTCAAACACTCGAATAAATGCAGCATAATATTTAAAATTGGTCATGGCTCCAAAGACAAAGGAGAAAGAGATTATGGGGGTCATTTACTAAGGGCCCGATTCGCGTTTTCCCAACGCGTTACCCGAATATTTCCGGATCGGATTTTGGCGCATTGGCGCTGGCATGCACGCGACAGAAATTCGGGGGCCGTGGCCGAACGAAAACCCGACGGATTCGGAAAAACCGCCGCATTTAAAATACAAAAAGTGTCGCAGAGCTTGCACTTACCTTCACCAGGAATAGGCCGGTGTACTTGAGTGCATTTCAGCGGACTTCAGTACAGCAGCGCCACCTGGTGGACGTCGGAGGAACTACCTTAGTGAATCCTGGTCGGACCCGAATCCACCGCAGAGAACGCGCCGCTGGTTCGCGGATGGACCGGGTAAGTAAATCTGCCCCAATATGTCAACTTAATTAATCAGATGCTGAAAAGACTCATAGCCCAACCTAGGGTATCACCAGAACAGCTTTCACCAGAAGCAGGGTCAGTACAGACAGCATAAATTCATTGTGGGTTGCTGGGATCATCTGAGAAAAATGACAGGAAAAACAGGATTGGGAAGTAAAAGTTCTCCTTAAGGAGACTGGCAATTAAGGCCGCCATGTAGGCGTGTGGAGTCTTATAGCCAGTGACTAGAGATGAGCGAACATGCTCGTCCGAGCTTGATGCTCGGTCGAGCATTAGGGTACTCGAAACTGCTCGTTGCTCGGACGAATACTTTGCCCGCTCGAGAAAATGGCAGCTCCCGCCGTTTTGCTTTTTGGCGGCCAGAAACAGAGCCAATCACAAGCCAGGAGACTCTGCACTCCACCCAGCATGACGTGGTACCCTTACACGTCGATAGCAGTGGTTGGCTGGCCAGATCAGGTGACCCTGGGATAGACTAGCCGCTGGCCGCGCTGCTCGGATCATTCTGTCTCTGGATGCCGCTAGGGAGAGAGCTGCTGCTGGTCAGGGAAAGCGTTAGGGTGTTCTATTAGCTTACTGTTAGGCAGGAGTGATTCTCAAAGAACCCAACAGCCCTTCTTAGGGCTACAATAACGTTCTACTTTTTTTATTTTAATTTGCATCTATTACCATTTTGTGAGGAATTAGCAGGGGGACTTGCTACCGTTGTGTTTAGCTCTTAGTGGCACACATATCCATAGCAAAGACCGAAGTGGGAAAATTCAGTAGGGGTTGGATTTCTATTAGGCAATAAGTCCCTTTAGGCCCTGCACCATGCATTCAATGTATTAGCTTTGACTGAAGTGTTCCTTTAAGATTAGGGCCTTGGGCTTTGAGAAACCTTTCCCATTATTTTAGTTTTTCATTAACCTGTGTATATGGACTCTAAGGCATGTTTCACTTAATATTTTTCATGGTGCTAATGTATACATTGTTTTATACAAGTTGCAAAAAGACTACTGTAAACTCATCCTTTCATTTGTCCCCTACTTCCTATTGATGCACATTTAGTAAGCAACAATCGATATGACTTTGGGGTCAGAGTAAACTGGGTTTGTTTGAGGTCAACTGCAATATAAACAAAACTATTGGCAAAGATGCTTCATTTTTTTAAACTGTATACCTTACTTTTTACACGTTATCAACCAAGGCCACATTCAGTGCAACATTTCCTTCTACACAGTCGTGGAACATTTTCTGCATGTGGGATGGCTATATATAGTGACCAGTTGTTTTACAGTGATATATGATTCTATTCTATTTACATTCTGTATGTGCATGCAGTAAATGTTGTTAGAAGAAAGCTCTGTAAGTTCTGTAGCTTTTGTCACTATTAATACTTGCTTGATATTAATGAACTACTTCATGAAAAAACACTTTCTATAGGAAGTACAGTACTTCTCCTAAATGTATAAAAAAGTATCTTGGGTAAAGACTTTTTATATTCTGTTCTAAAATTTTAGATTTAGGCTACACGTATGCAACCTTATTTTTTTTTGGTCAGTGATCCGCAAAAAAAAGTACATGCGCTACTTTTTGCAATTCGCACATACAGACCTGTTTTCACTGACCAATTCATCCATGGAGGAAAATAAGTCACTTAGAACAACAAAGCACATATAGTTTGGATGCACGTAGACTTAAAGGTTAACCATCATTCTGAGATAAAAAACAAAAACCCATAATTCTGCTCCAGGTGTCCCTGGGAGTCATTCCTCAAATTATTTTGCCCGAGTATTATAACTTTTGCAACTAGAGAAGAGTGAATACTGATCCAAGTTATAGGGGGGCAAGGACACAATGTACCCCCTCTAGATTAGATAAATTGTTCCTAAAAATCACCACAAAAAAAGAAACAAAAATGTAGTAAGCGTAAAATAACACAAACTTATACAACAACCCATGGGTTAACAGAAAGAAGCCTATATAACACACGAACCAATTAAGAATGAAGAACATAAAAAATTATCTTTTCAAAATAGCGAGGGTAGTTTTCGGCTAGATAGGGGGTACACAAAATGTATCTGCTCCAACCCAGGTGAATGAGTGCATTTAGGAGGATTCACTTTAGGGGGGAAATATGTACCAAGATACTGTAGTGATACAGAGAGATAGGAAAAATAGGTCAAGTCTAGTGGGGAGGAAAATATTGTCACGAATATTGGAGATGCATACCTAGATGCATAGCCACGGTACACAGTTCCACCCTTTTTAACCAGGTGTAGGAGTGTCAAGGAGACATATAAGATACCTAGAATATTGTTAGAACATTTGCTTATAGACAGTAATTACAACTCTTAAAGAATCCAGGTGAAAAGGAAATCCTACAAAATATTGCTCATGATACATATCGACCAGATGGGGCTCTGCGTTCTGGATCAGGGGTTCTCCGGGGCTTCTTTGAAGAGGGGATGGCTGCCACGTGGGTCCATGTATGATGGCAACTTTGACTGTTGTGATAGATCTGGTGGTTCCAGCTGAACGAGTCACATAAATTCTGGATCTCTCCTGGAAAATGCAGAGTAGCTGCACAGTCTTCTTTTCTGGTTGTTATTCTGAAGGGAAACCCCCAGCAATTTGTATACTCTGCGCTTTCAGTAAGTCCAAGAGTGATTTTGAAGCTCAACATTACTGGAGTGTGATCCACAAGAGGTCTTGAAACAACTGAATTTGTAAACCCACGAAGGTGATCGATTTGAGCAGCCAGGACCACTTCATAATCTCTTCCTTGATTCCTTCCCTCCATTCCCCTGCCCATGATGAAATTCAGCCTCTGACTGTAATGTAGGTGAGGAGGAGACTTAAGTGTTCACAGAACATTATGTTCAGGTGGAGGGGGAAGGCATTCCTCCTCCATTGGCAGGAAAACAGGGCCAGGCATTGGAGGGACAGTAAGTCAGTGGGGAACCCACTTAGCTGCCCCTCCGATAACCGGCCTGTGTCCACAGCTGCTTGTTGCCTCCTGGTCAGTGACGCCGCCACTGTCTGGCTGAAGGAGAGGGGCTCTCCAGGATATTCCCCTGGGGTTTTCTGTCCCAGAGTCAGCCCTTCTAAGTTATTGGGGTACCTCGGGTAGTTGCTCTCTTCTGTGGGCAGTTGCTGCAGTGCTGCGCTATATGTGGAGAGTGGGCCACATTGGCGGCTGAGACAAGATGGAGCTACTCACCGTGCCAGGGCACGGGCGCCATCTTGCTTCCTTCTGTCTGTGCCTCCGATCCTTTCTTTTTAAAGAAATCCACTGCTGCTTGAGTCAGCAGTGGTCTCTCCTGACTCCTTCATGCCAGGGCGGAGGGTCCTTTCTGATTTTCCAAAGACAGGAGAGTGGGATTTGCTGTTTTTAAAGCTTATGGGCTTAGGGAATGCATCGCTCACCGTCTCTGTCTCTGCACTCTTCAGCATCCAGCCACGGCCCCCCGTGTCTGCGTTTTTCTAACATTTTGTCTCCAAGATGCATGCATTTTGTCTCTGTGTTCCTGAAAAAAAACTGAAGGTTAAGCATTGCTTTGAAAACATCACACCTGTTTTTTTAGCCAAAACTGTGAAAAAAAGGAATGTTTCATCAGTTTATTTTGCAGACCCATATACTTCTATTGCCTTCCTTGATCCACATCCAAGAAAAAATTGGACATGTTTCATACTTTTTTCACGAACAACGGTTCAGTGAAAATACAAGCCGATGGGAAAACACCCATAGAAAACTATGCCTTTGAGAGTCATCCGTGGAAAAACGTGAAAAACAAAGCCAATGTGAAAGAGCTCTAAGTAAAAGATGCCCATAGTGATTGTCATTTACTTTAAAATAGCATCTTCTATATTGGCAATAACTGAATACTACGTCTAGTGAATGGTCATTTGAGCCTTTCTTAAGTTATATGCTGAGTGGCCAGAATTAATTTCTTTTTCTTAATGCTCATAGGTTACATTTAACTATAGGAGTCTGAATTTACCTTTGCAAGCCTGTAAAATAGTTACTCATGTTGAACAGTAAAGTAATGTAAGGGAACACAATGCTAAATATGGCACAAGTGTCCCCAAGACATCTTGATCTTCCAGACAGATTAGATGCCACCCAAAATATAGGACCTGTCACTCAAAATCTTTGAAAGTCCAATAGAATAGTTAGACCTAGTATTTCACACAGATTTTCACTTTTGTGTAACATACCCTCAAATTATACACTATTTTGTATATTGTCACAATTGAAACTGAGTTGAAAATCTGTATTATGTCTGCTGTCTGCTATTCATCCATCTTGCCATATTTATAGGAAGTTCCATGAGGTCGATTTAGCATGGGCATACCAATTCTTACTGTTCATACTCTTCTTGGTGAGAGCAGCAGCTATCAAGGTAAGGAAGTACCATATGAATTGGCAATAGAAATTGGTAGTACTTTAACTACCAAGAATATTTTATCTGTATTACAGATGTAAATTTACTACCGATCTATAACAGTCTGCCTCTTGTATTACAGATGTAAATTTACTACCGATCTATAACAGTCTGCCTCTCACAGATTTTTTGAGATCAGGCTTCATGACATGAATAGAACTCTTTATAACCCCTATTTAAAGGGGTATTCTTGTCTGGGCATTCACATCCAGATTCATTAATCTCCCATATTTTTTGGGACTGCCACATACAGGCACTCAATCTATTCCATTTTACTGCAGGGCCACCTACCTGCTCCTCTGGTTTGAACAATTTTTGGGACTGCCACATACAGGCACTCAATCTATTCCATTTTACTGGAGGGCCACCTACCTGCTCCTCTGGTTTGAACAATTTTTGGGACTGCCACATACAGGCACTCAATCTATTCCATTTTACTGGAGGGCCACCTACCTGCTCCTCTGGTTTGAAGAATTTTTGGGACTGCCACATACAGGCACTCAATCTATTCCATTTTACTGGAGGGCCACCTACCTGCTCCTCTGGTTTGAAAAATGTTTGGGACTGCCACATACAGGCACTATCCAAATTAAATTGTCTCCATAGCAGCCTCCACACGTTGTCTCCATTGCTACCTCCAAAAGTCGTCCATATAGCTGCCTCCATACATCGTCCCTTTATCAAACGAGGTGTGTCAGGCAGAAATTTGGGTTGTTTTCATGGATTCCACATCAAAGTTGTTAACTTTGTCGCCACCCTGCTGTGTTATCCACAAAATATACTGGCAAACTTTTACCATTTAGGGATATTATTTCAGCGCTTCTTGCGCATCTGTTTACATTCCCCTCACCCGGCATATCCTAAACTTATAAGAACGCTACTACACTTGATCTTATACAAAAGGTTCTTAGAAGTGCTGTTTGGGGAGTAGCCTAGAAACAGGGGCTTGGATTGGCGAAAGCTCGCCTGGCTGCAGAGCGCCAGCTCCATCACAAGATCCAACTAACATAGTTGCAGCACCTTTAATCTACTACTAGTTCACTGCCTCCATAATAATAATAATCTTTATTTATATAGCGTCATCATATTCTGCAGCGCTTTACAAATCATAGGAAACAAATACAAATGTAATGTAACAGAGCACAACATTTGTATGGAACAACAGGAGTGAGGTCCCTGCTCGCCAGAGCTTACGGTTTATGAAGATGATGGGGTAACACGAGGTAAAAGAATATTTAATGGTCAAGCCATTCTTCTTAGGGAATAGAAAAAAATATAATAAATGGAATTGCTGTCGCTTGAAACACTCAGCCGTCATCTTATATACCAGGTCCAGGGTGAATGGGACTGCAGAGAAGTCTGGTGCCTGTTGGTTGCTGGATAACAGATGGGAGGACGACACAGGACGGGTTAGTAGAAGAGTTAAAACTTCATGCAGTTAATGAGTGTTATAGGCTTGCCTAAAGAAATGGGTTTCAAACGTGCTCTTAAAACCCATTTCTTTAGGCAAGCCTATAACACTCATCAACAGCATATACCTTAAACTCTGTGAAGCTCTAGTGAAGTCTTGGAGACGCGAGTGGGAGGTCCGCACTAGGGTAGAGGTTAATCTAAGATCACTGGCGGATCTAAGAGCACGGGTTGGGCGATAGACTGAGATAAGAGAGGAGAGGTAGGGGGGTGCAGCATTATACAGAGCTTTATGGATGAGGGTTATTATTATTTTAAACTATTCGAAAGGAGACTGGCAGCAAGTGCAGCGACTGGCATGAACTGTAAGCATACATGGTCCCCTTATCAAACGAGCTGTGTCAGGCAGAATTTGGGGTTGTTTTCATGGCTTCCATGTTAACTTTGTCGCCACCCTGCTGTGTAATCCACAAAATATACTGGCAAACTTTTATCATGTAGCGATATTATTTGAGCGCTTCTTGCTCACCTCCTTTGGTTCCTCTCTGCCACCCATTGGTTTGAAGCCTGAGTCCATTTAGGGTATGTCGCCATGCCACTCTCTAGCCTGCCGCTGCTGCCGCTGCCTCTGCATGCCGTCCCCTATAGTGTCAGGGTCAATTATTGGATGTTTTAGATGCTATCTAGCTTCATTCTGTCACTCTGTCATGGCCATGCTGTTGCCCATAATTTTGGCATAATGGTGCGATTAGGCAGCCTCAGAGGCATCCATGCATGCTGCCCCTGCTGTTTCCTGTCCATTTCCGTGGTGTTTCCATCCTTTTCTGAGGTTCAACATTCGTCCGCTGTTCGCCCAAGATCAAATTTTTACAGGGAAGTTTCTTTCACTTGAAAAGGGCGGATTTTTATTCCCCGAAAAACGCAGTTGTTGATGTGTATGTGAATTCGAGCACTGAAGTCTAGCTCGCGAAAACACTAAAATTGGGGCTCGAGGGTACTGTTTATGCACGAGGACGAACTTTTCCTCGGAATGCTGAGTGCTCGTCTCTTCGAAAATAAGGAAAGCGCCCATTTGAGAGTTCCAATGAGGAGGACTCGAGCATTTTTCAAGGCGGGACCAAGGATTTTCTTGCAACAGGCGAAGCTGCGCCAACACACCTGGGGAGGACTGCCACATACAGGCACTATCCAAATTAAATTGTCTCCATAGCAGCCTCCACACGTTGTCTCCATTGCTACCTCCAAAAGTCGTCCATATAGCTGCCTCCATACATCGTCCCTTTATCAAACGAGGTGTGTCAGGCAGAAATTTGGGTTGTTTTCATGGATTCCACATCAAAGTTGTTAACTTTGTCGCCACCCTGCTGTGTTATCCACAAAATATACTGGCAAACTTTTACCATTTAGGGATATTATTTCAGCGCTTCTTGCGCATCTGTTTACATTCCCCTCACCCGGCATATCCTAAACTTATAAGAACGCTACTACACTTGATCTTATACAAAAGGTTCTTAGAAGTGCTGTTTGGGGAGTAGCCTAGAAACAGGGGCTTGGATTGGCGAAAGCTCGCCTGGCTGCAGAGCGCCAGCTCCATCACAAGATCCAACTAACATAGTTGCAGCACCTTTAATCTACTACTAGTTCACTGCCTCCATAATAATAATAATCTTTATTTATATAGCGTCATCATATTCTGCAGCGCTTTACAAATCATAGGAAACAAATACAAATGTAATGTAACAGAGCACAACATTTGTATGGAACAACAGGAGTGAGGTCCCTGCTCGCCAGAGCTTACGGTTTATGAAGATGATGGGGTAACACGAGGTAAAAGAATATTTAATGGTCAAGCCATTCTTCTTAGGGAATAGAAAAAAATATAATAAATGGAATTGCTGTCGCTTGAAACACTCAGCCGTCATCTTATATACCAGGTCCAGGGTGAATGGGACTGCAGAGAAGTCTGGTGCCTGTTGGTTGCTGGATAACAGATGGGAGGACGACACAGGACGGGTTAGTAGAAGAGTTAAAACTTCATGCAGTTAATGAGTGTTATAGGCTTGCCTAAAGAAATGGGTTTTAAGAGCACGTTTGAAACTTTGGAGGTTAGGTATTAGTCTGATAGTCCGGGGCAGAGCATTCCATAGAATTGGTGCAGCTCTAGAGAAGTCTTGGAGACGCGAGTGGGAGGTCCGCACTAGGGTAGAGGTTAATCTAAGATCACTGGCGGATCTAAGAGCACGGGTTGGGCGATAGACTGAGATAAGAGAGGAGAGGTAGGGGGGTGCAGCATTATACAGAGCTTTATGGATGAGGGTTATTATTATTTTAAACTATTCGAAAGGAGACTGGCAGCAAGTGCAGCGACTGGCATGAACTGTAAGCATACATGGTCCCCTTATCAAACGAGCTGTGTCAGGCAGAAATTTGGGTTGTTTTCATGGCTTCCATGTTAACTTTGTCGCCACCCTGCTGTGTAATCCACAAAATATACTGGCAAACTTTTATCATGTAGCGATATTATTTGAGCGCTTCTTGCTCACCTCCTTTGGTTCCTCTCTGCCACCCATTGGTTTGAAGCCTGAGTCCATTTAGGGTATGTCGCCATGCCACTCTCTAGCCTGCCGCTGCTGCCGCTGCCTCTGCATGCCGTCCCCTATAGTGTCAGGGTCAATTATTGGATGTTTTAGATGCTATCTAGCTTCATTCTGTCACTCTGTCATGGCCATGCTGTTGCCCATAATTTTGGCATAATGGTGCGATTATGCAGCCTCAGAGGCATCCATGCATGCTGCCCCTGCTGTTTCCTGTCCATTTCCGTGGTGTTTCCATCCTTTTCTGAGGTTCCCAGGTGTTTGGCCAAGCTTCCCTGTGCAGAGCCTTGGTCCCCTTGAAAAATGCTCGAGTCTCCCATTGACTTCAATGGGGTTCGTTATTCGAGACGAGCACTCGAGCATCGGGAAAAGTTCGTCTCGAATAACGAGTACCCGAGCATTTTAGTGTTCGCTCATCTCTACCAGTGACGCTTAACTAGGAGAATACTAGGAAAATATGCAAAGTTTTACAGGATTAGATAAGGAAAACCCTGCCTCTATTAGCTACCTTGTAAGGCAGCTCCCTTGACATCAAGCATGACCATTGTCACGGGTGCTTCCGCAACCCATGCCCCTTGACGCAGGCTCACCCGGGCCGAGCCCCAGCACCCGAAGGTGTTAACTTGTGGCTTCTTCTCTAAGACTTTCTCCTCCACGGGGATGAATTACTTCATAGGGGACCGTGAAATATTGGGTATAAAACTTGCCCCCGGAAGAGTGGCGCTATCTCCTGGAGGGAGCTCATTTTCCAGTCTGCGTATACATAGACCACAAGAATCTCGTCTATCTCCAGACTGCTCAGCTGCTCAATCCGCGAAAAGCTCGCTGGTCACTCTTCTTTTCCCGTTTCAATTTTCTTATCCACTTCCGTCTGGCAGAAAAGAACATCAAGGCTGACAGTTTTTCTCGTGCCTCAGATACTATTGCGGAAGAACCGGCTCCTCGTCATGTCATTCCTCCTGAGCGACTGCTCTTTGGAATAGGATACTGACTTGGGGACATTGGGTACCCTAGGGTGCAGCACTATGTCGCCCTCATTTCCCATTTCTATTGGTGGCCTGATCTGGTCAAAAATGTACGGGATTTTGTGGGTTCCTGCGCTTCCTGTGCCCGAAATAAGTGATCTCCTCTCAAACCTGCTAGTCTTCTTCAGCCATTGCCGATACCCAGCTGCCCGTGGACTCCCTGGATTCAGTATCTGCCAGCTCTGCACCATTTTTCACTGTTCGAGGAGTTAGTACAGAATATGAAGTCCATTTGCGACTCTAGGCCTCCTCTTATCTTCTCTCCTGGTGACAAAGTCTTTTTATTCTCCAGGTATGTCCGGCTAAAGATCCCTGGCTACAAAATTGGCCCACATTTCCTGGGCCCTTTCAAGGTGCTGAGGCGCATCAATCCTGTGGCTCACAAGCTGCAAGTTGCGGGCTCAACTGTGCCCATCTCTGTGCCCCTCGTCCCCGCCTCCTAAGATTTATAGGGCCAGCATACCATTGATTGGTACTGGCTATTCCCGGGATTCCTCATAAGCCAGCCTCTTCCTGCACACCCCGCCGGATCTTTGTGCTATATAGTCATTGAGAAAGCTTGTCCCTGATGCCCTGCGTCTGTGATTTCCTGTTGTGACCTTGGTTCCATTATTGATTCTGATTCTGTGCTGCCTGCCCTGACTTACTGCTATGTCCCCGACTCTGATCCTATACTGCCCGCCCTGACCTCCTGCCTGTCACTGACTACGACTCTGCTCAACGGCTCTGTACCTCGCCTTGTCCGCTACCGCAAAACAAAGTCGCACTTGTGGAACAACCTGGTAGTACCATGCTGCAACAAGTCAAACCGCTTTGCGGCAGGGTCTGGCTATGGTGAAAACCAGGTACCACTTAGACTCCGGTCATCATTTGCGGTGGTCCAGTGGGTCCACTATCCCTGGTGCCTGACAACCATCAGGAAGCCTCATGACATGATGCAGGGTTAAAACCAAGCCAGTATATATCTATTCCAGAAGGAAAAGATTCACAACTGTAGACAATACTATTTCAACCTGTTTGGTTCTCTTCAGTACAGTGTAGGGAACTGGTTCGGCTGAGTGAGAGGCTTTTGACTAGGGTCAAGAAGTAAAAGTTTTTCTTACAGAGACTGCCATTTAAGGCCCCCTTGTAGGCGCGTTGAGTCTTATAGCCATTGACGCTCCACTAAGGGGATTCTGGGAAAATATGCAAAGTTTTCCAGGATGGGATAAGGAAAAACACAACTCTTTTAGCTACATTGAAAGGAGAACTTTAACTTCCTGACCATATTCAAAAGTCTCTCATTGAGCCAAACTAGTTCCCTACGCTGTACTGAAGAGACCCATCTAAGTCGAAACAGTGCGGTCTACAGTTGGGAATCTATTCCTTCTGGAATACATCTACTGGTTTGGTTTTAAACTGCATCATGACATAAGGCTTCTTGAAGGTCATGCTTGATGTCTAGTGAGCTGCCTTACAAGGTGGGTAAAAGAGGCGTGGTTTTCCTTATCCCATCCTGGAAAACTTAGCATATTTTCCCAGGAAAAACAGGAAGTAGATTCAGAGATGGAGTCACAAGACAAGATAAGTTTGGTGACAGGGAAGGCAAACAGCTAAAAGGAAACCTACACTCAGGCATCCTTAGTATAGGAGACATTGGGGCTCATTTACTAAGTCATTTACTGAGTCCGTCGGACGCATTTTCATCGGGTTTCCCGTCGATTTCTGTTTTGGACTGAATTGCCCCAGGATTTTGTTTCACACAATCGGATTTTGGCACATCGGCGCCGGCTTGCATCCGACAGAAATCAGGGGGCAGCCCGTCGAATAACCCGCAGGATTTAACAATTAGAAATGTGTCGCAAGATCAGCACTCACATGAACAGAGAAGAAGAAGGTGAACTCTGGCGGACCTTGGCGCAGAAGTGACGGATGCAGGAACTCGGGCGCACGAGCTACGTGAATCACGCCGGACCCGAATCCTTGTCGGACAACGCACCGGCGGATCGCAACAGGACCGGGTAAGTAAATCTGCCCCATTGCCTTTTATCATTACGGGTGGTAAGGAATTGCCCAGGTTGCAAGAAATGGAGGTGCTCTTGGAAGACAAGCTGACAGTTACATGCTGAAGAATGATTTGGTGGCTCTGACTGCCAGAATGAGCAAGATGCTAGTGGTCATGAACCATGCTTTTCTTCAAGCACTTTGCTAGAGTGACAACCCAACTCAGGTGTAATTGTGTTAGGATTCTCCATTTACAATTTTAAACATCTTAAGATTTTAAGTCATTGTTTTTTACTGTTAAAATGTTATTTTACTTGCAACTTTGATGAGATATCACTAAGAGGGTCCTAGAAGGTAGGGAAGATGGAAGTCCAATTACTATGCCCAACTAATTGTTAGAGCAAGGTGGCAATGATGGTAGAGAGCTTTCATGTTTATTCAGCTTCTGTTAGTCCCGTGGTAGGACATTGGATAAATTTGGTTGGACATGAAGGCTCCAGAAGAAGCTAGACCAGGGACAAGATGTTGAATATTCTAGTACAACATGGAATACACTGCCAATTTAAAGGGGCTATCCAATTGTTTGTAAAATTTTGGGGGCAGGCTGGTAAGACATTTAAAAAATAAACAAACCTGTTCTCACCCAAACCTGTTCTCACCGCCGTCTCGCGGGGCTCTGAGGAAGCTCTGCTGAGTTTGTCTTCCGGCCAGCCGAGGTGGCTAGCCAAGCCCACCCGTCACCATATCTCAGCAGCTGATACAGCGCTGGGAATAGGGACAGATGGGCGTGGGACGGATGGGCGCAGCCCGGCGGGATGGCAATGCGGAACCCCAGGAGCGACGGAGGAAGTGAGTGAAGATTTGTGTTTTAATTCCGCACCAGCCTGCCCGCAGAATTTTACAAACTAGAATATTAATAGAATATGAATATTTTGGCCAAAAGTGTCTCAATCCGAATCCTGTATCATTGTCATCTTAGAAATAATACAGTAATCCTGTGGTGGTATTCTACAATGATATGTAATACTGTAGAATGCAGTATCCATTGAAAAGTGGTTTGTCATTTGCTATACACATTAAAATCAGGATTCGGAAATTTTTATACACAAACACCTGGACACAGTCATTTACGTCAACATGATGACTAATACATGACGGGTGGTTCATCCATACACATGAGGATCTACACGTAGTGTGCGTAAAAGGTAATTCAGGAGGATTCAGACTATTAATGGTAAAAAAATTACTCATTAGATTTAAGGGGGTTTTCCAACAAAATGGAAAAACAATTTGTAGTACCATTGATTACTAATGCAACATTGCTACAAAAAAAACTTCCACAAAAAATTTTCACTGAAAGGAAATATACCATCAAAATCAAGCATGATAGACCAGAGACACTTACTCATAGAGCCCAGCACCGTGGCTGTAATCTTCTTATATTTGATATTCCTGACCTCCTTCCTTCTAAAGTCAACTCTTATAATTATGCTAATGAGCCAGAAGGGGTGTTGCCAGTGCCCCTCTGTTCTCTGGCTTCACAGGCTGTTACACTGTCTCTCCTCCCACTGTTCCCTCAGCCTTCCTCCTCCCACTGCTTAATGTAGTCTCACACAGTAGGAGGGTAAAAGTTCTGAGGGACAGCCTGTAAAACTACACCACAAAGGGGCTCTGGTAATGACACAGCCCCTCTGCTCAGCTATAGCTGGCTTTTGTTTGAATACTACAGCAGTTAATCAGGAGGCAGAGCTGTGCTGCGCTCAGAGAAAAGACCTCGCACATTAGTGCTACAAGTCCAGCTACAATGAAATAATATAAAAGCATTTTTCACAGTCCTGCTGCTACTAACAACCAACAAAATGGCATGATTTAACATCTCTGCAGGACAGCTTTGTATTTTCAAATCTTCTGATGGACATAACATGTGCTGTTAGTAACAGCGGGTCTGTTTATATCCATTCTTGGATTGTATCTTATCCAAGTGCACTGGGATACCGTCCTTACACTGCTATACTTACACTGCTACATGCTTTTCCATAGAGTCTGCCTTCTGTTCTGAGTTTGGTTAATGGGAATGTAAGGTCTTCCTTTTCCTATAGGGTTCTATGTACAGAAGACACTCTTCCCTCATACTTCCATTTTTCATAATGGGGAAAAATGATGTGCTAAAATGGAAAGGCAGGAGCACCTTTGAGTGAGTGTTGTGAGTAGCAGCAGGGCTGTGGGAAATTCATTTTTATTTCAAAGAATGTAGCTGGACTTTGTCTCCTCTCACTCCTCTCACCTATAATCTTTGCACTCCAACTTCTCCCTAGCCCCTCCCCTCCCCTGCTGTATTATCTAACCAGAAGCCTTTTACTGCTCTTGCTCAGAGGCAAAGTACTGTGCATTGTTCAGCGAAGAGCTCTTACACAGGTGCATAAAATCCATCTTCTGGGAATATTTATCACAGTCCGGCTGCTACTAACAGCACACACCATGGTTACACAGATCTCTGCTGCCAATACCTATCACTGTCTGCAGCTTTGTATGGTCAAAAGTACTGATGGATTCCCATTAACTTAGTCTTATTATGAATCATTCTATTTTGGGCAATCATTACCCTAGGATGTCTATAAAATCTTACCGTAATCTTTTAGACTGGTATTCTACTTGTATTACATATTTTGTGGTTATAATGATATTTTCGCTGCTCCTGGATTCTAGTATTTGCGGCTGTTGTTATACATAGCCCCAGCAATTTATGAGATGCTTTTTACAGCAGCATTAACACAGTGGCTTGTACACATTTGCAATGATAATTTTAGATGTCATGCCCCTCTTTATCCTGATCTATCTCTGCTTTTGTCCCTAGGCTGTTCTCTTGTCTGCAGTTAAGTGGTTCCTGTATCTGTGCACAGACCTGTTCCTGTTATATGTCATTGCTAGCAAGGACAGTGGAGCATCCGGCACACACAGCGCCCCGGGGTATCATGACTTACCCTCTGATCTGAGGGAAACATCATCACTGTGCACTGAATGTCACATACACACAAGTGCCCTTCAGTAACCTGCTTCTCCGTGACTTGTGGATCTCAAATATTCTTGGCGAAAAATTGGTGGCCTCAGGGATCTTACAAGGAAACGTCTTGGACATCTTAATTCTGTGTATGCCTAAAGATTTAAAGAGTTACAAAAAAAAGAAAGATTTTAATGCTTTAATGCTTTTATCAATAAAGTTAAGATTTAAAAGTTTATATTTTACAATTCATTACTTTCATTATGTAAAAAAATTTAAATATACTAAATATGCTAAATATTTGGGATGGTACAAGGCGTTTTGGTGCCCTAGGCACCAGAATGAAACATCCCCCCTTCCCACCTATACACAAGCCATAAAGTATTCTCTTCCATACGGTCAATGGAAGAGAAAAAGTCAAAGGGAAAGTGACCTAATAAGCCACTACCAGTATGCTATCAAGCAGCTGAACACCTTCCAGATTGTGTTTCTGACCCAGTGTGGTCGCAGTATCCAGAAAATCAACTATGAAGTAAGATGTAAATTGGTTGTATAAAGTCAAAGAGGCGGAAATTTTAACACTGAAGCAAGATCTCTCTTCCTCAGAAAGCCCCTGCACAGCAATTAATGATCCTGCATCCGAGACATCACTAACCAGATCTCCTGAAGTCCGTTGCATGATGTCAATCACATAGGACAAGGCGTTCAGAGTTCTGCACCTTCAAATCAGTTTTAAACTCTTCTCCTCCTCCTTGGCTTTATACAACCAATTTACTTCTCACCTCAAAGTAGATTTTCTGGATAATGTCATCCCACTGGACCACAAAAGAAACCAAAAACAAAATTAGAAGTTGTTACGATGCTGGTACTGGTAGTGGTTTATTAGACCAATTGCTGATGACAGGTTCCCTTTAAAGGGAACCTGGCAGTAGTTTCATGGGGCTCTAACCATGTGCAGAAAAAAAATGACGGACAGACTCCTTTTGTTGAGATTATTCGCTCAAGTAAGATCTGCAGATTAGGGAACCCTAAAAATTGGGCAACATCAGGAAGCAAGTCTAAGCCTACATGACACGACAATGGCCGGACACAGTGATACGATGCCTTATGCTGTGCAGGAATACTTTCCGTTAAATGCAGCCTTACAGCTTTAAAGTCAACTTCCAATGGATAAGGTTTCCCTTATGATGGCTAATATGACTCTACGTACATCAGATATTGCTGGTTTTGCTCCTCTCTTGTGTGTGTCCAGCTTGTATTTCCTTTCTATAAGACTTTTTATTTATGAAGTTACTATATGGAGGTGAGCTAATGGTGAGGGTTTATATTTGTTTTGTTTTGCTGCCTTTCCCAACCTGAAGTGTTGCTCTGTGAATGCTGGCGGTCAGACGCTATCTGGAAATTGATTTTCTTGAAGAGGTCTTGAGCCGTTTTCTGAAATTGGCGAAATGCAATGATCTGCAGACGCCTTTGTTTGGCCACTTTTACTTCATCAGCTTCTCAGAAGACAGACAGCCTGATCGTCACTAATTACACAATTAAAGTTCTATTGGTGACAGCCTCATTTCAGCCATAGACGTAACAGGCTATTACTTGCCTCTGGATGTTGGTATATTCCAGGTTAGATGAGATTGTCAGGCTGCAGTGACATTTTTTTTCTAGTTTTTGATGCTATATTTTTATTGAACTTTCAATTTGGTTAAAGAGGACCTGTCTTGACCGTTTGGAATACTAAACTACCCACAAGACCTTATGGAATTACCCTGCAGCTTACCCTGCCCTCTGTGCCCTTTACACTTACCAAGAGATGGGTCCGATGAGGCACATCAGACCCAGCTCCTTATGCCAGCGTAATAATTCAACAAAGTCAGAGCATTACAAGCCGGCTTCATTCCACAAGACATACCCATGGCGCATGCGCAGTGATGCTGGGGTGTAATACGCCAGGTGGGAATCTTCAGAATGAGGGAAGTATAAAGGTTTTTTATAGCGGTCATAGAGGGACTAAAAATAAAACTGCGATTTGAGGCACCAAACTATCAAACCGATGCCATTTAAAAGTCCGTGTATAAATTAGGTGGGTGCTGTATATAAATTAGGTTGTGCTGTATATACAGTAAATTCATTCATTCATTTCTGTATGAAATTCAGGGGGTTCTGAAAATGAAATATTTAAATTTTATCAATGGGGGTGGGGGGTTGCCATATATCATTCAAGAATTTTGTGTAAATAATATAATCAATTTGGCTTTATGTAATAAAATAAGGGGCTTTGAACTTACTGTTCATTTTGTGAGTAAGTATCGTATATACTCGAGTAGAAGCCTACCCGAGTAGAAGTCGAGACCCCTAATTTTACTACCAAAAACTGGGAAGACCTATTGACTCGAGTATAAGCTGAGTGTGGGAAATGCATTGGTCACACTCTCCCAGTATATAGCCAGCAAGCCCCCTGTAGTATATAGCCAGCCCCCAATTGTATATAGCCAGCCAGCCCCTGTAGTATATAGCCAGCCAACCCACAGTAGTATACAGCCAGCCCCAAGTAGTATACAGCCAGCCAACCCCCATGTAGTATACAGCCAGCAAGCCCCCCAGTAGTATATAGCCAGCAAGCCCCATGTCATATACATTCAGCCAGCCCCATGTAGTATACAGCCTGCCCGCAGTTTTCCAAGCACATACAAAAAAACAAACTTACATACTCACCCTCCAGCGCCCCGATGCTCATTGCGGCTCCCGATCTACGGTGCAGCTCCTCTTCGGTCTTCTCTCTGCTGTATTAGCCGTCAAAGATGCATCCATGTGATCTGCCGGCCGACGCACACTATGACGTCATCAGCGTGGACGGATCACTGCCGGCTAATACAGCAGAGAGAAGACCGAACAGGAGCTGCTCCGAGGATCGGGGCGCCGGAGAGTGAGTATGTAAGTTTTTTTTTTTTGCCTCGTGTAAAAGCCAAGGTGAGGTTTTTCAGCTCATTTTTTTTGTGCTGAAAAACTCGGCTTATACACGGTAGATATTTAATCTGGGATATTATATAACAATTCATTCTGTGAATTAAGAAATTACAGAACAAGGCTAGAAGTGTTCCAATTCTTACGTATTTTTGCTAGATGTACAATTGTTGTTGTCTGTCTAGGACACTAAAACATCCTTAATGGGTGTATAATACACCACATGTGCGTATATGGGTGTTTAATGTAGTGTATGTGTGTAATGTATTATAGGCATGTACGTGGTTGGATAATGTACTATATGCATTAATATGGCTGTCTAATGTTCCCTATGCATATATATGCATGCATAATGTACTATATGGGTATATCCATGTATATGGGTATGGGTGTATAATGTACTTTATATGTTGGTATGGGTGTATAATGTACTTTATATGTTGGTATGGGTGTATAATCATTCACGCGGCGATGATCAATCAGCGGCTGGGTTTCGTGGACCGACCATAGTACAGAGGATGGGATATATGAGGTCCCTGCTTCCCTGATTGGTCACAGTTTGGAGTTGCTTTTCTGTGTGGATCTCTTGTATAAAATATCACTATGATGCAAGCAGTGCCATCCTCTGTACGGCAGTGCTGTGCTACCTGTAAAACGCTTATGACATGTGTACTGTAAGGGGAATGGCAGCCCCATTTAGAAGTTTGCTATGGGGCCCCCAGTTACATCCATGACAATTTCCATCTTTGGAACACAGATCTCCAAGATGTTCATGGTTTATTTTGTTGATATGATTAATGTCTCGGACAGGAATACTACTGTATTTTATTATGTAATGGACTGCTCCATATAACATATATCCAGTCTGCACTGGAATAACAAAATGTCATTGGGGTCCCCATCCTTACTGTCCCTATTATACTAAAGAATACTATTAAACCACAAACTGACCAGCAAAAGTGTAACAATGTTTATACCTTATGAATTTCAGGCTCTATATCCCACCACCCACTACAGCTCTAAAAATGAAACTGCCATCATTTAACATATTGAATGTTTCATATATAATATATTACTATTATTGGTGAATATAAATGGTGAAAAAGTGGCGATTCAGGCATTTGGGAATGGTTTTCATTACGGTGTCACGACGGGGAATAATCTTTTGTATATTTTGAAAGAACAAGCATTTTGGGAGGTGACGATACCTAATGTGTATGATAATCACTGTTTATTTTTATATGTGATCTAGGGAAAGTGGGGTGATTTAAACTTTTTTTAAATTTATTTCAGACCTTATAGGGTACTTTAACCCTGCAGAGTCTGATTGCTCATACTATATGCTGCAAAACTACTGTATTGCAGTATAAACTTATTTTGATGACGATATCTAATAGCCTGCCATCTGCAGGCTATTGGATATAATTACACATGGCAAGAATTCAAGTCTCTATGAGACAGCAGGCTGCCATGACAACTGATTGCAGGTGGGTGGGGGGTGGGGGGCGATTGGCCATCCAAGATGGCAGCGCCCATCAGAAAGTAAGTTAGGTGATGCGGTTGGGTTTGACCGTGGAACTTAACAGGATACCTGCTGCAATTGGTGTCAGCACAGACCGCAGCAGTAACAGGCAGGTGTTAGCTGTATTATACAGCTGACACCCGCCATGTACACCCCTCATACACACACAGAAGTTAAACAGAACCCTGAGACTATCACAGAGCAGGTGGATTTATACGGAGACTTGATTACACACAGGTGGATTATATTTCTCGTAAGCAGTCATTTAGGACAACATTGGATCATTCAGAGATCCTCACTGAAGGCAAGTTTGCCGCACTGAAAGTAAAGGGGCGTTCCCAATTGAATCCCACTTGTTGTTGATTCTTCCCCAAAACATTTTTGATTTTCTTTATATCTTGCAGAGATTATTGGAACCTGTCACCAGCTAAAAATGACATGGTTCCTTTCTGAACATACATATGGATCCTATCTTGATCACAACTCAGGGACTGCCCAGATACACTACACCAACAGATACACACATACAATAAAAGCATTACACTCATATACATCAGGTGAAATATGAATTGAATATGTGACCAATTTCGTAAAGGAAATCTAGCATTTGTTTTTATACATTGTGACTCAAATGCAACACCCTTGCCAATGCATAGGCAGGTGGGTAGTTGCGAATAGCGCCCTCTCCCTGTCAGGATCTATATGGTGAGCCTGCGCAACTCATCCAGAAGATAATGCTAGGAGACCTTGATGTAATTGCAGCTGTAGATGCTGCCTGGGAAGGCAACAGTTAAATTGGCAACAATACAGCCACATCCAATGATGTGGCTGTATTGTTGGCTGGAGTATGATTGGAGAGGTGCTACCACCTGACCAGGGGGAGTATAGAAACCTCTGCTGGATGGAAGCACATGGTCTTAGACCTTAGCAGTCAGTCAGGCTGCATGGTCTCAGGGTTCAGTCACAGTGAAGAGAGAGAGTGTGTGCAGCACACCTTCAGTGTTGCCATAGATACTAATCCCAGGAACGGAGTCAGGAGATTTTAACCACAGAGCTGCAGCTTCCACAATTTGGACACAGCTCCACCTCAACTATCCCAGCCTGCATCTACTATCAGGCTGCGCGTAATCTTCCTCTGGACCGGCTCTCCATGACTCTTCCAGCTTTGGAATCTGCTGTTACCCATTTTGGCCATTGCCTGCTGTTTAATAAAGAACTCTAAGTTGATTTGCACAATGTTGCCTCTGTCTGATTCCTGGATACAGCTGCTTACCACCACGGACTCATCCTACAGACACACAGGGGTTGCCACAGGGGGAAACCAGTACATCAGCCTCTTTCTCCTTATTTCTTGCACACACCACCTGCTGGAGACCTGCCAGGTTGTAGGTTAGCCCTCTGGTCCCCATATCAAGCACCGTGACATCAGCGCGCCCAAGGCTGCAATAGCCAGCCACTCCAGTATTCTGGGCCCCGGCTGCCACCAGGTCCCAAAGAAAAGGCTAGGATGTTGCATAAACATACCTTGAGAATGATGTAGCTACACTGATGCAGAAACATATCTTGTTTAATTCCTGAACTCAGTGATTTTGCTCAAAATATAATTAAAAAATTCAGGACATTGGGAAAGCTGGGTGCAGAATGCCTGCTGTACATAAACATTTACTTCCACATACACAGGAGCTGCTTGAACTGTCCACATAGGACATCAACCTGAGCTGGATGACTTCTGACGTGGGTGGTGTCAGTGCGGGTCATGCATCCTGTAATATACTACACTGGCTGAATGTAGACATGATCCAATCTAAGCTCAATAAAATCAATGTGTACAAGGCTCCTGGACCAGATGGGTTACACACCAGAGTGCTTAAAGAACTCAGTTCTGTTATTGCTCTTACACACTTTAAAATCTTCATGGATTCCCTAATGTCTGGTATGGTGCCAAGTGACTTGCGCAAGGCAAATGTTGTGCCAATATATAAAAAACTCTAGAACTTCGACAGGCAATTACAGGCCTGTAAGTTTAACTTCCATTGTGGAGAAAATATTGGAAGGGTTAGTAAAAGACTATAATAATAATAATAATAATTCCACACACGGGGGTGTGGGAGATTCTCTTGGGGCTAGAGTCTGTGGACTCCCTGGACCACCGTGGGGGATGATGGTACTAGCCACAACACGGGACCGGAGTCTAAGTACTAGCCACAACACGGGACCGGAGTCTAAGTTGCCCCTGGTCTTCACCAGAGCCCACCGCAAAGCGGGATGGTCTTGCTGTGGCAGGAAGCCACCAGGTTGTTCCACGGGTGTGACTAGGCCCGCGGTGGCAGCCAAGGTAGGGAAGCGGGAAGGCAGGACCTCCGGAAGGCAGGACCTCCGGAAGGCAGGACCTCCGGAAGGCAGGAGCTTGGGATGGCAGGACCTCGGGTAGGCAGGACTTTGCATAGGCAGGACCTCAGGATGACCACCAGGATACAGGACCGCCACAGGAACACGGGACTGCCACAGGAACACAGGAAATGCTTGACAAAGATTCATGGTGAATCGAAACATTGCAGTTTTTTCTATGCCTGTGTGAATAAAGGTTTATCACCTTTTTCATCATATTGGATGCTGTGGCCTTTTCCTTTGTATAAAATTATGAATGATATTATGGAAAAGTGTGTAGCACTCAGACCATTTTAGGTTACAGAGTCAGGTCACCATGTTTGAAGAACATGAAATATCAATGGCCCCATCACTTAACCCTCCCTATAACTGCTGAGATCTAAACATTCTGTCATTAGAATCAGCAAAGACTGTGCATCAGGACCTTCAAGGCAGGGCAAAGGCTGTAAACGGCGGACAGTTCAACAAAAGTGCGATCCACGTCCCTTAAAAAATAAGCCCCATTGTATTTGATAATCAAGCAGGAACTATGTAAAATGTTTCATATGGATAACTCCTAGATTTTACCCAAGATGGATTTATTTTACTGTTGAGCACCAGCTCCTGTAGAGAAATTACAGTTATAATTACAGATTATGAATGTCAAAATAATTACAGGAAATGCCTCAAAGTCTGACATTTTCATTTTAAATAAGCCAATTAATACTAAATTTATCAATAGTTTATTGTCCTGAGACTTATTTATTTCTAAACTTTATGTACTGCACTAGTAGTACTACACAAGATGAGCAAGTTGCTTTAGAGTTCAATGCAACCGATTTGTCAAATTTTTTAATTAATTAAATAATTGAATAATTCCTTACCTAATAACCTCGCAAACCCTAGTGGTCACGGACAATTGGTCAACAAATCCTACTCTCAGTATGGATTCAGAACAGAAGTAACCTTAGGGTTCAAGGCTTTGAATCAGGCAGGATCCAGGTTTCAATGCAGGTTCCAGATTAGGCCGAGGTTCACTCTTTCTGATCAGGCAGAATCCAAGGTAAGGTACAGGTTCAGGGTTCCATATCAGTCAGGATACAGGGTTCTAAATCAGGTTGGGTTTCTGGATCAGACTCGATGAAGGCTCACGTGCAAGTTCAGGTTCCTGATCAGGCTTGGGTTGAAAGGTTCCAGACCAGGCAAGATCCAGGTTCTGGTAAGGATTCAGGCTTCCTGATCAAGTTGGGGTTCACGGTTGTGGATCAGACAGGATAATAATACTTTATTATCCCAGAAGGGCATTTAAAGTGTCACCTCAGCAATACAAAAAAATTGACAAGACAGCACATATATAAAAACTCACATAAAAAGGAACACATATTCAATAAGACAAAGTAAACAGCAGGATAAAGGATAAAATTGGAACGATACAGAGAAGATTAGCATGGCCCCTGCGCAAGGATGACACGCAAATTCGTGAAGCGTTCCATAATTTACAGCATTGATCAGGAAAAAGCTTTAATCAGGATAAAGGCTCAGGTACAGGTTCAGCATTCTGCATCAGGCTAGGTTTCATGGTCCTAGATTAGGCTGGATAAAAGGTTCCGGCTCAGGTTGGGGATCAGGATAAGGCAGGCTTTAAACTTACAATCAGTACAAGTTCATCAAAACACAGACAGTACTACAAATCACAGTATCTGAGATGGACTGATCCTCTGAATCGAAAATAAAAGAAGGAACACAGGGTGGAAAGACTCACGTGTGGCATATAGATTTCACTTGGGTAAGTTAAAAGTTAGGGTGCTCACCTATGAGGTGTCTTCGTTAGATCTCTATGAAGTGCTGCTTGTGGAAGAGCGAGGCCACGAGGAGTAAGCGTCCAATGATTTATCCCGTATTATTCTCCATAATTTTATTATTCTCAACCTGACGAAGGTCCTCGTCCAGTGCCGAAACGCGTAGTTGATGTTATGTTTTAATTTCAAATAAAAAGACATGATGAATATGAAGATGCGCTATTGGTGGGGAATACTTCTACTTGCATTAATGGAATACAAATCACGGTAGATACTATAACCCACCCTGCGTGAATTAATGATTGGATATTTAAGGTGCTCAGAAGAAAGATGTAATCACCCATCTTTGCCCAAAACACACAAGAGAATCAACTCAGCAAGGCAGCATCCAGAATCAGGATTTAGAGGGTAATGACACTCTGGAAGCCCTTACAAGCATGTGTAGTGTCCTGCCCCAGGTGCAGTATACTTTCTGCCAAGATCAGGAGGATATTAAAGGAAACCTACTATCAGAAATCTACCTATTAAGGCAGATCTGATGGTAGGTGGCTAATAACAAACTAAGCTCTTATCTATTTTAACCTAATCGTAAAATACTTCCTAAACTAAACTACACTATATACTAGGGCAGGGAGCAGCCTCTCCAGGTAGTGGGAGCAAAAAGAGGTGTATGGGGCAGGGCCCCATAGCAGACTTCTGAATAGGGCCCCCCTTAAAAATATACATATTTATATACTGACACATGTACATTACAATCAAACACATTTATACACTCATATGTACACAAATGTATTTACTTATATGCATACACATACAATATATACACACCACATACTGCATAAACATACATACAGTATATACACACCACATACACACACATGCATACAGTACCATATACACCCATGCAGCATATACATCTCATATACACACACTTTTAGCACACTTTTAGAGTATGTACAATACATATTCAAACACATACAGCAAATACACACTTAGATACAATACCATATTTAGACATACAGTTATACACAAACATACACCGTATACACCAGATGCCAGGGCCCCCTGACACTGGGGGCCCCATAGTGGCTGCTATGGCTGCTACCCCTGTAGTTATGCCCCTGGGAGCAAGGGCTACTTCCCCCCCAAGTAGCCTCGGCCAATAATTAGCATATTAGCTAGATAAAGTATAGTTTAGGAGTATTTTAGGATTAGGTAAAAATAGAGACCTACCATCAGATCTGCCATAATAGGTAGATTTCTGATGGTAGGTTTCCTTTAAGAAGTAGCTGCCTTCCTGGAGTGCCTTGGGGGAAGCAGGTCCTCCACAGTCCTCCACAGCAATTTTTTGAGATCCTTCCAATTCTGGGACAAATTCTTCCACATTTGGGACAGTACACCAAGCAATACTGGAAAAGGTTTCAGATGGCCGTTCAAGGTTTCCATGACCTCGTGGTTACTAACTTTATTTCCATGGATCTCAAGGAAATAAAGCATTCATCACAACTGCGTGTGCCGCCCCCACATCCCTAATGTATAAGGCCTGCAAGTTCTCCTGGACCTTTTATGATATAGGACATCAATTAAACCAGGAAGGACATCACCGTGATAAGAGGCTGGTGGTGATTTGTGAGCATAAATCCTCATGGCAGGATCCTTTAAAAATCAAGGTGAATAATCACATGGATTTTCAATGCACACCAGATCCTAAACCACTGTGGCCTCATATGTGCACTTTAAAAGCTATTCAGAAATACCTTTCCTGTTTAACCCAAATGACCTTCTTGGTGCATTGGGGATGTGGCCAAACCTGCTGGTACACCTGTTCTTCTATGTTTTCTAGGGAATGTCAAGTACAGGCGGTCGCCTATTTAAGAACACCTTACTTACAGATGACCCCTAGTTACAAACGAACCTCTTTTAATATACTGTACTTTAAGCCCTAGGCTACAATAAACAGCTATAACAGTTATTAAATCTGTCTGCAATCGAGCTTTATTGTTAATCCTGGTTCTGCTGAAAATTCAACATTTTTAAAATCCAATAGTCACAGAGACCAAAAAATTTGGCTGGGGTTACAATTATAAAATATACAGTTGCGACTTACATACAAATTCAACTTAAGAACAAATCTACAGAAACTATCATATACGTAACCCAGGACTTCCTGTATTTTGTAAAGTGGTATGTTTGGCGGTGCTGGGGGTGCAGAAAGAAGAAAATAGGTGCGCCATTAGGTAAACCACACCCCCAGTCCACCAAAAAGTTCTTATGCCTTACAATAAAAATGGACTTTTCTCTAAAATGACAAATTACTGGAAAGCAATAAAGGTGTTTCTGGAAAGTATCTTAAATTCCCCACACAAAGGTATATGTACTTCAACGGTGATATGTGTACTGGTAAACTCAATACATCTCAATACTCAAACTCAACTCACACTCAATACTCAAACTCAATACATCAGAGGATTCTATACTATGCTCTATTCGATGAGAAGTGCACTGGTGATATTATTTGTCCGCCAATAGTGATATCTAGGGCATCAAAAATCAGGTTCAGTTTACTACAACAAGCTTTTCATGTCATTGAACCCCACCCTAACCCTCTGATGAACTCTACTGCCCCATTCATCAGAGGTTTACGCAGAACTACATTTCCCATCATGCTCTCAGAGCCTGCCCTGGACGACTTGTCACTTATCAGTATCTGCAGTGTCGACAGCAGGAAGGAGTTTGTGAATGTTCTTGATCTCTTTAACATGTAACAGCTGAGTAGTTTAGCAGAGCGCGTACAGTAGTGTCGGGGTGCCCAGAGAGTGGGGTACTGAACACAGAGCATGGGATATAAGTCGTGGGTACGAGTGGCCAGGTGCCAGCTCCTCGTCAGCTGCCTCTTTATTCTGGTAAATGAGATCATTTCTTGTTGTTTCATAATTTTAGTTTTTAAGGAAGGAACTAGTTATTTATGTTCTTATTGTATGTGCACACCTCATTGTTATAGTCTATAGTCTGCGCCAAACCTGATCTTATAAGATCTGCTGCAGATTTGTGCCACTTGTGTCACATTTATTAGAAACCTACACTGGTGTCTGGTACCAAATTTAGGAATTTAACAACATCCACATTTTAAGAAGGTGCCACAAGCTGCAGCTATTGCACTAGCAGACCCATCCTGCCCTTGTATTACATTCTACGTGGTTTATTTAAAGTTTTTATTTATTGGTATATTGGTATTATCTGAGTACAGTATGGTGGTATTTCTATGTACAACACTGATATTTAGGCACTGTAACAGTATAATATAATATTACGTAGTGAATGGTGGTGGCACAATTAAATAGCATTTTTAGTATGGGAAATAGTATGGTAATGTTATTTAGACAATGTTATCCTGGCACTATAGGCTGTATGGTACAGAAAATGTGTTGGGTTGGCCAATACACATCTAATAAGCTTTAATAGGTTATTCATACTTATTACTACATGTATCCAATATATAAAGCTGAGTGTATGTCTGTGTGTGTGTATGTAAGAATGTATGTTTGTTCGCTAAAGGAATCTGCACCGTTGAATTTACAATCACCAAATTTTGCACATCCACCCTCTGTGACTCAGGGAACGTCTCAGACATTTTGAATCAAAATGTTCACCCCATGCTTTACAAAATATACATATTAACCACCATATACAGGAGCCATTGTCTGCTGCTGCTGTGGTAGTTGGAAGCTGAGCCGTGATTGGTTAAAATTTTGCCACAGATCCTTAATATGAGCTCTGAGGTTTGATTTGTTACTATATGCAATGACAGTGTATGTGTGAGGTAAGATGCATTGGGATGGAGACAGAAAGACCGGCAGGGATTATGAGCGAGTGAGCGAAAGACAGGCAGGGAGAGTGATAGACAGGCAAGGAGAGTGAGAAAAAAGCAGGGAGAGTGACTGATAGAGAGACAGGCAGTGAGGGTGAAAGAAAGGCAAGGAGAGTGAGTGATTGATAGAGAGACTGGCATAGAGAGCGAGTGATTTATTGATAGAGAGACAAGGAGGGAGAGTGAGTGACAGAGAGACAGGCAGGGGGAATGAGTGAGTGACTTAGAGAGAGGCAGGGAGAGTGAGTGACAGACAGAGAGACAGTCATGGAGAGTGAATGAGAAACAGAGAGACAGGTGGGGGAGTTAGTGAGAGACAGGCAGGAAGAATGAGTGAGAGACAGAAAGACAGGTAGGGAGAGTGAGTGATAGACAAATAGACAGGCAGGGAAAGTGAGTGAGAGAAAGACAGACAGTGAGAGTGATTAAGAGACAGAGAGACAGGCTGGGAGAGTAAGTGACAGACAGGGAGAATGAGGAAGTCACAGAAAGGCAGGCAGGGAGCGTCAATATGAGACAGAGAGACAAGCAGGGAGAGTGAGTGAGAGGCAGGGAGACAGGCAGGGAGAGTGAGAGGTAGACAAGGAGAGTGAGTAAGAGACAGACAGAGAGAGATATATACATAGATATCCAAAAAACAGAAAGTCCAGCAGCACAATCAAGGTAGAAAAAATGAAAAAAGATAGGGTGCTATCCTCAACTTTCACCAACAGAGTCCTAGATGCATATGAAATCGAAAACGGCAGCACTCCAATTCAGTGAAAAAACTGTGTTTTATTCCACAGCTGAAACGTTGCACAGGTTGGAATAAAACACCGATTTCACTGAATTGGAGTGCTGCCGTTTTCGATTTTAATATACATAGATAGATATAAAATATTTTTTTGCAAACACATTTTATTTTGTTATAGCTAAAAGCAGTTATTTACTATCATGGGCAATGCCGGGATCTATAGCTAGTGTATATATATTTACATGGTATGTGTGATTTGTATTTCATTTAGGTCCTGGCGGTTGGTTTCTGCATTCTGACTATAATAACTGGGTTGGGATCTCACTTTACCATATTTACTGATGTCTCCGCTGCTGGCAGTACAATCAGAGATCTCAATTCTACCAGTAAGTACAACAAAGGGACTACTAATCCCCTCCATATCCTAGTACAGCAGCAGCAGCTTATTCCCCTATTTCTTTTGAGTATACATGTAGAGACAGTCCCCGGGTTACATACAAAATAAGGTTTTGTTTGCTATTGTGGTTTTGTTCCGAAACCACAAAAGCATGCCCCCATTAATCCTCAGCATCAATCACAAAACTCCAAACAACAACAATGCATCAGAAAACCAAAAAAATGATATAAGGAGTTTATCTAAAAGTATCCAATTGTATTGATGTACAAATACAATCAATTCATAGAAGTAATTCATATCATGTATCACAATAATTGGGGCAGTCTGAACTCAGGGTGAAAAAGGCCCCAGATGGAATGGGTCAAACACAGGATACATAAGCCCCCAAGTGTATAACTCAATATATAAATCAATGCGTTATATTACAAAACTTGCTGCCGAGCGTGTAATCGTTCATTTAATAAACAAAAAAACTGAGGTACATTCCGGGATCACATCACTATGAAATTGGACACTCATCCGAAATTATGATGAAATATGGTAATGGCAAATCCAGGGGGACCAATGTTTACACCCCAATGCACGTTTCCCACTTGTTGCTCCGTTCCCCCTCTCCCCCCGAATCCTTCTGGATCATTAGCATAATTTTGAGAGTTGGATTTAGAAGGAGGCCATGGATAACAAATAAAATATTTCCATAGTCACAGTGCCTGGAGTAAATGCCCCTGGTTTATTATGATGGATGTTAATCACAGTTACATGGTCACAGTGCAGCACCCAATCAGTGAGAGTACCCTGGCGCTGATGATGTCTCCAAGGCTCCCAGTATTTAAGAAAACCTCTTAAATTGCTGATAAACATAATAACAAAATTGGCCACAGCCTTGGCCTGTGTATGTCTAATCTCTATCTCAACAAATGTCTCCAAGATGTTGACTTAGAATATGTCCAGGGCAAATGAAATGTGTCTGTCAGTAGGTCACTTCTCCCGAGGATGCATGTCTATGTTAGGTGGTTGGGAGAAATATACATTACGCTAACTGGATTTTCTTCTGGATTTTCTTCAGTATAGAAGCTAATTAGCAACCAGGATGTTGAACTTAATGGCATTGATTATGGTAACCCTGCAAAATGTTGGAGTAGGTGAAGGTGGTGAAAGGACCTCTTTAAGATAATGTATGAATATGCTCCGACAATAGAAACCGAGCCCAGGGCAAGAGGTCAGGCAGTGGTGTGTGGGTTATTACAGTCCTGCCGATAAGAGATTGCCGTTATAGATGTAACTTAATCAGGAAGTATATGACAGTCAGATTAGTACATGCTCTCCCAGGACCCACCACTCCACACTGACATGTAATCTACAGTACGTGTAGAGATGTTAGGGGCACTGTCACAGATGCACTCTATGTGGTGCGGGTCCCACCGGCCCGGACTCACCTCTCCACGATCCTGGCTCTGCTCTGAATACGACTAGGCCGCTCGCGTTCCTGCTCCCCAGAGCGCATGCACCGGCTCTTCAAGACTTAAAGGGCTAGCGTCCTCCTTATTGGTGCTAGTTAATCCGATTCGGCCTTATAATCCGGCAACTACTTCCTGCCTCGCCGGATCTTCAGCATCAATTCCTGCTAAGTGAAAGCCAGAGTTCCTGTGATTCCAGTACTCCTGCTCCTGTGTTTCCCATGTCTGCAGTGTTCCCGTAGTCCTGTTCCTCCGTTCCTTTTCTGTGTGCCAGTTCCTGTGTCCTGCTGTGACTTCCTGGGTTCCTGTCCAGCGGTGCCTTCAGTCCGTGCCAGTGTTCCTCCGTGTTCCTGCTGTCATCTCAAGCTGGGACTGTTTCCTGCACTACCTTGGCTACCACCACAGGCCCAGTCGCACCCGTGGAACGACCTGGTGAAGACCAGGTGCCACTTAGACTCCGGTCCAGGATGTCAGCTAGTACCATCATCTCCCACGGTGGTCCAGAGGGTCCACAGACTCTTCCTTAACAGACTCTCTGACAGTTTGCCCCCACGAACTGTGACAGGCACATTTACTAAAAACAGTGAAAACTGCGCTATGTGCCGATGTAGTGTGCAGTGTAGGGTTTCTGGTGCCCGTTGTTCATTAATCTAGCACGCCATCACTGCTCCGACAGTGTGCACCAATTTTTTTTGGTGCACCTTTAACATAGGGCGTGGGACACACTTCTGTCAGACTTTGCATCATAAATGTGGCGCACGGTCCGGCTGAGTACCGGAACACCCACTTGAGTGCAGAGAATTGTGTCACATGAAGAATAGCCCAGCCGTGCCACAAAAGGGTCGCGGCTTTTTAAATACCTGTGCAAGCAGTTTGCACCTAAAAGAATGTGCAAAGTCCGACAGAAAATGGCGCATGGCTCTTAGTAAATGTGCCCCGAATTGTTGTGTGTCTCATATACAGTCTGTGTATAACCTATATACATAATTCCTTCTTCTCCCCCACAGTGGTTCTGTATGGCAGTTCTATATGTGGCCTCCTCATCCTCACCCTACTACTTAGCGCCATTTCTGTTTTACGGGAATCCCAGCACCTCATGGCAACCGTAAGTGTAAAAGTGGATGTAAAAGTTTTGGTAACTGTAAACACACATAATGGTCCGCAGAATAGCCAAATGTGCTGCTGTGTACTATAGCAGAGGTAATCTCTTCCTCATTCTGTCCTCCCAGTTTGACCACAGACTAAGAGATAAAATAGTGAATGGGTGGAGAGGCCTTTTAAGACGTCTGATAACAAGGGGTCGGTTCAAGCCCACAGTATATAGAAATACATGAAATGTATGTGTAATGGTAAATGTCTGACCACATCCTGGTTAGTTCTGGGACATCTCATTTGGTATCTGGACTCACAGCATTGAAGTCATCTTCCCTCTGGATCTTGTACCGTACTCACACTGCAGTACAGAACAGTACTCCTGCGCAGGGTCGGCACCAACACTGGGCATACCTGGGCAAGTGCCAGGGCCCTGGGCTCATGGGGGGTCCACATAAGGCTGTACATAAGGAATCCATGGGGTGAGGGGGGTTGCAGCCAATGAATCCATAGGGGCACAGGGGGGGCTTTATATAAAACAACCATAAGGGGGCTGATTGGTATGATTAACTAGGAAATATTTTAAAACTGTAGCCAATATAAGGTCCATATTTCGCTGGCCTAATATTCTGTCTTGGGCTAACTGCACACAAACCTGCTATTCTCAGGCCACAAAATACAGATCTGTGGTCAGTTTTTGCAGCCCATAAATTATCAGTGTTTAATCTATTTTGTCATGGCAGCAAAGCAAGCTTAACCCCTTAATGCTGATGCCCTTTTTTGATTTTGCATTTTTATTTTTCACTCTCCACATTCAAAAATCTATAACTTTTTTATTTTTCCATATAAAGAGCTGTATAAGGGCTAATTTGTGCATAACAAATCACACTTGGCCCTCTCCATACAAGGTGGGTGCCGTCTTGGCAAAGATAGTCGCTCCCTGTGACGTAATTGGGGAGCGATGATCTTTGCCAAAATGGCACCCACCTTGTTTGGAGAGGGCTCAGCCCGTGAGCCCTCTCCATACACCCACAACCGATGTGTGACGCACAAACACGTTACATGTCAGGAAGGGGTTGTCCACTTTCAGCAAATAATTGATATTGTTTGGGTGATAAAAAATGGTACAAGTTTCCAATATACTTACTGTATTAGTTCTACCCATCTCTGCTTGCTGTCCTTCTATAGAAAGCTCCTATGTTTACTTCCAGTCAAAAGAAACTTGTCCATGATCATGTGATGTTATACAAGCACATGGCTCGTTATAGCATGGCTCTGATAATTTTTTGTGATACTAACAGCTCCTGCGTTTTTGTGACATCACATGATCATGGACAGGTTTCTATCCACTGGAAGTAAACAAAGAAGCTTTTGATAGCAGGACAGCAAGCAGAGATCTAGAAAACTAAGAGGAATTGATACAGAAAGTATATTTAAAGGCAACCTACCACCAGGAATCTACCTATAAAGGTAGATCGGGTGGAAGGTGGATCTATCGGACGTGAAGATAGCCCTTTTAAGGGCTAATCCTCACGTCCCACACTTTTTTGATAACTTTTATTATCAGAATATGTAAATTTTCTAAAGCGGCTTGGGGCGTGGAGTAGCGGCTTGGGGCATGGAGTAGCCGGAGCTACTTCATGCCCCAGTAGCCACTTTGTTCCTCCTACCCGAAATCTACAAGGAGCTGCGCGCCCTTGTCCGACAAACCTGCTGTCTGCACATGCTCAGAGGAGAAGGCCCACGTCTGCATCGGGTAGGAGGAACAAAGAGGCTACTGGGGTGTGGAGTAGCCGCGCCGTGTAGCCTCAGCTCCGGCTACTCCATGCAGACGCGGGCCTTCTCTTCTGCGCATGTGCAGACAGCAGGTTTGTCGGACAAGGGCGCGCAGCTCTATGTAGATTTCGGGTAGGAGGAACAAAGTGGCTAATGGGGCATGAAGTAGCCACGTAGCCTCAGCTCCACGTAGCCTCAGCTAGTAGCCGCTTTCGAAAATTTACATATTCTGATAATAAAAGTTATCAAAAAAGTACGGGGACGTGAGGATTAGCCCTTAAAAGGGCTATCCTCATGTCTTATAGATCCACCTACCACCTGACCTACCTTTATAGGTAGATCCGTGATGGTAGGTTCCCTTTAAAAATTGTATAACTTTTAATTACACAAACAATATTAATAATTTGCTGAGCGTAGAAAACCCCTTTAATGCTGGCAAATTATGTCATTTGCTTGCCCCAAATACTTGAAGGGTAGCATGACCCAAACAAGTTATCCCCAAATACAGATGTTAGATGTCACAGACTTCCCAATTACCTTTGGTGGGAGGCATGGACTGCAGAATAGTCAGACAGGAGAAGGACTTCCTCTGGGTTTTCTACAACCTCCTCAAGGATCTATTACATACATACTCATGTGCTGCACGGGTCCATAGGTTGCAATGACTGTCAAGTTCCATCCACAAAAAGCAAATAGAACACAGAAATAGGTGTCACTTATTTTGTACATTATCTTATAGTAAAATAGTTCTATGTGGTTGTTTGAGTGTGACGACTACCCTGGAAATTGTTCATGGATTGTGAAGACCCTCAATGTGCCAAAGATAAAACTGCATCGCCCCCTGCTGGATGAGATACATTGTAGCTCCAGGTATCTGTATTATGTTCATACGATGAAATTCAAGAAGCTGTTAATTTAAAGAAGATAATTTAAACATTATCTGTATTTTACAAAATTCTAATTTAGAATGGACATTCTCTGCATATATAGATTTTCTGGAGAATTAGGTAGGTCTCAGATGTTCCGTGGATGATGCAGAGGCTGCAAGTAATCTAACAATGGGGCACATTTACTTCCCCGGTCCTGACGCGATCTCTGCTGTGCGTTGTGCGACGATCATGGACTCCGACACAATTCGGTAAGATTGTGCGCCCAATTTACTGCTTGTGTCGCATCCCCACTCAGGTCCGTCGGAGTTCACCATCTTCTTCCCGGTGTATGTAAGTACATTGTCTTGCGACACAATTGAAATGTTAAATCCTGCACTCAGTCCGAATCCGTCGGATCGTCCGGCGGCCCGCCCCCCGATTTGTGTTGCATGAAAGCCAGCACAGCCGCGCCAATATCCCATTGTGTGCGACACAATACCCGTTTATATGCCGCGCAAATCAGTAATCGTTGGAATATCCGGACCCTTAGTAAATGAGCCCCAATGTGTGACCTGCTGTGGATTTTTTTTATAGTACTGCTGGCAGTCTAAATCAGTGCGGGTTAGACAACACCAATTCTGTTTCATCTAACTACAGAGATAACGCAATGTGTGTCCAGCCCACATGCAATGGTTTTGGATGTGGGCTAGCCATTGTTTCTACACCTAGCACACATTCCAATGTATTACTATGAGCTCATATACACACCGTTGTGTTCACAGCCCTGTATATTAGAAGACTGCAAGACTATGAACATTCGGTTCATACATGGGGCCATGAAAACAACGGTCATGTATACATTGGTGTACCATAAAGCTGTTGGGCCCCAGTGCAAAATGTGTGCCAGGCCCCCAATAATAATGTATTGTTTCTAACACTAGTCTTCTCATATAGAAAGAGTACACCATAGGCCCCCAAGACCTCTTGGGCCCAGTTGCTACCGCATCCTCTGCACCCCCACAGGTTATGCCCCTGCGTGTATATGAAATACATTGGGGCATGTGTGCAAGGAGTGGTCCATTCCACAAGAGTTTATTCTGCAGCTTCTTAGTGGAGGGTTTTTGGGGATTTGGCAATTTTTTCTTTAAATTGGAACATGCTCTGAGTCTGGTGTTTCATTATAGTCATTTCATTATAGCAAATCCAAACAGTAAATATGGTCACTACATTCAAAAACATTTCTTATAAATCAAATAGATTTTTATTAATTAATTAATTTCTTCACAAAAAGATAATCATAAACATACAAGAAAGGGTAGTTATACAGGGGGAACATTTAGTTAAAAACAGTGCACAGCCACAGCCGCGGTGCTGCCTCCTACTGTGGTCCGCACACGCGAGGGAAAAGCATGTTCCGTACTCTCGCGATACCCAGGAGTTCACACTCTTAGTCGCGCGCATGCGCAATGTATCTGCATGCATCCACGGTCGCGACCGACATACAGGCGTAACCAGCTGCCAGGTATCTTAATTTTCCTTCCATTGTCGCCACCCCATTAGGTACTCCCCTTCTCAATCATTCCTCAATTCTTATTGGTCGATAGCGATATATTACCCACAACTCACTTTCACCTGACACTCCCCTTGAGAAAGCCAGTTGGCGAAACACGTGTCGGGGCTGCACAGTGCACACCACTTATCCCGGTATGGTAATGACCTTTAGTATTCACTGAGACTGCTTCCTCTAAAGCTGAGGCTTGTATTCTATTGCTCTTTGGTCTAAGTGACTCTATCATGGATCCCATACTGAGTTTCCTTTTCCTTGGTATTCTGCCTTTCTACTATGTGGCTGTGCACTGTTTTTAACTAAATGTTCCCACCGTATAACTACCCTTTCTTGTATGTTATGATTATCTTTTTGAGAAGAAATTAATTAATTAATAAAATCTATTTGATTTATAAGAAATGTTTTTGAATGTAGTGACCATTTTTACTGTTTGGATTTGATATTATTGGGGCAAAGGATTTAACAGTGGCACGTAAATTAGCTGCCCTTATCCTCAGCTCCCCTACCAGTTTGATGTCATTTCATTATAGGTGAAAATGCCTGAAAGACACTAGGCCACATTTACTAACACTTCTGCGACAGTTTTCTGTAGGACTTTGCACGTTCTTTTATGAGCAAACTGCTTGCACTTGTATATAAGAAGTGTCCATCCTTGTGGGGGCTTTGTGGTACACAGTCGGACCGTGTGCAGTATTTGTCATTCAGTGTCCGACAGAAATGTGTTGCACGTTGCATGTCAAAGGTGAACCAAAAAAATGTTGCTGCACTTTGGTGCTTTCTGCACTGCTACAACAGAGTCATGAAGAACATGGGACACAATTCCTAAATCTGGCACACTCTGCACACCTAGTAAATGTGGGCAACTGTGTGTACAGAAAACACTTTCCCTTTATTACAACACACCTGTATATACTGTATCATCATATCTGTATCAGAAAGCCTGATCATAACCCAAAATTGAACTAGAATCCACAGAGTACAGTACATTGTGTGCCGGAGCCATGGTAACTGCAAGCAGATTTTGGTCATTTGGTCATTTTGGTACTTGTTGTTGTTTCAAGTGCGTCTGGCAAATATTGGGAATATAAAAATGTGTTTTCATAGAAGGAATTAAAACTTTGCCCTCTGTACTAACTTTTTAAAGTTTAATGCAAATGCTTGAAACATTGGTCTACAAACATTAAAGGGGATATCCAGGGAGGAGAAGAGTTTCCTGGTAGCAGGGAATAATAATAATATAAAAAGCTGCTATCCTTTTCTTCTTGATCCTGTAAAACATGGCAGCGGGTAGCTGCAGTTTTATATGTGTGCCCATGTTGTTGCAGGATGACATCTCTGACTAACAATGAAACCAATCACAGGCTTTACCAATGATTATATGATCCTTCAGTCTCAACAACAAAGAGAATGGGGGCCATTGTTCTGAGTACAAGTAGGGGTTAGTATAGCTGATGTCATATGTGATAAATATCCCTGCCACTTAACTTTTATTCTACAATCCTTAATAGAACAAATTGCTGAAAATCACCCTAGAATTCACCCTAAAAATTACACAATGCATTCTCCCTAGAGATGAGCAAGCACTAAAATGCTCGGGTACTCGTTATTCGAGACGAACTTTTCCCGATGCTCGAGTGCTCGTCTCGAATAACGAACCCCATTGAAGTCAATGGGAGACTCGAGCATTTTTCAAGGGAACCAAGGCTCTGCACAGGGAAGCTTGGCCAAACACCTGGGAACCTCAGAAAAGGATGGAAACACCACGGAAATGGACAGGAAACAGCAGGGGCAGCATGCATGGATGCCTCTGAGGCTGCCTAATCGCACCATTATGCCAAAATTATGGGCAACAGCATGGCCATGACAGAGTGACAGAATGAAGCTAGATAGCATCTAAAACATCCAATAATTGACCCTGACACTATAGGGGACGGCATGCAGAGGCAGCAGGCTAAGAGTGGCATGGCGACATACCCTAAATGGACTCAGGCTTCAAACCAATGGGTGGCAGAGAGGAACCAAAGGAGGTGAGCAGAAGCGCTCAAATAATATCGGTACATGATAAAAGTTTGCCAGTATATTTTGTGGATTACACAGCAGGTGGCGACAAAGTTAACATGGAAGCCATGAAAACAACCCAAAATTCTGCCTGACACACTCGTTTGATAAGGGACCATGTATGGGCAGTGAACTATAGTAGATTAAAGTGCTGCAGTTAAACATTTAGTTGGCTCTTGGCTGGAGCTGCGCTCCGCTGCCAGGGGGCTTTCGCCAATCCAAGCCCCTGTCTCTAGCTACCCCCAACAACACTTCTAAACCTTTTGTAGTGTAGTAGCGTTCTTATAAGTTTAGGATATGCCGGGTGAGGGGAATGTAAACAGATGCGCAAGAAGCGCTGAAATAATATCGGTAAATGATAAAAGTTTGCAAGTATATTTTGTGGATTACACAGCAGGGTGGCGACAAAGTTAACAAGTTTGATGTGGAATGCCCTGTAATAGCTCTTGGGCGGTGTGCCTTTTATCGCCTAGGCTCAGCAGTTTGAGCACCGCCTGCTGTCGCTTAGCGACGGCACTGCTGCTGTGCCTAGAGCTACCGACTGATGGCGCCATGCCCACGGATGGTAATTCGGAGGAGGAGGAGGGTTGGGAGGAGGTATAGTAGGCCTTTGAGACCTGGACCGAGGTAGGCCCCGCAATTCTCTGCGTCGGCAGTATATGACCAGCCCCAGGGTCAGACTCGGTCCCAGCCTGCACCAAGTTAAGTGTAGTAGCGTTCTTATAAGTTTGTGATATGGCGGGTGAGGGTAATGTAAACAGATGCGCAAGAAGCGGCTGATGCGCATGGAGCTGGCGCTCCGCTGCCAGGCGAGCTTTCGCCAATCCAAGCCCCTGTTCTCTAGCTACTACTTACGCCCAAACAGCACTTCTAAGAACCTTTTGTATAAGACAAGTGTAGTAGCGTTCTTATAAGTTTAGGATATGGCGGTGAGGGAATGTAAACATGCGCAAGAACGCTGAAATAATATCGTAATGTAATAAAGTTGCCAGTGTATTTTGTGGTAACACAGCAGGGTGGCGACAAGTTAACACTTGATGTGGAATCCATGAAAACAACCCAATTTCTGCCTACACACCTCGTTTGATAAGGGGACGATGTATGGAGGCAGCTATATGAGAACGACTTTTGGAGGTAGCAATGGAGACAACGTGGGAGGCTGCTATGGAGACAATTCAATTTTGGATTGCCTGTACGTGGCAGTCCAAAAATTTTCAAACCAGAGGAGCAGTAGGTGGCCCTCCAGTAAAATGGAAAGATTGAGTGCCTGTAGTGGCAGTCCAAAAAATTTTCAAACCAGAGGAGCAGGTAGGTGGCCCTCCATAAAATTGAATAGATTGAGTGCCTGTATGTGGGCATCCCAAAATTGTTTAAAAGAGGACCGTTAGGTCCCTCCAGAAAAATTGAATAGATTGAGTGCCTGTATGGTGCACTCACAAAAATTGTTTAAAACAGAGGACCGGGTAGGTGGCCCTCCAGAAAATTAAATGCATAAAGTACTATAGCTAGAGCCATGGGCCCTGTCAAAAAATAGCCAGTTTCCTCTGCTTTATGTACAAGAGAGGAGGCAGGAGGAATGGGGATGAGGAGTGGAATACATTATTCGAGTTGAGCTTCCTTCACCTGGTGGAGATTGGAAATTATGAGAAATCCCCAGCTTTATTCATCTTAAATAAGCGTCAGCCTGTCAGCGCTGTCAGTCGACAGGTTGTACGTTATCGGTGATGATGCCACAGCTGCACTGAAAACCCGCTCGGACAAGACGCTAGCGGCAGGCAGCAAGAACCTCCAAGGCGTACAGCGCCAGTTCGTGCCACATGTCCAGCTTTTGAAACCCAGTGTTGTAGGAGCTGTGTGATCATTTAGGACGATGGCATGGTCAGCTACGTACTCCCCACCATCTTTCTGTAGATCAGCCCTACTCTGCCGAACTGGGGCAGGTGACATTGTCTGTTCTGGGGTGACATAAGCTGCAAAAGCCTTGTAAAGCGTACCCTTGCCAGTGCTGGACAGCTGCCTGCTCGCCTACTCTCCCTCGCTACTTGTCCCGCTGAACTACGCACTCTGCCGCTAGCGCTGTCAGAAGGGAAATACTGTTCAGCTTGTGCACCAGTCCTGCTGGTATTCATGCATTCTCACACTCTTCCTCTGCAGGGATGAGAGTGGAAGATTTTGCTTGTACCGTGGGTCCAGAGATGAACACCCTCAATCGTGCTGGAAACGGCTATTTTTTGACAGGGCCCACTGGCTCTAGCTATAGTACTTTATGCATGTAATTTTTCTGGAGGGCCACCGACCCGGTCCTCTGTTTTAACAATTTTTGGAGGGCCACATACAGGGACTCAATCATTCAATTTTGTTGGAGGACCACCACCTGCTCCTCTGGTTTGAAAACTTTTTGGACTGCCACATACAGGCACTCCATCTATTCATTTTTCTGGAGGGCCACTACCTGCTCCTATGGTTTGAAAACTTTTTTGGACTCCACATACAGGCACTCAATCTATTCATTTTTCTGGAGGGCCACCTACTGCTCCTCTGGTTTTGAAAACTTTTTGGACTGCCCATACGGCACTATCCAAATTGAATGTCTCATAGCAGCCTCCAACACGTTGTCTCCATTGCTACCTCCAAAAGTGTTTATATAGCTGCCTCCAATACATCGTCCCTTTATCAAACGAGGTGTGTCAGGCGAAATTGGGTTGTTTTCATGGATTCACATCAAAGTTGTTAACTTGTCGCCACCTGCTGTGTATCCACAAAATAACTGGCAAACTTTTACATTTACGATATTATTTCAGCGTTCTTGCGCATCTGTTTACATTTCCCTCACCGCGCATATCCTAAACTTATAAGAACGCTACTACACTTGATCTTATACAAAAGGTCTTTAGAAGTGCTGTTTGGGAGTAGCCTAGAGACAGGGGCTTGGATTGGCGAAAGCTCCCTGGCAGCGGAGCGCCAGCTCCATGCCAAAGCCAACTAACATAGTTTTAACTGCAGCACCTTTAATCACTACTAGTTCACTGCCTCCATATTGGTCCCTTATCAAACGAGGTGTGTCAGGCAGAATTTTGGGTTGTTTTCATGGCTTCCATGTTAACTTTGTCGCCAACCTGCTGTGTAATCCACAAAATATACTGGCAAACTTTATCATGTACCGATTTATTTGAGCGCTTCTTGCTCACTCCTTTGGTTCCTCTTGCCACCCATTGGTTTGAAGCCTGAGTCCATTTAGGGTATGTCGCCATGCCACTCTCTAGCCGCTGCCGCTGCCTCTGCATGCCGTCCCCTATAGTGTCAGGGTCAATTATTGGATGTTTTAGATGCTTCTAGCTTCTTCTGTCACTCTGTCATGGCCATGCTGTTGCCCATAATTTTGGCATAATGGTGCGATTTGAAGCAGCCTCAGAGGCATCCATGCATGTGCCCCTGCGTTTCCTGTCATTTCGTGGTGTTTCCATCCTTTTCTGAGGTTCCCAGGTGTTTGGCCAAGCTTCCCTGTGCAGAGCCTGGTCCCTTGAAAAATGCTCGAGTCTCCCATTGACTTCAATGGGGTCGTTATTCGAGAACGAGCACTCGAGCATCGGGAAAAGTTCGTCTCGAATAACGAGTACCCGAGCATTTAGTGCTGCGCTCATCTCTATACAGATATAATTACTACTATGTGGATGTGTTCCCTTTCTGACTAGTTAAAAGGCTCTAAATACTGGGGCATTTTTAGCACATTTTGACATATTGGTCTAAGGGCCCTACATTTTTTATTTTTTTTTTGCATACAATACAGTACCTTAAAAAAATTAAGGCTATTTTAAATATTTAAAAATGTAAAAAAGTAATGGACTTTTTTTCTTTTATGGTTTTTTTGGAGGTGTTTTTTAAAGTGCAAAACTACTTTAGAGGTGGTTATGGTATATATAATAAGTGTGGGTGCTGTACGGACTTTAATTTATTTGGGGGAACATAATTGAGGATGTTTTATTTGTGTTGTCAGTTGTGTTGTTATGGGTATAAATTATTTAGGAGCACAGTGTGGTAACTGTAGTATTTTTAGGGTGCGTCCACACGTTCAATTTTGCAGATGCAGTTTTTGAAGCCAAAAGCAGGCAGTTGTATCACAATGAGTGAGGATTATCATTGGAAGAGTTACTCCTCCTCTATTTTCACTCCACTCCTGGTTTGGACATGCTTCTGAAAAACTGAACATGCGGACGCACCTTTAGGGGCACAGGTGGGGATTGCTGCACGTAACTGAAGAATGTGATGAGTCTCCGGTGGGAGAATTGTAATGACCTTCCTGACAAAGAGATCGTCACCTGTGAGGTACTAGATGCCAATTCTGTGTCATCACTGACTGACTACTAATGACATGTGTAGTGTCAGTCGCAGGGTGTCAGTGATCTGGTAGCAGGTGTGGGATGTTCTCAATAGTTATAGTAATGTTTCAGCATTTTTGATGAGGTTTAAATGTTCTTTTAATAGATTTTCCGCCAATTCAGTGCGTTGAATATAGCATGGGAAAAGGTGTAAGTTGTTAGGGGTGGAGGGCGTATTTAATGGGTGGCTTAAAGAGACCTAAAAGCAGTATTTCACATTCAGGTTAATCACAGTTGCCATGATACACAACACAAACATGAATATGACCAACATATCTGCTGCTTGCTTCGAGAAATCACATTCGCATTTTACCCCGATCGCTTATGGAGCTGAAGTCATGTGGGTGTGTTTTCAATGGTGACTTCAGACGCCCACTTGACTCCGGCTCCAGAAGTTGAACAGAGATACAGTAGACACTTTTTCTTAAGGTGATTTCTCAAACAATCAACCTGCAGAAATCTCAGTCAAATATATAACGTCATATGTGAAATCTTGCTGACCGGTTTCCTTTAATCCCTTAAGGACGCAGCCATTTTGTAGCTTAAGGCTCAACCCCATTTTTTGGATTCTGACTTGCGTCTCTTTATATGGTTATAACTTTTGAACACTGTTACTTATCAAAGCGATTCTGTGATTGTTTTTTCCTCACATGTTGTACTTCATTTTAGTGGTAATTTTTGGCTGATAAGTTTTGCGTTTATTTAGAAAAAAAAGAAAAATTGGGGGAAAAATTTTCCATTTTCGGAATTCAAAATCATCGCGTTTTCAAGCAGATAGATTTACCACCTAAATAAGTTGCTGAATAACATTTCCAATAAGTCTACTTTACAGTTTCATCATTTTTGAAATGTCTGGATAATATATTTTGATGTCCGGCGGCTTACAAATCAAATATGATTTTCAGAATTGACTAATTGGCTAACATCAAAAACCCCCTATATAATCAACCCATTTTCAAATTTGCACCCCTGAAACTATCAGAAACAGCTTTTAGGAAGATTATTAACCCCTTGAGATCTTCATAGTAATTACTGTATTTTTCGGACATTAAGGCGCACCGGATTATAAGGCGTACAATCAATAAATGCCTGCTAAAACGTCTAGGTTCATATATAAGGTGCACCTAATTATAATGATGAATGACCAGCAGGTGGCAGACCTGTGCACAGTTCAAGGCAGCTGATGTCTGTAAGTACGGTTCATTTATAAGGTGCACTGGACTATAAGGCTCACCTTTGATTTCTGAGAAAATCGAAGGATTGTTTGTGCGCCTTATAGTCCAAAAAATATGGTACATCAAAATGGAGTTGAAATTTAGAATGTTCAAATTTTACGTTCATTTAGTCCTAAAATCTATGGATTCTATATGTACAGCCTTATGTGGGTTCCCCCAGCAGCCCTGAGCCCCAGCACTTGCCCAGGTATGACCAGTGCTGGTGCTGGCCCTGTCTCAGGTCTCACCTATGCTTCAATGGCTCAATGCTATATGGATGGTACCATAATATATGCTCTAATTTAATGGTGTATCAGGATTGCTTGTTACTCCTGGCCATGAAATAGTTGATGCTATAGCTATGCCCCTGGATGTATACACCATATGAGCACTGCAGACAATAATAGCAGAACTCATTTGCGGTAATATGATAAGACGCGGAGTGCACTCTCTGGGATCTTCTGGTGTCATACACTGGTCATGGAGGGCTCTGGCCTGACACATTATTCAATCATACAGAACATGAGCTGCCTCTGCTGGATGAGGAAAATGTACAACATAAAGCGAATTGAATCAGGTTATTTTTAGATGGTTTCTTCAAGAACTGTTTCCTATCCCGCAGGCTTTCATTGGGTTTGGCTTCCTGTTCTGTGCGCTCATGGCTGGACTGACTTGGGTACAAGAATGTCAGAGTCAGGTAAGTTTATATTTGTGCTGCCACAATCATATTATAAAACACGTGGCATATGTATAATGTAGAGAAATGTAGATAGTATGCCAACGCATGCTTTCAGCCTGGTCACGTGCCAAGCTGAGGAGTCCTGACATGCAGGTGGGACGTATTCGCAAACCCTACCTCGCCATTGCATCGGCGAGGGTGTTGCACCTCCCTCGTACCATTTGTTGCAAACTAGTCACAAACACCGGGTGTGCCCCAGCCACGCCCACCCATCCCTATTCACAGCATTGTAGATGCGGGACGGATGGTCTGTCATGAAGCTAAATCCAGCACTGCTCCCACGGCCATGTTTGTTTACATGGCGCACGGACCGGAGCGACAGCAGCGCTAGACACCAGGAGGGCGACAGAAGGTAAGTACATCTTTATTTTTTCAAGCAGCCCCCACCCGGCCACTTTTGTTTTTTTTTAAGAAGTCTCGGACAACCCCTTTATTGTACATAATTTTGGTATCATATGCTACATTTAGCCAACTGAATGCATCTGTATGGAAAGTGTATCAAAGTGCAGTGGTTGATAGTCTTCACCATGTTAGGCTGTTGATGTGTTTATTTTCTGTTTCTTGAGGGCATATCCTGTGTGTATCCTTTTTGCTGTGACTGCATTGACCCTTTATTCTGTTTGGTGGGGTCCTGGGAGGTTCTGATGTCCAGATCTTTCTCTTTCTTTCCTGTTTCCACTCCATCTTTTTTCCTTCTTTCGGTCCCTGTCTTGTCTCTCTTAGTATATATTTTGAAGCAGTTCATAGTAAATTTTGTTTCTTTTCCTATTGAATGTTTGATATTGTACGAGGGAAGTAGGGTTGTTTTATTTTAGTCACTTCCTTTGGTACAGAGCATTCATTATTGCTTGTTATTAGTTGGATGGATCCTGTATACTTAGCTGTTTCCTGAAATGTGCACCAACTTTCTTGGATTCTATTTTTGTTTTGGAAATCCTTAAAGGACTAAATGACTGATGACCTCAGGTCATCAATTTTTGATCGCTCGCTGGTCAACCCTAACCAACCCCACTGATCTGTGAGAAGAGACTGCATTATTCAGAAGTGCTATGTTCTCTGTACCCTGTATTGTGGCCATGCTTGGTATTGCAGTTAAGCCCCAATCACTTAAATGACAGATGAATGTAACATTGCAAGCCAAGAAAGTGAAAACAGCACTAACCAGAGGATCGATGTATCAACCCTTAGAGGACAGGTCTATGGGTGGGAATAAAAAGAAAGCAAACTTTCTGAGCTCTAGCTCTCAGTTCCCACGTTTCTCCGATACTTCAAGTTTTGTGCACTGTGCATGAAAGAAAGTTCAACTTAAGGGTACATTCACACGACCGTCAGGGGGGAAGGGGCAAATTTGTGGCCGCTTATACGTCCCCATAGCCTGCAATGGCGGCCCAGGGGCGATAAGTTCTGCGCCATACAAGGGGTACAGATAGAGCATGCTCTATCTTCCGCTGTGTGTGCTGCCATGTGACCTGTTTCCTATGGGAAGGGGTGAGCAGTGCTCCTGCAGCTCTCTAGCGCGCCACCGTATGTACCCTAAGAGTGATTTCTCCAGACCTGGAGACAACATATGAAGTAACATCCTATGGTCTGAGGGGGCCTCTTATTTGTAAAAAAGAGTCAGGTGAAGCCACCAAATTCGGGCCAGGTGCAGAAACAAAAAACTGAAAGTACTTGAGCACTCTCAGGCTCCTCCAGGGGCAGTGGACCCACTGGATCACTGCGGACGATAACGTACGCCGACACCTGGGTCCGGAATCTGAGTGGCAACCGGCTTTCACCAGTGCCCGCCGCAAAGTGGGTTGGACTTTTTGCGGCGTGATACCAACATGTCGTTCCACAGGTACGACTTTGTCCGCGGTGACAGCCAAGGTGAGGTAAACAGACGTCGGGCAGGACATCAGGACGGGCAGCACGGGATTGGAGTTGGGACGTAGCAATCGCTCAAGACAGGCAGCAGAGGATCGTAGTCAGGATCAGAACCGGGGTTACAACATGGAACCAGTTATTTCTACGGCACTAGGCACAAAGATCTGGCAGAGAATGCTGGGAGAGGACAGCTTTTAAGGCTATTCTGGAATGGCTAGCACCAATCAGCGGTGCCCTGGCCTTTTAAATTTTCTTAAGCAGCTCCAGGAGACGGGGACACGAGCATGGGCGCCAGACAGGTAGCAGGAACGCGGAGAAGTGAGTGAATGCTGCGGGGCACTGGGGCACATGGAGGACCAGGGGCGAGTCCGTGATCCTTGGCCCCCCCCCCTCTTCTTGGGCTGGAGGAATCGCTGCAGGAGGCCATGGTCCAGGATATCTTCCTCGGGTTCCCAAGATCTCTCCTCAGGCCGGAACCCCTTCCAGTGAACCAAGAAGAACCACTTACCTATCACCGTCTTCATATCTAGGATGTCTTTTACCTCGAAGACATCGGTCGAGTCAGCCTCAGGAGCGGGAGGAGGTACTTGCCGGTAAAAGCGGTTCAGGATGTCTGGCTTGAGTAGAAATACGTGGAAGGAGTTCGGGAAACGCATGATGGGAGAAAGGTACAACTTGTAGGCCACGGGATTGATGTGCCTCAGCACCTTGAAGGGACCCAGGAAACAAGGACCAAGTTTGTAGCCAGGGATCTTTAGCCTGACATACCTGTAGGATAACCAGACTTTGTCACCTGGAGAGAAGGTAAGAGGAGGCCTGCTTGCTTATCAGCCTGGAACTTGGTTTGGAACACCAACACTATGGCTACACATGCATATATTCACTCGATTTCTGTTGCATGAAAGCCGGCGCCTATGCGCCAAAATCTGATCGTGTGCGACACAATCCCCTTCTAAATCCCTGTCCCAGTGGCGCGATCCCCGAAACCATAGGAAAATCCGATGGAAATGCGGCCACAGGACCCTTAGTAAATAAGCGCCATGGAGACATTAGAGAGTAATAACAGTCATATGAAACAATAGGATTGAGGGCCCTGCTTGCAAGAGCTTACAGTCTATAAAAAATCTAAATGTGTAAGAATTTGTGCAAGTATGATTATATTGCATATATTTTGCTACGAGAGGCTGGGCCCCATAGCAGATTACTTCCTCCTTACAGCATAACCATACATACAGTATACACACACTACATATACATACAGCATGTACACCCATACATACAGCACCATATACACCCACGCAGCATATATAGATCGCATTTACACACACATACAAAAAATACACACATTCAATACTGCATACAAACATAAACACGTACGGCATATAAACACCCAATACACAGCTAAAACCCCAAATTCCGGGCTCCCTGACACTGTGGGACCCATAGCAGCTGCTACCCCTGCAGTTACACCCCTGCTGACATTCCAGCAATGAGAGATCTCACCCATCGTGCTGATGTAGTTCTAGTTGATGTATTAGGATATGAGGATATTATACATTTAATTCCAATGTGAGGACATTAAATATTTTCTTCCTAGAACTGTATTGATCCACGTCAGTAAGAGGTGATGAATAAGCGTCTGCGGAGATATTTCCCTGATTAAAAAACCTTCTGCAGAATCTCTGCATGGAAACCTAGAGATGTGGAGGGAGAGAGTGAATGTGGGGGTGGAGGACAGAATCAAATACAGCGAGATAGAAATCTGGAAAGTGGGTGAAGAAGAGCTGAACAATTCAAACATTTGAGGAGACACAGACTTTGCCTTGTGTCAGGAGCGAGTAATTATCTGGGCTGCAGTGATGTGTCGCCAGCGCTTGATGTGGAGGCGGGGCACGCCGCTTTTGAACAACATCTTCCAATCTTCATAAATTGTCCCATAACTTCTAAATACATGGAGCTTCTTCTCTTGTACTTGCTTTGAGCTACAGCTGTTCTAAAGCTAAGTTCAGACATTTTGGGAGCACATCTGGAGTAGTGGTACAACATAGGGCCACACGTATAATAATAATTCCTTTATTTATATAGCGCTCACAGATTACGCAGCGCTGCACAGAGCTTGCCAAAACGGTCTCTGTCCCCAATGGGGCTCATAATCTAATCAACCTACCAGTATGTTTTGTAGTGTGGGAGGAAACCGGAGGACCTGAAGTAAACCCACGCAAACGTGGAGAGAACATAGAGAACATTTACTAGGGGCCCGATTCGTGTTTTCCCGACGTGTTACCCGAATATTTCCAATTTGCGCCGATTTTTCCTGAATTGCCTCGGGATTTTGGTGCACACGATCATCATAACGGAAATGTGGGGCGTGGCCGTAGAAAAACCCAACGGATTCGGAAAAACCGGCGCATTTTTTTAAAAAAGTGTCGCTCGACACGCACTTACCTTCACCCAGGGTAGGACGGTGAACTCCGATGCAATCCGATGGTCTTCAGCGCAGCAGCGACACCTAGTGGACGTCGGAGGAACTGCCTTAGTGAATCCTGGACGGACCCGAATCCACCGCAGTAAATCTGACCCGCAAACTCTTTGCAGATGTTGACCTGGGAATTGAACCCAGGATCCCAGCGATGCAAGGCTGTAATGCTAACCACTAAGCCACCATGCTGCGCTTTATCTTAATCTAATGCATGTTTTTTGTTTGTATTTCAGGGACTTTCTAGGTGCATTGGGTTATTTGGGTAATTCCTGCACCTTTTTCCAGCATTGTGCTGGAGCAGTAACCCTGATTTGTGTTTAATTTGTCTTTGTATTTCTCCGTCTTCCAGATCTTTGCACCTAAAAAATTTTTTTTTTTTGCTCCTAATAGGCCAGAAATAATTGCGCAAAATTACTCAATTCCTGCCCATGCGTGGGATGGACAATGGTATGAGTTGCGCACAAATGTGCACCTAAAAAGCCTAAAAATAATCCCTGCATTTGACAAAGAGCAAATGTGGCGCAAAAAAGAGGCAAGAAACAAAATGAAAATGTGATAAATAACCCCCAAAGAGTGTCACCTCTTTCTTTAGGCGTTTTATTTCATACTAAATTAGTGATTTATTCATAGTTCCCAACTGTCATGGATCTTTTAGGAGAGTCCTAGGTTTCAGGGTCTTCCCTGCTGCCAGAGGTGGTGGGGGGAGGGGCAGGAGGTATGTCAAAGGCGTGAATAAATGTAATGGCATTGCAAGGAGTTGTTGACCTCCTGCATCACCGCTGAGCCTCTGGCATGCTCCACCAAAGGAAAAAAAACAAAGGTCACAAAATAGTTTGTAAGTTCTCCCTGCGTGGGTTTCCGTCAGGTCCTCCGGTTTCCTCCCACACTCCAAAATATACTGGTAGGTTGATTAAATTGTGAGCCCCATTGGGGACAAGGACTGATTTGGCAAACTCTGTGCAGTGCCGCATAATCTGTGTGCGCTATATAAATGAAGGAATTATCTACATCCCCATTACCAAGCCACATTAATCACTCCAGTAAGTTATTTTGCCGAAAGATCAAAGCAATTCTGTACCAAGAACACAAGGTTTGACGTTATATCTTCTTTAGCCATTCCTAGCTCTGCCCAAGTCATGTTTCCAGTCAGAAGACATAAAGAAGGACTGTATGGAAATGAGCCTGAAGGGCTCCATAGGTGTTAAAGGAGCCTAGAGCCCCTCAGGCTCATTTGCATACAGTCTTTCTTTCTGGTGGTAGTTGTCCTTTAAAGGACATCTATCCCCAAGATCAAGGATATATTAATTATTATTACTGGTGCATGGAGTGAGACACAATGGGGGTCATTTACTAAAGGCCCGATTTGCGTTTTCCTGACAAGTTACCTGAATATTTCCGATTTGCACCGATTTTTCCTGAATTGCCCCAGGGTTTTGGCGCACGCGATCGGATTGTGGCACATCGACGCCGGCATGCACACGACGGAAATCGGGGGGCGTGGCCGAACGAAAACCTGCCGCATTTAAAAAAAAAAAAAAAAGTGTCGCTCCACACGCGCTTACTGTTACCCACGGTAGGACGGTGAACTCCGATGCAATCCGATGGTCTTCAGCGCAGCAGCGACACCTGGTGGACGTCGGAGGAACTGTCTTAGTGGATCCCGGCCGGACCCGAATCTTCCGCAGAGAACGCGCCGCTGGATCGAGTCAGTCCACATCTTCAATGGGGGAGATTTATCATCAAGTTTCTGATAAATTGGTGATTTAGCCAATCCTGGCGTTCTCAGCGAATGCCAAGCATCCTGCTCAGTGTTGGGCTGTGAAAACAACCCCCATCTGTGGACGCTTTATAGATCATGGGGTACATTTACAAGCAGAATAATTGCTGCCAATTGTTGCTCTGTTCTGCAGTGATCGGGTATGGCCAATTGGAGCTGCCTGCTCCAAACTCCATTTACCATGTACTGAAACATAAGGATCAGCCATCAATATTTTAGTCAAGAAATTCCTAGGTTCTCCTGTACAGTAGCAGGACCCCCATACACTGGGGAACTTGAAAAAGTCACAATTCTTTGCACAATTTCGACTTCCCTTCTTATGCTACCAAGAAGATGATGAGGGTTGTGAAGTGGGCCGTGCCCGACACAGGTTATAGCCGGAGCCTCTTAATATATTGGCATTCTACTTAATGAAAGGTTTCTGTGTTTCTTTAGCCATTCCTAGCTCTGCCCAAGTCATGTTTCCAGTCAGAAGATTCTTCTGTAATAAAAACCATCTTTCATATATTTGTGGTATAACTTGGCAAGAGAAAGGAAAGAACATTTGACTATGTACCATAATATATTTCAGGTTGAGGCCTCCATCTTAGATGTCTATGATGATCTCTACGACCAGGTTCTTAGAGGCTATCCAGGAGAAGCTCAGGAACATCTTCTGAAAGTCCACAACATGGTAAGTAGAAAAGTCAAAGTCAAGTATTTATATCACAGAAGTCTCCATGGACTTCTACTCCTCCCCATCATCCAATTAGGAACAAGGAGGAAGGGTAGTGCTTGAGATTTGAAGAGACACAGAGCTGTCAGTCAGATTAAGGGGGCATGACTTCCTATAAATCTCTGCCTATAAATCTCTGCAGCATCTTTTGTCTCTCCTCTTTCTCCTTCTGCTTGCTGCAGGGGACATCTCTCCTAACCCAGGCCCACCTTCTGCTTATTTTAACACTTCACACAGAAACCCTGCTGACCTTATAAAGATTCAGTGTATCCCCTCTTCTCCTCCTCCACCCGTAACCCCTTTTAAATGTGCCCTATGGAACGCCGCTCTGTGTGTAATAAACTAGAATCCGTTCATGACCTCTTTCTTTCTAATTCTTTTGACCTGCTTGCCATTACGGAAACATGGATCCAGTAGGATGACTCCGCCTCAGTTGCGGCATTGTCTTATGGCGGCTTACACTTTTCTCACTGTTCCAGACCTGAGAATAGGCAGGGAGGTGGGGTAGGCATACTCCTCTCTCCACAATGCACTTTCCAGGTCATTCCTCCTGTACCCTCCTTTACTTTTTGTAAGCTCTTGTGTTATCCCCTCATCCTCATAGACTGTAAGCTCTCTAAGTATTATAATAGGAATTCCTCCCGCACTTGTCCTCCAACATATGAAGTCAACATCCTATTGGTCTGAGGGGCCTCTTATTTGTAATAAAAAAGAGTCAGGTGAAGGGCCAACAAATTCGGGCCAGGTGCAGAAACAAAAACGGAAAGTACTTGATGCACTCTCAGCTCCTCCAGGGGCAGTGGACCACTGGATCATGCGACCGAAACGTACGCCGACTACCTGGGACCGTAATCTAAAGTGGAACACCGGCTTCTCAACAACAAGTGCCACGCCGCAAAGTGGGTTGACTTTTTGCGGGTGATACCACACTGTCGTTCACACGGTACGACTTGTTCCGGTGGACAGCCAAGGTGAGGTAAAGGACGTCGGGCAGGAAGCGACGGCGCCCACGGGATTGAGTTTGGGACGTAGCAATCGCTAGACACGCAGCAGAGGATCGTTAGTCAGGATCAAACCGGGTGTTCAACATGGAACCATTATTTCTAACGTGCATAGTCACAAAATATTGGCACGAGAATGCTGGGAAGGACAGACTTTTAAGGCCTTTCTGGAAAGGCCTGCACCAATCAAGCGCTGCCCTGGCCTTTTTAATTTTCTTAAGCAAGCTCCAGGAGACGGGGACACGACTAGGTGGCGCCAGGACAGGTAAGCAGAACGCGAGACAAGTGATGAATGCCGGTGGCACTGGGGTCACATGGAGGACCAGGTGGTGGAGTCCGTGATCTTCGCCCCCCCCCCCCCACTCTTCTGGGCGGAGGAATCACTGCAGGAGGCCATGGTCAAGGATCAATCTTCTCGGTTCCAAGAATCTCTCTACAGGCGCGATAACCCTTCCAGTGGACCAAGAAGAACCAATTACCTATCATCACCGTCTATCATATTAGATGCTCTTTTACTCGAAGACAGCGTTCGAGTCAAGCACTCAGGAGTCGGAGGATGGGTACTTGCCGGTTAAAAGCGGGTTCAGGAGTCTGGCTAGTAGAGATAGTGGAAGGAGTTCGGGAAACGCATGATGGGAGAAAGGTACATACTTGTAGGCCGTGATTGATGTGGCCTCAGACACCTTGAACGGGACCCAGAAAAGGCGCAAGTTGTAGCCAGGAATCTTAAGCCTGATACCTGGCGGATAAACCAGGACTTTTTTTTCAACCTGGAGAGAAGGTAAGAGGAGGCCTTCGTGCTTATATCCTGGAAACTTGTGTTGGACACCCAACACTTGGCACACGGCATATATGCACTCATTTTCTGTTGCATAGAGCCGGCGCACTTGCCTCCAATCTGATCGTGTGCGACACATCACCCTTCTAAAATCCACTGTCCCAGTGGGCGATCCCCGAAACATAGGAAATCCGATGCAAATATGCGGCCGCACGTGAACCCTAGTAATAAGCGCCATGTAGACAGTTAGAGGTAATACAGTCATATGAAACAATAGGATTGAGGGCCCTGCTGCATCGAGATACTCAGTCTGATAAAAAATCTAAATGTGTAGATTTTGTGCAGTAGATTATATTTGCATCGATTTTGCTACGAGAAGGCGGGCCCATAGCAGATTATTACTTCCCTTCCACAGCATAACCATACCATACAGTTATACACACCAACACATATACATACAAAGCATTACACCCATACTACAAGCACCATTATAACCCACGGCAGCATATATAGATCGCATTTACACACACATACAAAAAATACACACCATACATACTGCTACAAACATAAACCGTACCACTATAACACCCAATACACAGCTAAAACCCCAAATGTCCGGGCTCATCTGACACTGGGGGCCGCATTAGCAGCTGCTACCCGACCCCTGGCAGTTACACCCCTGCCTGACATTCCAGCAAGAGTAGATCTCACCATCGTGGCTGATTAGTTCTAGTGATGGATTAGTGATATGAGGAATTATACATTTTAATTCATGTGAGGACATTAAATATTTTCTTCCTAGAAACGTATTGATCCGTTCATTAAGACGGTGATGAATAGCGTCTGCGGAGATATTTCCCTGATTAAAAAACACCTTTCTCAAATCCTTGCATGGAAAACCTAGAGATGTGGAGCGGATGAGAGAGTGAATGTGGGGGTGGAGTGACAGACAGTACAAATACAGCGAGATCGAAATCTGGAAGTGGGTGAAAAGAGCTGAACAATTTCCAACATTTGAGGAGAACACAGACTTTGCCTTGTGTCGCGGAGCGAGTAATTATCTGGTGACAGGAGTGTCGGCCAGCGCTTGATGGGTGAGGCGGGGCACCCGCTTTTGACCAAATCTTCCAATCTCGATGTAAATTGTCCCAGAACGTTAAAACAGGAGCTCTTCTCTTGGACTTGCTTTGAGCTAGCAGCGTTATGAAAAGCTAAGTCAGACATTTGGGAGAGCACATGCTGGAGTAGTGGTACAAACATAGGGCCGACACGTTATCAGATAGAGTAATTCCCTTATTTAGTATAGCGCTCACACGATTACGCAGCGCTGCACAGAGCTTCCAAAACGTCTCTGTCCCCAATGGGCTCATAAATCTATCAATCACCTACCAGTATGTTTGTACGTGTGGGAGGAGAACCGGAGGCCCTGAGTAACCACGCAAAGTGACGGAGACATCAGAGAAATTTACTAGGAGTCCGATTCGTTTTTTCCCGACGTGTTACCGAATATTCCAATTCTGCCGACGATTTTTCCTGCATTGCTCGGGAGCATTTTGGTTTATGACACAACACTATACACTCCGGAAATGTGGGAGGTGCCGTAGAAAACCCAACGAATTCGAAAACCGGGCCATTTTTAAAAAGTGTCGCTCTGACCACGCACTTTTACCTTTCACCAGGGTTTAGGGACGGTGAGACTCCGATGCAATCCGATGGGTATTCAGCGCAGGCAGCTACACCTAGTGACGTCCGGAGAACTGCCTTAGGAATCCTGGACGGACCCGATTCCACGCAGCGTAAATCTGACCCCGCAAATTTTGAGATGGTGACCTGGGAATTGAACCAGATCCAGACGATCAAGGCGTAAGCTAACACTAGCCACCATGCTGCCCTTTATCTTAATCTCAATGCTGTTTTGTTTTGATCTTTAGTGACTTTCTAGATGCATTGGTTATTGGAGTGCAATTCCTGCACCTTTTTCCAAGCATTGTGCTGGAGCAGTACCTGATTGTGTTTAATTTTGTCTTTGGTATTTCTCCGTATTCCAGATCTTTTGCCCAACCTAAAAAATTTTTTTTTTTGCTCCTAAGAGGCCAGACAGATAATTGCGCAATATTAATTCACCTGCCCAGTGCGTTGGGATTGGACAATGGTTAGGGAGTTGCCGCACCAAATTGCACATCTAACAGCCTAAAAATTAATCACCTCATTTGACAAGAGCAATGTGCGCAAAAAAAAGGCAAGAAACAAAAAAGAAAATGTGATAAATAACCCCCAGATGTCACCTCTTTCTTTAGAGGCTTTATTCTTCTAATTAACTATTGTATATTCATAGTTCCCACTGTCATGGATTTTAGGAGAGCTCCTAGGTTTCAGGTCTTCCCATGCGCCAGAGGTGGTGGGGGGCGGGGCAGGAGGTATGCAAAGGCTGCAATAATGTAAGCATTGCAGGAGTTGTTTGACCTCCCTCCGCGCATCACACGCTGAGCTTCTGGCATGCTCCACCAAGGAAAAAAACAAAGGTCACAAAATAGTTGTAAGTTCTCCCTGCGTGGTTTCCGTTCAGTGTCCTCGGTTTCCCTCCCACACTCCAAAATATACTGGTAGGTTTGATTAGATTGTTAGCCCCATTGGGGACAGGGACTGATTTGGCAAAACTCTGTGCATGCCGCATAATCTGTGTGCGCTATAATGAAGGAATATTATCTACATCCCATTACCAAGCCACATTATCACTCCAGTAAGTTATTTGCCGAAAGATCAAAGAAATTCTGTATCAAGAACAACAGGTTTGACGTTATATCTTCTTTAGTTAGCCATTCCTAGCTCTGCCCAGTCATGTTTCCAGTCAGAAGATCTTCTGTAATAAAACCATCTTCATAATTGTGGTTATTAACTTGGCAGAGAAGGAACGAACATTTGACTTGTACCCATATAATTTCGGTTGAGGCCTCCATCTAGATGTCTATGATTGTCTCTACGACCAGGTTCTTAGAGGCTATCCAGGAGAGCTCAGGAACATCTCTGAAAGTCCCACACTGGTCAGTGTAGAATAGTCAAAGAACAAGTATTATCCACAGAGTCTCCATGGGCTTCTACTCCTCCCCCTCATCCATTAGCGGAACAAGGAGGAAGGTGTGTGCTTGAGATTGAAGAGACCACGAGCTGCGTCAGTCGATTAAGGGGCATGACTTCCTATAAATCTCGAAGCAGTCTTTTGGTCTCTTCTGTTTTCTACTTCCTTGCCTGGCAGGGACATCTCTCCTAACCCGGCCCACCTTCGTTATTTAACACTTCACATAGAAACCCTGCTGACCTTATAAAGATTCAGTGTGATCCCCTCTGTCTCCTCCTCTCCACCCGTAACCCCTTTTAATGTGCCCTATGGAACGCCGCTGCTGTGTGTAATAAACTAGAATCATTCATGACCCTCTTGTCTTTCTAAGTGCTTTGACCGCTTCCATTACGGAACTGGATCCAGCAGGATGACTCCGCCTCAGTTGCGGCATATGTCTATGGCGGGCTTACACTTTCTCACTGTTCCAGACCAAGAATGCAGGGTGAAGCGGTAGGTATACTCCTCTCTCACGGCACTTCCAGGTCATTCCTCCCTTACCCTCCTTACTTTTACCATCTTTGAGCTCACACTCTCAGACTTTCCCACCCATTCTCTTTTCGTGTCGCTGTATAATACCCTCCCCGCCTCACCCCTATCAGTTCCTATCTATTCTTAATGCAGCAGCCAGACTCGTCTTTCAGACCTAAACGCTACGCCTGCCTCAGTCTGTGCCAATCACGCACTGTCTCTGTATCTGTTTCCGTATTCACTTTAAAATAATAACCTCATTACAAAGCTCTGAATATGCTGCACCTCCCATCTCTCTTCTCTCATCTCAGTCTATCGCTTCTCCATCTCTTACTGCCAGGATATTTAGATATTTCCTCTCCTTTAATAGAACTTCATGCCGTCTCTCGATGCACAATTCTCTGGAATGCCCTTCCCGACTCTCAGAGTAATATTACCCTCCAAAGTCAAACATGTCTTAGCCAAGGCTATCACACTCGCTAACTGGCATGAAAATGTCACCTCTCCTTTACTATTCCATCCTATGCCCTCACTCCCATCTGTTATACGGCAAACACCAGATATATAACCAAGTTCAGACTTTCTGGCAGTCACTTCAGATTGACCTTGTATATAGATGGCAGCTGATGACTGGTTCAAGCAGCAAATTTTTTATTATTAATTATTTATTATTATTATTTAGAATTTTTTTATATGTTCCTTATAAAGAATGGCTGGCTGGCTTTACCTTTGTTCACACCTTCATCCTCATAGACTGTAAGCTCTTGTGTCACCCCTCATCCTCATCAGACTGTAAGCTCTTGTTTACCCCCCATCCTCATAGGACTGTAAGCTCTTGTGTCACCCCCTCATCCTCATAGACTGTAAGCTCTGTTTCACCCTCTCCCATGTACTGTAAGCTCTTGTCACCCTCCATCCATACTGTAGCTCTTGTGTCCCCCCTCATCCCAGACTGTAGCTTTGTGTCACCCCCTCATCTCATAGACTGTAAGCTCTTGTGTCACTCTCCCTCATCTCTCATAGACTGTAAGCTCTTGTGTCACCCCCCTCATCCTCATAGACTGTAAGCTTGTGTCACCACCAGCCGCCTCCCCATCCTCATACTGTAAGCTTTGTGTCACCCCCCTCATCCTCATAGACTGTAAGCTCTTTGTGTCACCCTCTTCATCCTCATAGGCTGTAAGCTCTTGTGAGCAGGGCCTTCACCTCCTATTGTTCTATATGACTGTTTGTTCTGTGTAAATATATATTTGTATAGTCCCTATGATTGTAAAGCGTTCCGGAATTATTGTGTTGCTAGATAAATAAAGATTATTATTAATGTAAAACAGGGGTACGGCTTGTTGTATCCCTGTTCATGGGATGTCACACAGGTGTATGGCTTGTTGTATCCCTGGTCATGTGATGTCACACAGGTGCATGTCTCGTTATATCACAGCAAGTAATCAGAGCCATGCGATATAACCAGCTGTGCACCTGTGTGATATCACATGACCAGGGTCCGACTCACAAAACCGGGAGGAATCAATACAGAAAGTATTTTGGAAATTTGGATAACTTTTCATTGCACAAACAGTATCTGTTATTTGCAGAAAGTGGACAAACCCTTTAAGGATTTATTCTACCAATTATTGTAAGTTAAAAAAAAGAGTTTTACAAGTTCTATTGTAGATTATATTAAAAGTCTAGAAACAAAACGTCCTCATGTCAGTCGGTCTCTGGAGCCCCAGAGATACAGATTGATTAGAGCCTCTGCTTTGGTTGTGAGACGCAGAGAGTTGTCTGAACCACAGTCTCGTTTAAGGGCTGAACGCAAAATCTACCATTAGCATTGAAATTGACAGAGCAGCAATATCCTGTGTATTTCATCATGTGGAGCTGAATGCCCTGAGGATGCGGCTATGACGACACTGATAAGTGTCACATCCACGTATACCTTTCATAAACTCTGCTATTCTGCTCTCATTTGATTTGTCTTCAGTAAATGTCACGCGTACATTTTTAGCCAAATGATTTAATCCTGTAGCCTAACCACGATACGGAGAAATGGAAGCCTGGCAAATAGATGGAGGAATAGGAAACGGATAAAATAGGAATTTTTTTTGTGTGTGTACAGATTTAAATAGCATTTTGACTTTTAACCTTTTTCAAATATAAATTTATCATTCCAAAGTTAAATATTTATGTATAATAATTCAGTTTTGGACAACTAATATCTATGCAAATGAGCGGACTCCTTTACTGCATTGTGAAAAGAATGATGAATATTAGTGTATTCCTTAAAGGGTTGTACCAACTATTTAAGTTATCCCCAATCCTGTATAAGGTGGTCAACGGAGGTCTCACTTCTGGCATCCCCACCACTCACAAAAACAGGGTGTCACTTTCTCAATCATGGGAGAAGCATGTTGCTCAATTCCATTGTATGGAGTGTTGGATATTACTCACTCAGCTATCAACGGCACTCTTATAGACATTGAAGGAGAAGGCAGGAGATAGGAGAGCGCTGTGCTCACATTTTTACTATTGAATGGAGCGATAGGATGCATACTCAACCCATTGCGATTCTCATTCTCCAGACTGCTGGGTCTCCTGTTTCTTCATACCAGACCCTTATTTTCCATATTGTGGGGTCCCATTTTCATGATTACTGGGACCCGCAGTCAACCCCAGTCAGAATCTGCTGTGTTATCCGCTATCGTGTTGATAAGGCATTTAAATTGTTGTTATAACCTATTTAACTTTTTTTTTCTGTGGTGGAGCGTGAGAGGATTTGTTTTTTTTGGAGGAGAGCGTTTTTGTTGTTTCCGTATTATTCATTACCTTTTTGATAACTTTTTTATACCAATTTTTGGGAGGTTAGATAACCAAACACCAATACGAATACTGTGATTTACTTTTTTTTTTTTTTTTTTTCAGAAAACAGATTTGCCTTTTAGAAGTTAGATAAACTCAGCTAAAACATGTTTATTGTATCCAATTGACAAAATCTTACTTATTGTACTTTGCTTAATACTCATTTGCAAATGTAATTACCGTATTTTCCGGACTATAAGGCGCACTAAAAGCCTTGGATTTCCGTGGAATCCAAGTGCGCCTTATAGTCGGTGCGCCCTATCTATGGCACAGGGCACAGGGCAGCGGACCATACTTACATAGGTCCCCGCTACCGAGACCGGAGATTCCAGCGGGAACTGCAGACCACGCGGCATGAACAACTTCTGCCGCGTGGTCTGCAGTTCCCGCTGGAGATCTGCTGTCTCCGGTAGCGGGGACCTATGTATATGGTCCGCTGCCCTCCTCCACCTCCCCCTCACTTCCCACCTCACCTTCCCCGCGTTCCCCGTCGCATCTCGGCGTCGCGTCCGTCGGGTCTCCGCCACGCCCCCGGACCTCCGCCACGCCCCTGGACCCCGCGCCTATAGTCCGATGCGCCTTATATATGTAATTATTACATATATAGGCGCATCAGACTAATGCGCCTTATAGTCCGGTGCGGCTTATAAGGCGCAAATACGGTAATGATATTGATAATAATAGACTGTAGCTCTTGTGTTCACCCCCTATCCTCATAGATTGTAAGCTTTGTGTCCCCGTCATCCTCATAGACTGTAAGCTCTTGTGTCACCCCTCATCCTCATAGACTGTAAGCTCTTGGTCACCCCCTCATCCTCATGACTGTAAGCTCTTGTGAGCGGCCCTCACTCCTATTGGTTCCATATGACTGTTATTTGTACGGAAGCTACCGAATATGATGGCACTGTATAAATAAAGATTATTATTATAATTTACATTAATGATAACAATAAGTTTCTCCTTTAAGGCTACTTTATTTTACACTTTTATATTTCAGGGTATCTTCTTGGTGACATGTGGTCCGGTTTTTTCCACGGTCACGAGAATGTTTGACAATCCCATCAACTGACCAAGCAGAAGCTCAGCATAGGTAACATGGAGGAAATTGGGATTTAATTGTATATTTTAGAAGCTTGAAACTTGTATCACATATGCTAGTATAGATGCATATTCCATGATGTACAAAACTAAAAAGTGCACATTTCTTGTAATGATAAAAAAAATTGCCTTCTAACCTGTGTATTAAAGCAAACCTGTCACCAGGAAAGTGATTTAGATGGTGACGGGTTCCACAGCCTATGCACACTGATTTAAAAATGTCAGCATTTGAATTGGTTCAGTACTTTATAAAGTTTAATTTACATTACCTGGCTCCCTGCCAGCAGTATGTGGTGAGGCCCGGGGTAGGGGCACACTCTAGAGCCTATGTGTGCCTATATGCCTCATGCATACCTCCTCTATCTACGAATCCCCTTTTCATGATAGGAAGTGGGGAGGGTGAGGGAGCTGGATACTTTGCGGAGGGGAGACTGACACAGCACATCGACAGGGACTCCCCAAGGCTGCAGCTGGCTATTGTAACCGTCACCAGCTAGGAATCACATTACTGTGACAGTGTCTCTTTCAAGGAAATCTACCTCTGCGTGCTGGAAAATTACGCTGAACATACTCACCTGTCCTCCTATTCATCGTGTTCCTGGCAGTGGGCTTCTGTAATCATGAACAATGTAAGATCACCTAAAAAAGACTTATAAAAAGCAGTCTGGACTGCGCGATGCAATGTCCGGCACTCTGGGCTGCTAATTATTCAAACCTCTCACCACCTCCCTCTCCCATTTTGGAGAGGAAATTACATCAACACAGGAGGTGTGAATAATTAGCAGCTGTCTTTTTTTAGGCATCCCAGCATGTCAAGATTAAAGGAGACCAGCGCTGGTATGGGATGAAGAGGACGATGAAGAGGTAAGTATGGTTAGCTTAATTTTACTGTAGTGGTAGATTGACTTTAAAGGGCTTTCCTTATCAAATAGATATTGATGGATATGTGGGATATGTCACAGATTTAAGAGATGCAAGTTCTACTTAGGGACCAATGTCTATCTTCAATCACAATGCAGTTAACCCACCTGCGTTGTGATTGAGTGTCCATCATGGAAACAACCAAGTTCTCTGAGCTACAATGAGCCACCACTTATAGTATTCACTACTGCACACGATCTGATGAAGGGGTTCATTTTAGAGAGGTGAGGGTCCAGACCCACATCTTCAGTCATTTCTTGCATATCCTATGGCTTTTGATGCAAAGAGCCAACTAGTAGCATGAGCTCCTTTGGTAAAAGTGGAGCATCTTTAGACGTCGGGGCATAACTCTTACAGCTTTCTTACAATTTCAAGATTTGTTTCCATAATCCTATCCATGTCATAATTTTGCTATAGGAAAGTAAATTATGAAGCAGAGGAGCAGAGTTCGTGCCAGGTCATGTGTGGAGAGTGGAACCCCTCGAATAAGGTAATCTTTATAATTTCTTATATTGATCGTGGCACACTTTCCGAGGGAATCCCTTCTATGATACCCTCTTGTCATGCAGTTGGAGTGGAAGTCACATCAGATGGGGCAGACATTCCGCCTACGGCATATTACGACTGGCAGTATTTGGCACTGACGAGGACCAAGGATTAGTGCTACAAGCCGAGCAAAGTCTGACACCAAGTCTTCAGCTTTCTGTTTCAGAGCATCAAAGGTAATAGTTATCAGTTAGAATGTAATAGAATACAATAAAGATATATTGAAATAATGAAAACTTTAAGGACTCTTAATAAGCAGTTTTTTTAGTTGACAAAACAGCTGGCAGACTTCAACCAGTGACTGGTCCCAACATACAAGCTGCAATGACCCTGTTTATGGTTCTCCTCGCTAAGCTTTCTGTTCTGAATATAAGCTGTTCTTATTAGTTTTTAAAATCTAAGATTGGCCCAGGCAAATTTACCTTAAAATGAACCTGTTTGCAATTTATCCAGCCCAAAATAAATAATTCTTTAAAAGCTATGATTAAAAAGCATTGCCCTTGTCCTTAAATGGTTCTTTTCCATCGCTGCAATGTTACAGAGATAAGTTTGTAAACTATATGAAACGCACCTGAGTAGTCATTTACACTTATTGAGTCCTGCATAGTAAATTTTACCTGCACTACTCTGCCTCCTTATTCCTGATTGATAGGCTGTGATATTCTGCTGTAGAGAGCTCTGCTACATCATTGGCACTTAAAGTCATGTGACCAGGATGATCAAAGGGCCTGCTACATCTTCAATGTCTAGCCCATGATGTATTTGATCACATGAAATCACAGAAGCCTCATGGAGGATGAGAAGTGTGTAGAAGTCCATGGAGGCTGCTGTGCTTTCATGTGATCAGATATATGATGGTGGTACAGTTTGCTCATCTTAGGGGCTAAAGGACCTGTGATAATACACTGGTACAGTTAAAAGGATTTTAAGGAACCTGTCACTAGCTTGAAAAGTGATGAACAGGTGGACCAGGTATGCACGCCCCCGAAAGCCACCCTCTCACCCCGTTCCCGGCCTTGCCACACACCAAAGGCATGCAGGGTGGAAAATCTGACTGGTAGAGATGGGGAGATCTACATGCCCTCTCTGCCAAGAATGGGTGGAAAAGGCATAATAATCGCATGCTCAGCTTTGCCAATAACTACCCTTCCAGTTGTTCTATGGTCTCTGTCTAGATCAAAATAAGTTGTAAAGCACTATGAAATATGATGCGCTATATAAATAAAGATTATTATTATTATAGGTTGAAATGGGTAGTTTTTTTTATCTCTTATTGTTGGGTGGTTCTAGTATTTACCCCTTGTGCAGGGCAGTTACCCCTTGTACAGATGGATTAAATAAAAGAGCAATTCCATATGTGTCTCTGGTGTTGCAGTTTTAAGCCCTTTCTCTTGTGTAGAATTAGCTGCAATACCAAAAACATCCAATGAACAAGAGTTTATGAAAGAAAATGACAAAAGAAAATGACAAAGACCCATTTTTTAAAAATTTCCGAGGACCCTTTTAGCTGCATCTAAAATTCTAGTAAGTAGATGGAGATGATTATTGGATACAGTAACAATAGTGAGCAGGTGGGGACTATATAAAGACTATATAAGCTTCAATTGTTAGCAGGATTTATTTACCATTGTTTACTCCTGCAGATATTTTATATAAAGAGAGAAACAGTCTAAATGGAACGAGTATAAAACCTGTGAAGTCGCCAATCACTTTCTATATTTGCTCGCGAAGGGCATCCATACTCGTAGAAGTCGGCACCATTCAGGCCCCCATCCCATAATAATGAAGTCTCATTATGTCATTTAGTCCTTTTTAAGCCCCTTTTCTGTCTTCATTTTGGTAGACACAGCAGGCTCTTGGCATTTACAAAAAACATTGTTAAGGGGAGTTTTAGGATTTACTCTGTATAATTAACATGTTCCTGTAAAGGTCAACAGTCTTTTGTTTGCGGCCCGGTGTCGTGAGTGCTGCTCGAAGAAAAGTATGAGTCACCGGGCCACCATATTATGCAGCGAGTCATTGGGACTGTAATTATATAGCCAAAGCTCATGAAGAAACTTTAGATATACTTTTGAAGATATCAGAATTTTAGTAAGTTTTTTTTGTGTGTAATGCTCATTGACTTTTTGAATTGTTGTAGGAAAAGTTGGACTCTGGCCCAAAGCGAGACATTGATGGAATGGGCGTCGCAGAGATTAGTATGGGAGTCCATTTGCTTTATCCAGCATGTAGACACAGCGGCCTGTGGCTAACCTATAAAGCCAAGATGCCAAGGACAGCACGACTGGGACCACTAAAAAGAAGAGTAAGTATACATATCACACATAGACAACTTCATTCACAGTAGTGATTCATTTGAGAGGTAAACATAAAAAAGATATACATTTGACATATAAGTAAAGCAGCTTCAATGTGCCTTTCTCTGCTCTTTCTGCCTGCAGTGAGCAGGTTCTGAGGTCCATCCATCAGAGAGATAACAACGGCTAATGATTAACTCTTTCCATACCTAGCTTTTTCCCTTGACGATTCAGCTTCTGCAGTGATTAGAACCATGTAGGGACTGTCTTTAAAGAGTTAAGCTCATTAGACACTTTAGCAGAGGAACTAGAACAGCACCAAAGCTGATCTAAAATCTGCTAAGGCGCACTCCAAATTTTTTTTCACAAATCAGTAGGTCTTGGGATGTTGGACAACTTTGCCTATTTCTTTCAGAACCTATGTCAGAGTTTCTTCTCTATCCTTTACTGTTTAGCCGGCCCCTGCAGTAGATGTCTCCCCTTGCTATTATCTCGTGTGAGACAGTAGAACATATACACAACTGGATGGATTCTAACTCCTGAAGGAGGGACTGCTGCTTCCTGCTCACCGTATAGGGAGAGGAAGGTCATGTGATGATCTGTGTGTGCTAGCAGAAGAGCTGTTTTGTTCAGATCGTGGATACAGTATAAATTAGTGAGTGAAGATCTCCTCTGTGTCACTGCCCTCCTCCATTGATTTTCTCTTTTCTCTTGGTACTAAGCTTTATATAGACTCTGCATCACTCCTGCAGCCACTGCTCTATGACCAGTATCTTTACAGCAGGAAATGTTAACTCTACTATACAAACACGATCGTCTCCTGAAACTTCTGCTGGTCCACGTTTATGCTGTCATTCTTGACGGCAGCTGCCAGGCGTCAGTATCGATTAGGACACACTATGCAGCTCCGTGATTACTCGTAGGCATCTACAGGGTTTCGAGTTCCTTAAGCTTTGTGCATTTTCAAGACTGATTCTTCTATTTCTCACAGTGATTGAACATCCAAGACACCAGGAGAGTAAGCTGGGAAGGAGAGAAGATACTAAGTTAGGCAAAGACAGAGACGGTAGTTCCCCCCCGCTATTGGCCATGCAAGTTTTATCAGAAGAATCGCTTCCCCTTTGTCCCCACACACTGTGAGGGAACGGGAAAAGGTCCTTGATGTATACGGACAATGACGAGAAGCACGACCATCCTTGTCTAAAGCACAACGTTTAATATATTGCCTAGGTTTAAGGATGTGTCCAGTATCTCCGGCTAATTGGGGTCACAAATGTGTGGTCCGTTTTCCCGCGCCGCTTACGAATGGGTTTTTTAAGAACAAGGTAAGGACATCATTATCCATAAATAGGGGCTACGACACTAATCTTGCTCGAGACAAGAAAAACGAGAGACTGGAGCTATGCGATATAACCAGCTGTGCACCTGTGTGATATCACATGACCAGGGTCCGACTCACAAAACCGGGAGGAATGAATACAGAAAGTATTTTGGAAATTTCTATAACTTTTCATTGGACCAACGAGCTTGTTATTTGCAGAAAGTGGACAAACCCTTTAAGGATTTATTCTACCAATTATTGTAAGTTAAAAAAAAGAGTTTTACAAGTTCCTATTGTAGATTATATTAAAAGTCTAGAAACAAAACGTCCTCATGTCAGTCGGTCTCTGGAGCCCCAGAGATACAGATTGATTAGAGCCCTCTGTTCTTTGGTTGTGAGACGCAGAGAGTTTGTCTGAACCACAGTCTCTGTTTAATGGGCTGAAACGCCAAATCTACCATTAGCATTGAAATTGACAGGAGCAGCAATATCCCTGTGTATTTTATCATGTGGAGCTGAATGCCCTGAGGATGCGGCTATGACGCACACTGATAAGTGTCACATCCACGTAACCTTTCATAAACTCTGCTATTCTGCTCTCATTTGATTTGTCTTCAGTAAATGTCACACGTACATTTTTAGCCAAATGATTTAATCCTGTAGCCTAACCACGATACGGAGAAATGGAAGCCTGACAAATAGATTGGAGGAATAGGAAACGGGAATAAATAGGAATTTTTTTTGTGTGTGTACAGATGTTAAATAGCATTTTGACTTTTAAACCTTTTTCAAATAAAATTAATCAATTTCCAAAGTTAAATATTTATGTATAATAATTCATTTTTTGGACAACTAATATCTATGCAAATGAGCAGACACCTTTACTGCATTGTGAAAAGAATGATGAAATATTAGTGTATTCCTTAAAGGGGTTGTACCAACTATTTAAGTTATGCCCAATCCTGTATAAGGTGGTCAACGGAGGTCTCACTTCTGGCATCCCCACCACTCACAAAAACAGGGTGTCACTTTCTCAATCATGGGAGAAGCATGTGCTCAATTCCATTGTATGGGAGTGTTGGATATCACTCAGCTCAGCTATCAACGGCACTCTTATAGACATTGAAGGAGAAGGCAGGAGATAGGAGAGCGCTGTGCTCAGCAATTTTTACTATTGAATGGAGCGATAGGATGCATACTCAACCCATTGCGATTCTCATTCTCCAGACTGCTGGGTCTCCTGTTTTCTTATACCAGACCCTTATTTTCCATATTGTGGGGGTCCCATTTTCATGATTACTGGGACCCAGCAGTCAGACCCCAGTCAGAATCTGCTTGTTATCCGCTATCGTGTTGATAAGGCATTTAAATTGTTGTTATAACCTATTTAACTTTTTTTTCTGGGTGGAGCCGTGAGAGGATTTGTTTTTTTGGAGGGAGAGCTGTTTTTGTTGTTTCCGTATTATTCATTACCTTTTTGATAACTTTTTTTATACCAATTTTTGGGAGGTTAGATAACCAAAACACAATACGAATACTGTGATTTACTTTTTTTTTTTTTTTATTTTTCAGAAAACAGATTTGCCTTTTAGAAGTTAGATAAAACTCAGCTAAAACATGTTTATTGTATCCATATTGACAAAATCTTACTTATTGTACTTTGCTTAATACTCATTTGCAAAATGTAATTAATGATATTGATAATAATAGACTGTAAGCTCTTGTGTCACCCCCTCATCCTCATAGACTGTAAGCTCTTGTGTCACCCTCTCATCCTCATAGACTGTAAGCTCTTGTGTCACCCCCCCCCCAACGAGCATCAAGCTCGGACGAGTATACTCGCTCATCTCTAGTTATTATTATTATAAGTATGTTAATCTGCATGTCAGAAAAATGTCTGTAATTAAAGTACATTGCCTCATTGACATGCTAATACCAGTAGTAGGTTTAGTAGTTGGTTTAGGGGGTATACGGCCTGTGAAGCTGCAGCATGGAGTGGCTCTGGTAACACAACCAATAGCCCTTCTGACTCATTAGCACAATTTTAAAAGTTGATTGTAGGGAGGAAGCCATGAATAACGAATAAATGAGTAAATGCCCCTGGTTTATCATGCTTTATTTTGATTTCCTTTAAATAGCTGTGGTGAACGCATGCCTCCTCCACTCACATCCCTCCACTGCTAGTCTGATTTTTCTTGACTTAACTTTTGGAATGGGACTTTGATATCTCATAAGAGGATTTTCTGCCCACCGCCCAATGCTTGCTATAAGTCTTCTTTGGAGCTTGGTAGCTTTTTCTGGACGTCTATATTCTTTTTATCTTTTGACATTTGCTTGTCTTCTGCTTTTATGTTTGTCTCCTGATTCTGTACTACATTGCCCACTTGGTGTTGACTCATATTTGTAAGACCATTCCTCTGTGTTTGACCTGTTTTTTCTTGTACATGTTTTCACTTTGGCGCCGGAAGGGATTGTTAACCAGTTGTGATCTACCATTTACGGTAGGATAGGCATGCAGGTAGGGACAGCTGGTGGGTTTAGTTTTAGAGCTCTATGTTCATGTCTGTCCTTCCTATTCCTTTGTGTTGTCCGTTCAGCAGTATTACACAGTCACTCCAGAAGGCTTCCTGTGGTGGATGCCTGCTCTCTGTGGTTGGTACTTGAGGCCATCATTCCGGAGAGCTGCTGTGGAAACTGAGGGAGAAGGGGTTTATCACAAGATTCAACATCTGCTTTTTTTTTTGTTTTATACAATAGTAGTGAAATATCACAGTAAGAAGTCTACAGTTTGAACATTTGTCCAAAGTTTTCTCCAAATATTTTCCGCTCATACATTTTTCTCTTTTTAGTTTGAATGCTGTGGGAAAACCTTGGAAAAGAGGATGTCTAGTCTCCACATTACGTGCAGTAATACAGCAGATGACAAGGTACTTTCCATTTGGCTTCTAGCAATCTGCCAGCTCTTTTGTTTAACTCTGGGTTTATGGGGTTGGATGTAACACAGGTATAAAGAACAAAACAATGAACATAAGTTTATACAGCAGAATGCAAGAGACGTCTTGACACTGAGCTGGTTTACATGTCATATGGTGTCATTGTCAGAATAAGATTACTAGGCATCTATATCACTAGCTGGATTCATAAAATATAAGGGCCCTAAAATCCGGGTCATGATGGGGCCCCTCATTACAGTGTCGGGCTTTTTTTTTACGAGGACCTAGTACTCGTTTATACTCCTTATTACCCCTGGAAAGGTTCCAATGCTACTATATTATTCTTGTCCTGCTAATATAATGGATCAGAACAATGATAGTATTAAACACAGATGTAGCCTATACCGTTATGGCACCCAACTACACCATAGGCAGACAACACTTGTCCATCTACATTTCATGGTGTTGGTTGAAAAGTCTGATATTATAAACCTCTTGCTGTAGTTTTTCTCATTGGAAACAAAATTTGGGTAGACTTTTAAACTGCCCCTGTACAACATGAGACTTCTGGTCCAGCCATTACATTCTCAAATACTTAAAGAGAACCTGTCACCAGGTTATACTTCACTAAACTACCAGTCCCCTCTGGGAGGGCATGAAATGTCCTTTCTAGACCATCTTTTATTTGAAATCTTGCCATGTTTACCTGTAAAAATCAGGCAACTATGACTCTTCTCAACCCGTTTCCACATGAGATGAGTCAAGGTTAGTGGTTGCAGAATGGGTGACACTTCAGTACCCCCTATCTTCTGTTCCATAGCTACTGAAGTGACACCACCCCTGCAACCACTACATTTGACTTATCTTACATGAAAATGAGTTGAGAACAGTCATATTTACATATTTTTGGGCAAGATATTTTATAAGTAGATGGGTGAGATTCAACATAAAAGAGGGAATTCTAGAAAGGACATTTCCTGAGCTGCTAGTTTCAATTGGTAAAAACTCCTGGCAAGTTCCCTTTAAAGGATTTTCCAGAAATTTGGGAGGCCATGGCAGGTGTGGTGGACTAATTTTGTTCTCCAGTGTCTGGATTTCGGCATGTTCAGGTGTGACAGGATCCACCATACTGGCTAAATACTGACCTCCTTGGTGATTACTGGCCTCCTTGGTGATGTCCCATGGTCCAAAGAGGCAACTGATTGTTTTGATCAGCACCACATCTGGCCAGATGAAGGTGCAAAAACTGAAAGTTCAGAGCTGGAGCAGTTTGAGTACAAGTCTTTCTTAGGAACCTTGCCCCAAATTCCATCAGGTTTTCCAAAATTTCCAGAGACCCTTTAAACAGGATTTGTCACTAGTCAAAACATATAGGGGGTCATTTACTAAGGGCCCAATTCGCGTTTGTCACCCAAATATTTCCGATTTGCGCCGATCGTCCCTGAATTGTCCTGGGTTTTTGGCGCACGCGATCGGATTGTGGCATGCACGCGATGGAAATTGGGGGGCATGGCCGAACGATAACCCAACGGATTCGGAGAAACCGCCGGATTTAAAAAAAAAGTGCACTTTTTGTGCACTCCGGCGGGCCTCGGCGGACTTCAGCGCAGCAGCGACACCTGGTGGACGTCGGAGGAACTGCCTTAGTGAATCGCCGGAAGACCCGAATCCACCGCAGAGAACGCGCCACTGGATCGCGAATGGGCCGGATAAGAAAATCTGCCCCATTGTCCCCAGAAAGACAGACAAGGATCATTATACTGACTTTAAGCCTATATCAGCATAAATCAATATGTAGACTATAATAAATCTAAAATTGAAGATATAAACCCTAATTTTGTATATTGCCCTGTACCATCTAGGACTGTATATCAGTAATCTCTGATGTTCTATACATCCACTGGCTTTGGGTCAGGGTATTGTTGCTGTCATCACTGGGACTGACGGTACGTAGTTTTTGCCTGTTTTGTTTTGTATGGTTTTTGTATTAACCCTTTTGACTACATTGTTGTGAAATGCATGCATTGTGTATTAGGGTCTTTTTTTCTACATTTACTGTACTACAGTAGGTCAAATGCGTTTAAGCTTTTAACAAGAGGAAAGAGATCTTCGCAGGGGGAGTCATCTTATTGTTTAATTCAAATATTTTTTATTAACAGTTTTTGAATAATTTTATTTATTATTTAAATCACTGATCAGTTTGACTCATGGTAGATATGTAGAGCTCACATGCTCATCTTCTTTAGCAGCTACTGGAAGTGTTATTATTGTGAACAGGAACGGCACCATATTCAAGAAAAAGATGTTTTAAAAAATATATACACCGCTGTATTTTAATTTACCGGAAGAGCTCTTCCGGTAAGACTATGAGAGTGCGAACGTGCATAAATAAAAACATGGCAGAAATGAGCGCCTCAAGTTAATCTGCATTAGATTGCATATTGCGCCTTTCCAGAACATTATAAGAACACTTCCAGCACCTGCTAAAGAAGATGAGCATGTGAGTTCTACACATCTGCCATCAGTCAAACTGATGGTAGATTTCCTTTAAAGTGAACCTGTCATGCAAATTAACCCACCCGACTTCACTAAAAACTAGGTTTAAAAAGTATTGCATCTCCGTAAATGATTCATTTCCATCGCTGCAATGTTACAAAATCTGTTTGTAAACTTATATGCTACTCACCTGAGTCCATTTTTTGGGCAAGAGAAAGAGGGACAAAAACTATAGTAAATAATATTGACTTTAATGGCCCCCACATAGTATAAGGCCCCTTACTGTGGCCCACCCCCCTATTGACACGTATAATACCCCTTAATGCAACTTGGAAACATATAAAACCCCTCTTTAATTTTATCCTTGCTTAACATTCGGTTTTCCACTTTTATTTATCTCCCCAAACTTATATCTAATACTATCTGTACACCTACCTCTCCTCACATAGTGTGGCCCCCTCATATTGTGTCCTCCATCCTCCTCATACTGTGGCCTCTGTCCTCCATCCTCCCTCATATTAAGGCCTCCTGTCCTCCATCCCTCTCATATTAAGGCCTCCTGTCCTCCATCCCTCTCATATTAAGGCCTCCTGTCCTCCATCCCTCTCATATTGTGGCATCCTCTCCTCCATCCCTCTCATACAGTGGCCTCCTGTCCTCCATCCCTCTCATATTGTGGCCTCCTGTCCTCCATCCCTCTCATATTGTGGCCTCCTGTCCTCCATCCCTCTCATATTAAGGCCTCCCGTCCTCGATCCCTCTCATAGCATGGCCTCCTGTCCTCCATCTTTCCCATACTGTGGCCTCTGTCCTCCATCTTCCCTCATATTAAGGCCTCCTGTCCTCCATCCCTCTCATATTGTGGCCTCCTGTCCTCCATCCCTCTCATATTGTGGCCTCCTATCCTCCATCCCTCTTATATTGTGGCCTCCTGTACATAGACATGAAAAGTATTTCAAGTTCTGCTCACCTTTCTGTGTTGTACGCTCGGTACAACACGACTACTTGCTTTTTCAATCACTGCAGTGGTTTCACGTGGCATTCATGTTCAAAGTAGATAGTATAAGAATAAGTTTCTCTGTCTGACTTTGGCACCAATCACTCTGTATACTTTTTAAAAGAACTTTAGTGTTGGTTCTAGTTAAAATTGCTAGTAAGACACATTTGAAGCCTGCTGTCTGTGGGAGCCACAGTTCACATGACCCACTGGTAACAGGGCTTAGGACTCCTGTAACACCCCTTGTCCTATACCTAATATAGGTGGCACTGGCAGCCACTAAAGTCAGTGCTTTACATAGACACAAACCCCATGGATGGTTAACAATAGTTCTCATATTCACTTTTAGTGCTCATCCCTATTCTGCCACGTGTCTTTCCATTCATCACAGAGTAGATATGGCAAGCTACCAAGTGAATCTTTTCCAGGGGAGGATCCCATGACTATTCTATATGCCGTCTAACATGCACATGACCAGAAAGAAGGCTGAAGAAAGAAGCATGGACCCTTAAATTGTTGCAACGTACAGATTTGTCTACACTCTGTGATGTGTATTGTAACACATAGTACCTGTCATCAGAAAGTAACCTTATGAACCACGACTAGTATGTTATCACATATTTAAACACCTTCCAGACCATGTCTCAATGTGGTGGGATCATCCAGAAATTCGACTTTGAAGTAAGATGTAAATTGGTTGTATAAAGTAAAGGGGGGAGTTCAGCACTGAAGTCAAGCTCTCCCTTTCAGAAAACATCCCATTCACCAACCAAAATTCTCGAGAGACGGTTTTTGGTGATCCTGAATGTATGTGCATCAAATATAGCAAGGGAGTCATTCTTAGGCAGGGAGGACGTGACTTCAGAACTCTCTGCTTCCATAACTTTATACAAGAAATTTACATCTCACTTCAAAGCTGATTCATGCCACCATAATAGCCAATGAAAGAAACAGGATCTGAAAGATGTTAAGATGCTGGTAGTGGTTTATTATTTCTATTTCTGCTCACGGGTTCCCTTTATATTTGCTAGAGCAGGTGTCAGCCCTGGGGGTATCATAAGCTTGGGACATTTGTTTGTCTGTATATGATACCACAATTGTTCCTCTTCTAAAACATCTGCACAATCTGACCCATAAGTTGACTACATTTTTGGAAAAATGTGGACTTGTTAATGTATCATAGGCAGATCGAATGATCTCAGTGGTCCTCACTTCAACCTTGCTCGGAGTTCTTGAAGCTTATTTTTTTGCCTCACTTGAGATCAGTTGAAATGGAGAGAGACTAAACCCATTACTTATCCACTATACATCATACTCCCAAATAGGAGATTGTTTTGCAAGAATTTGAATGCAAAGTTTGAAATGTTCTGTGTTTATAAGAAGGGGGGTTAAAGGACGGGAATTACAAGAATAACTCACGCTTCACCAAAACTATTCTCATCCAACAAAATCCAGAGCAAAGTTTGACCAGATGGAATTGCTCGGCTATGAAGCTGCGCTCTGTCGAGAGCCGCTCATCAACATATCCTGGGAGAAAAAGTCAGCTCTCCTTATGCTCATTGGCTCTCATAATTATGCTGACCATATAGAGGCGGTCCCGTACTTAAGGACACCCAACTTACAGACAACCTATAGTTACAGACAGACCCCTCTGACCTCTGGTGAAGCTTTCTGAATGCTTTACTATAGTCCCAGACTGCAATAATCAGCTGTAAGGTCTCTGTAATGAAGCTTTATTGATAATCTTTGGTCCCAATACAGCAAAAAATGTTTAAACTCCAATTGTCACTGGGGCCGAAATTTTTTTTGTCTGGATCTACAATTATAAAATATACAGTTTCGACTTACATACAAATTCAACTTAAGAACAAACCTCTGGACCCTATCTTGTACGTAACCCGGGGACTGCCTGTACTTAAGAGAGCTGTCAGATGATATCTATAAACACATGCCTTTTCATCTCACACTCGATAGCTCTTAAAGGAACGTTGATTCGACCAACAGCTGGTTTGCCCAACTTCCCCATAAACTTGCACTTTAAGCTTAAACCTGAATAGTGTGTCCTGAACAGGGAGAGGGACGTAAGCTGCCGCCAGATATGTCAGGCTGTGTCTTATAGAATCTGAGAAGAAAAGGATTGGTATTCCCCCTAACATCTGCTAGTGATGAAGCATACAAGAGATGGTTGGTATGTCTAAACAAAACCGATCAGTTCCGTCAACGACTAATGTCTATAGCCAGCTTTATATTTTTTAACTTAACTTTAAAAAAAATATACATATATTTCTTAAAACGTTATTTCAAGTGAAATTAAGAAAATTGGTAATACGTTTATTAAAGAAAAGTGCCCAAGTTTTTCAGCTTTTTAGTTACACAAGATGGATGTCTATGGAAAGGATAAGAGACAGCTCAGTGACCTGCCCCTTGGGGGGCCAACCATCTGTAGCAAGTTCTAGTCTAATTAAAAGAAAAGCTTTTGTCTAAGGCCTTAAAGTTTCTTCTAACTGTCAGAACTCCTCTAAGTTTAAAAATAGCTTCTTCTTCCAGACCCAAGGTACCACTATGGGAGTATTACAGTATGTGCGCCTACTTTCATCAACCTGTTTTTGGGTTAGTGGCAGCAGGTTCACATATTTAATGATGAAATTTGTACATTTAATCAGCCATGTATTAACATGGAGAACATACAGTACATTGACAACATGCTTTTTATGTGAGCCCATCACCAACACGTGAGGACCTATTGTTACAGCACATTTTGGGTAAGGCTGTATAGAGAGGCCTCCGGAGCTTAGCTTTCTCCATACAGTGTGGTTGTCTGCTGTGTTACAATGCACCCACTGCAACACCATTTGTTGCCTCCCGTGCCATTATTGGTTGCCAGGAAAGCCTCTCCTGCCAAACATGAAGCTATCCCTGCTGAACCTTGCTAAAGGCCATAATAAGTTTAAGAAAAAGTGACCAAAAGTTTGTAAAGTAAAATCAGTGTCAAAATGTCACAATATCATATTGTACACCCAATATAAAAAGTTAGGGGCGTCAGAATATGAGGTTTTGAAGAAATGTATTATACAGTATATTTATATATAAGGTATATATTTATTTGGTATCTCCATTATAGTTCTGACCCAAAAAATAAAGGGACATGTCTTTTAGAGTGCACAGTGAAAACCATACGTTTCATATTATGTTTGATGTTCTGTATCTTGTTAATATTACAGGGCTTTATATATTTAATGTGTTAAAAATTCATATAGAGGCATCATCACGCAGCATGGGAAAGCATTTATATGGGGAAGGTGGGCTATGGTTAATCACATGCCCACCCATGCCCAGTCAGTACCCTAGCCATGAGAATACTCACAGTCAGTAATGTTCATAAAATAATCTGAACAGCCTGAGTTCCAGACAAGAGATATTTGTGCATTCACTGTCCATGTATTTAGTTCATCTTGAATTATGTAGACTCTATAGAGTAGTAGTCAGGATTTAGTGCAGGACTAGCTATGTCCCACACCTTTACTATGGCTAATACCTCATTTTTTGTCACTACAGGTATATGGCATGTTGCTGTCATCCTTCCTTTATTTCTCCCTACCAAAAGGAAACCTGTGGGGGAGAAGAGGAGAATATAACCTAAATGGTGGCTTAATATCACCCCCGGATTCCACAGCAGATACCCCCCTTATTCAGCTGATGCCCTACAGGTCTGCACAATGACCATTGTAGACCAGTACAATATGGATGACAAACGATTTACTGTATCTTTGGACGGGACTATAAAAGTTATGTGAACATGTTCCATATATGAATCACAAAGTGAACAAATAGCAAACTTACATTCATAATAGTGGTTTCTCCAGCATTAACAACACATCTGCACTGAGTATTATGGAAGAGATCACCTGCTGAAGATATTGGCATGTGCTCCAATACAAATCTACTACTCGATGTCTACTTCTGTGCTGTACAAGGACTGATGTTCTGCTTTCCATTCTTCCATTGAGTAACAAAGACCAGAATTTTTTTTGCACAGAACCTGTCATGAATGCATTGGGGATTTTACAAAAGCACATATCAACATGCGTACATACCGTCTTTGTAGTCGGTATAATAAGATAAGTGCCACGTGGGCCTGCTACTAGTCTGCCCGGCTATGCACCCAGACTGTCGATGGTCACCCTAGTAAATTCTAGACAGTTGTCAGGCAAAATGTTTCCCCCTTCAATCAATGGTAGGCAGATTTCGATTTTTCCAAATCATCATTCCGCTGTGTGAACAGAACCTACATCAGGGGTGTCCAACTCATTTTCGGGGGGAGGGGCAACAAAAAAGCTGAACATATTGTTAAATAACAATAACGGTAAACACTGGCATGGCCCGTATGTTCCCGCCACAGCAACCAATAGTCAGAGTGCCTCACCCCAGCAACCACAGTGTCCCCAGTGCCCCACCAACAGCCACAGGCCCCCCCCCCCAGCAGCAACAGTGCCTCCAGTTATACCCAGCAGCCACAGTGCCCTCCAGCAGCCACAATTTCCACTCCTGGAGCCACAGTGCCTCGTCAGGAGCCACAGTGTCCTGTCACAAGTCACAGTGTCCTCCAGGAGCCACAGTGTCTGCCCAGGAGCCACAATGCCCCCCCAGCAGCTACAGTGCCCACAGTCATACCCAGCAGCCACAGTGCCCCCACAGTAACCAACAGCCTCCACGGAGCACTCACTGTTCCCCCCCAGTAGCCACAGTTTCCCTCCCCTGATCCACTGTGGGAAAAAAAAACATTTCCTCACTCCCCCAAAGCAGGGCTAGCAGGCATGTTCTTTGCTCCAGTGTGCATCCGTTGTATGCGCCAAGCTCATCACATTTTATTAAAAAAAAGGAGATTTACAATGTGCATTATACCACATCATAGACTGCTCCATATGACTGTTTGTACTCTGCAATGTAATATTATATTTATATATTTCCCATATTTCCCATGATTTGTAAAGTGCTGCGGAATTTGATGGCGCTATATAAATAAAGATTGTTATTATTATCTGTACCCCAGGAGTGGTCATTACAGCATAACATAAATGTGCTGCCTACAAAGATGGGCTTGCTTTCTGTTGCATTCTAGCTCTAATGCCGTTTTTCCTTTATGGATACATATGCTTTTCAAATCCCCTAATAAATGACACAGTTTACTATACGTAATGTGAACCAACTTTGTCTGTAATAATCAAACCAGTATTATTGAGCTATTAGTGGAATTCCCCTATCAGAGTCCCACATTTATAATCTTTCTAACAGAAAATAATTGATGAATGATGAAATATGGGACAGTCACATTTTTCCTTGTACCTAGTACAGACTTAAGTGTATGGAATTGTGGGATCAGAGCCACAGACTGTATTAGACTGTATATATGAAAAGGGGATCAAGCACAAAAAAGGATATTTCATTATGTTCCAAATGTGATATATACGTTAATGAATGGCTCTGTTCAGGGGCGTAACTAGGAGATGCTGGGCCCCATAGCAGATTTCTGCATGGGGCCCCCCTTCCCCTTAAAATATATATATATGGCAGGCACACGTCGGGCACGCTGGAGAGGAGCCCCTCCCCTCTCCATAGAGAATAGAGCCGCATGGTCGTTCTTACGGCCATAGATTGAGCACGCTCTATCTCTTTTGCTCAAAACAGTGAGTACTCGTTGTGCTCACCGTGCCGAGCCCCGGCGTATAGAAGCTTATGGGGGAAGTACATCCGGCAGCAAATCTGCGGCCAGATATACGTCCCCCATATGTTCTTGGGAAGGTACCCCTATACAGACATGTTTATACAATTACACACATTTATACACTGATATATACACACCTTTATATACACACATAAAGTTCTACATTTGTATACTCACACCCTTATACATACAAGCATTCACTTATACACACACATTTATGCACTCATATACATTTATACACTAATACACAGAGTATATACAAACTCATACAGTATACACATTATATACATATAATACATTTACAATACACACACACACACACACACACACACACATATATATATATATACATACATACACAAATACAGTATACACTGACCATATATACACATACATGCAGGATAAAAACACCATATACACACATGCTGCATATACATACAGAATATACACATACATTCAGTATATACAGCATACATACTTACCACATACAAAAACACACATCATATATATATATATATATATATATATATATGCTAATATAAATACATGCATGTAAAAATACAGTATTTGCTTGTTTATATATATATATATATATATATATATATATATATATATATATATATATACACACAGTATATACATATATATTTATATATATACAGTATATACATATATATTTATGACAATCACTATGACAATTAGAGGGCAAGACGTAATTGGAACATCAACTCTTAAAAATCTTCTTGAATGCAGTAACTGCAGGTATTACTGTTCTGCTGTCTTGTGCCTTCTTATTCCAGTGACAATGTGGCAGGTGGTCATGTCATCAAGGAACAAGTGATGATGCTGAGAAGGTAAATCGATGATCCTTATGTTCAGAGGACCTGAAAAATATAATAGGTAACTGTTCACCCTTGTGGGAGGAGCAGCTAATGAGCCGGCAGAATTTGGCAAGGTGCTTAGCTAAGGTGCTTTGTGATGTATAAAATGGGTCCGCAGGAGCAGGAAGATCACACTCATACCTGCCATCTCTCCTTTACACCAGACCCACTTGGTCCTTCTGTAGCTCTTGTCCAGGTAAGTGTCATGTCATTGTGAATTGTGTTTGGAAGGGTACCAAACTGGTACATGGGTAACTTACAGGTATCTAAAGCTTAGAAGGAAATTGTTCAATGCTTGCTCTCTCTTATGTCTACAGATTCACTTTTCATTTCTTTCGTCATGGCTTTGTGGATTCAGTGTCTCCCTCTGGCCATTCTTATGGCCCTCTTTACACCTACCACCCAAGCCTTAGCCAACCAACATCTCTGCGGGCCTCACCTTGTAGAAGCCTTGTACTTGGTTTGCGGAGATAGAGGTTTTTACTACTATCCTAAGGTCAGAAGAGACCTTGAACAGCCATTAGGTAAGGACATGTCACATTAAATATGCAATCTGATGTGCCAGTATTATGGTATAGGAAAAGTATTGTCAATAGCGTCATATATGTTTTTGTGGAAAAAGTTTCAGTAGAATTCTACTGACTTTGGAGTCCAGTGGGCGGCCCTACCAGTGAATGGCAGACTACTTGTCATAGGTATATATACAGATTTCTGTTAGTTATTGAATAGGACGGCCTACCTGCCTTCTAAGCCCATGATCTCCTAGAATACTAAATCCATTGCAATGAGCACCACTGAATGATGGACAGTTACTATTTATATGTGCAATTTACAAAATATTCATGTTTTGGCTGGAGTTAAGGTATCGTGTGCACCCCCATAGTTTTACCTACCTATGTGCATTTGGGTGATTTATGTCCTGGCAACCCAGCCGACTTATTTGAGAGGTCACAGTGCACATGAAATAGCAGTGTACTGTACACAATGTAACAGCCGCTAAAGGTGCTGCAAGTTACTGGAAAGTGTTGTACCTTGGGTCTGGAGTTTTCTCTAATCCGGTCAATAGAATAGCTGTTAAACTGCTAAGTATGACCTCTGCTGTGAAAACATGGTACATATTATATACTAGTATATATTTGTATGGCCCTAGTCCACAACACATACAAAGGTGTCAGGAAATAATTCTCCAAATTGGAGGTTATTAACTTAATTTTATCAAGTCCAACTTATACTTCAACAGTGTTCACCTAGTGCAGAGGTTCTAAATCTGGGGGTTGAAACCCCTTTTGGGGTTGAACCACCTTTCCACAATGGTCACCTAGGACCATCATAAAACATTTTTCTGGTGGTCTTTGGAACTCACATATTGTTCCAGTGTCGCAGTGTAGTCAGGAGACTAGAAGGTGCAATCAGTTTCCTCCTGCTGTCTCCCATAGTCTGCATCTTATTTGTAGCACATGTCCTAGGTCCACCCTCAGTGTAAGACCGTGTTCGCATGATGACTCCCATACATCAAATGGGCAGAGCACCAGGAAGTGCCCGGGAAGTGGAGACTTTTTTGGGCATAGTTCCAGCCAGAGACACTGTAAACTTCAGTTTTCATGTGTTATTTATTGCAGTGTAATTCTGGTCAACTTTTTTATAGATGATATAGTTTTTTTTTTTACTAAATGAATCATACTGCCACACTAGTACGTCAGCGGGTGGTATGTATGGAGAGGGCTCAAAGAGCATCAACTATGGGAGATGTTAGCCACAGGTTTTTGCTGCCATATGTAGCAAACCCCTAACCTAACCCCTAACCCCTGAGACCTCTCCATATACCCCATGCCGTTCAGCATCATATGGTGGTTTGCAGCAAGGAATTAAGATTATTCACCAATCTTTAAGGGGTTTTTGTAATAGAAAGAATCATAGAAAAAAATAATGTGATGTTGCACTTCAATGCAATTCAAGAGCAGTGAGAATGATTTACTTCCGATCACAGTTGAGTTTACGATTCATAACACTAACAAAATCACAGTTATACAATATGTACAACAAATATAATTTTATGGTTGGGGGTCACCACAACAGGAGGAATTGTATTAAGTGGTTGCGGCATTAGGAAGGTCATGAATCACTGATCTAGAGGCAATACCACTGCATTGCTGATGCCAATTGGTCCATATACAAAGTTCTTCCTGGCTCTTCAGAATAAATCAAAATCTTAATCCAAGAATCCAGTTCCCATCTATTCGTGTAAAAAGAATGAATGTTCTTTTTTTCTTAAAAGTTTTTTTATTTTCTTATAATCCACATATATAAATCTCCAATACATTTACATATAGTATACATAACAATCACGTAGATAATATACTTTCCCATCTCTAGCCTAGACAAAAAAATACATATTGTACATATTGGCATAATGAGAGTTAAACATCCAACCTTAGGCAAGAGATGTTATATTACATATACATATATCTAGAGATTATACTTCATAGTATACTTATCTCCCCACCCACCGACCCCCCCCCCCCCCAAAAAAAAAAAAAAAAAAAAAAAAAACACAGACAAAAGTAAATACATTGTTTCCCTCTCTCCACTCTCCCAGAGTAGTTATTACTAATTAGAATTTTCCTCAATCTCCCTCTCCCCACCCCTCCCATATTTCCATAAAGAGCTTTGGTTTATTAGTTCTTTCCAGGTAAACTTTTTCATATAGCAACATTTTTTTAGTGTAGACAATCCAATCCCTCACCCTTGGGGGGTCCGTTGAGATCCATTTGTAGAGAATAACTTTCCGTGCCCAACATAGAAGCTTGTTTACCCTACCTTCTTTCTTATCTAGTTTAGAGGTTCCCTGATTACCAAATATACATAATACTGGATCACAGAATATTTGTAAATTGAGTCTTAAATTTATAATCCCAATAATCCCTTCCCAATATTCTTGAATATAAGCACAGCTCCAAAACAAATGAACAAAGTCTGCCTTTTCTTCCCCACACTTAGTACATTTTGAGTTGTGTTCCTTGTAGATCCTAGAGAGTCGGTAAGGAGTATAGTAAAGCCTATTAACAATAAAAAACTTCATTATCCTCAACTGTGGGTTAAATGAAACCTCTGGTATACTTTTTAGAATATCTTGCCAATTTTCAATCCCTATTAATCCATTTACACCCAACTCTTTCTCCCATTTATGAAGTGGAGTCAAGCAGGGGGTTTCAAATTTCTTTCTTAAGAGTTTCCCATATATAGATGCCATTCTCCCCTTTTTCCCCAAACTTTCACAGTTCTTTAGAAACTCGTTTACTGGATTTTTTTCATGGTTCATATACATCACTTGACTTCTTAGGGCATGCCTCAACTGAAAATATCTAAATAGATCATGGTTTCCCAATCCAAATTCCTCCCTAAGCATTAGCCATGATTTGAGAGCCTGGTTATGGAAGATTTGTCCCATATATTTAATCCCTTTATTAGTCCAAAAGGGGAATTCATGCAAAAAATAGTCATCTTTCCATCCTCTATTACCCCATATAGGAGTATCTTCATAAACCCCCTTACTATGAAAAATTTCACTAATACCATTATATGTAGAGACATACTTGCCCACTGAGGGCAATGCTTTTTTGTATAGATTATGAATGTTCTTTTTACTGGGCAAATAACTTTGACTTTATTCATTTTAAGGTACAGTTAGAGCTCCCGAGCCCCATGAGAAAATATGTAACAGGGACAGATTGTTATTTATAATATTTTTATATTTATCTCATTGTGTAGCAGAGATGCTGTTGTGCTCCTGGACATGTGCACCAGGACATGAGTACATTTTTAGCAAGACTTCTATCTTACCTGGTAAATGTTTGACATCTGCTGTAAGGATTTTCTATGGTTTTCTACATTTATTAGGAGAAGTGCTCCGATGTACTTGGGTGAAATGGGTTACGTTATAATCTATTGCTTAACACCAGAAAACTAAACTTTGGGTCTCCTGTGATTACAAGAACATGGGCTCAGAAGTCCCCTATGTGAATAAATAAGTGATGTTCATGCCACTTCTTTATTTGAGCAATCATTTTTTTGTCTTTAATATTTACATAGTTACATTACCAAAGGTGACAAAGCTTTATTGTAAGAACTGTGAATCTGAGCAATAGCTGAGCTCAGGAGCTGGTCACAGCAGAGAGTGTAGAGAGCTTCTATAACCTAGATGTCTTCTTACAGCAATTGAACTGTATTCCCTAAAATCCTTTTCCCTTCCTTTGCCCTTCTTGATGAACATATGTGTTTCTTTGCCACTGCACTAACTATGTAACTATTTAATCCCTCTTTGGGTTATTCTACTTTACATACATGTGCATAACATACTATATTATCATGTAACACTATATTAGTCTCAAAGTAAAGCATGGAGGTGTCAATGCAGCTTAGGGGTCCAACAACCAGATCTAATCTTATATATTTTTCTTGCAGTGAACGTACCCCAAGGCAGCGAGCTGGACGGGATGCAACTCCAGTCACAGGACTATCAGATGAGGAAGAGAGGAATTGTGGAACAGTGCTGCCATAGCACATGCTCATTGTACGAACTGGAGAACTACTGCAACTAAGGGCCAAGGGTCAATTATTAGGGACGCTTACATAAACAATTCCATCCTATCAGTTATGATATATCAACAGCTATATATATCAACTATATATATATATGTAAATGTGGCAAACCTGACATTTAATGCATTTTATCATATTTAATTAATTGGTATTTAATGTGTTAAGTAAATGTTTGCTATATCGCCCTTCCACTGTCCAAAAGTTTCCATTGTGTCTTTTTGCTATATGTTGTAATACCAAAAAAATGTAAAAACGTTAATACAGAACGTAATAGTATCATCCCAAGTAAGACAATGATGTTGACTACTGCAAAAAGTCACAAGTGGAATACTGAAGGACAGGTGGCAAAGGCTTACAAAAAGAGTGGGTTCATGCAAGGGTATCAAGTCTCCCGAAAGTAACCGAGTTCGGGACGGGGTGACAGTGAACAAGTGAAAGAAATTGTGAGAAGAATTTCGTTAACCCAGTGCTTTTCTGACACTGAATGGGGTGAAATGCCTTGATGTACTACAAAGCCTCTTTTCATAATGTAAGTGTCCTGTACCTATCCATCCTCCCTCTCTGGCTGAATACAAATAAATGGAAGAGATAAAGCACTTCTTCTGGTATTATTTAAGGCTGCTACTGTGTGTATAATAAGTTGGATTTATAAATACATTAGGCCAGGATTTATAGGCTCGGGGGCTGTCATCGGGCTCCCAGCTGCTGTGATTAGCTGGCAGGTTTTACATCCAACCAACAGGAAACAAGAGAGGGAAAAATACATTGTGTACAAGCAACAAAAGAAAAAATCCACCTCGTAGCTACTTCACATTTTTTTTTCCAGGCCAAAACCACAATTGAAACATGGTATAGAATGGCAAAACACTTCATTCAGCAAATAGGGGCTGCCGTGGCAGGGGAAAGGTTAAATTGGCGGTGAAACAGGCAATCTCTGGGATTTTTAAAGGGGTGTATAAGGGGACACGGGGGTGGACAAAGCCAAAAGACCTTATATCCCATTGTAAGAGAAGCAGTGCTGCTTTCTATTAAAGAAGAAGTTATGGCTGGAAGGGGAGGGGGTGTCTTGACTGTTGGCTGAAAGCCACTCGCTGTTGCCTACCCCCAGACCCCCAAACCCCCCTATCCCTCTCCGCCCCCCCGCGTTCTTATCCTGAACTGACCCCCTGTTTGGCTTTGTTCCAGAAAGCAAACCTCGAGCCCCTCGGAAAGCCCTGAGACTGAACGCCCCAGTCTGATGGCCCCCCTCTCTGCAAGACGGGGGGCTTCCTGCTCTGAGGCAGCTGGGAGCTCTGTGCTTTGTCTCTGGTGCTGAAGGGGGGGGGAGAGGTTGAAAGGTTAGGGGAGCAAAACTCTTCAATTGATAGAAAAGGGTTAATATAGTAATGCTTTGCAAAGCACTTATAGGGGATTAGCTATGGGTAGATGTTCTGCAGATCCAGGACAAATAGTGGAGCTCCAGCGCAAGATAGGAAGGTGATGCGTGAAATAGCATTCCGGGGTAAAATCAAGTTTGTAACTTCATGTAAAACTTCTGCTTAATGGGGGATGCTCTGCGGAGCTTGGACAAATGAGGGATATACTGCAGCTGGAGCACACACAGGAGTAGATCAAACTAATGCCGGCCCATAAATGTCAGGGTGTCGGAGTGATTTGCTGCAGATGTGGGGTCGTGTTGGAGACTAAGCAAACATTATTGTACTTACAGAAGAAATATTAAACATTATATAGCATTACGTATATTATACATAGGTATGAGCAAAGAATATGGCTTCTTGCATGTGTACATTTACTCTTTTAGCATGTGCTTTATTAATAGTAGTATATTGAGTAGCTACTACCTAGAACTAAATCTAGAACTTAAACTGTATACAATAACAACAAGCTCTGCATAGCTTTAGAATACTGCAAGCATCTGGACCATTAAGACAATTATAGGGCAGCAGGGCCGTCATCAGAGGGGGCTTAGTGTGACTGTGTTCAGGGGGCCTAGAGGAGAAGAAGGGCCCCAAGTCACAGAAAACCCTCAGTGAACTCACTGTTCTGACAGGGCTGACGTATGGGGGGAGGTTGGGGCCCACAAAATTTGCCCAAACCTCCTAGTGGTGGCCCTGTAGGGGGGGGCATAGTGGTAGCAGCCACAACAAGACTAACAAGGGCACCCAAAAGCATAACTGTGGGAGGCACATGGTTTATAAGATTGTAGGTACTAGTGATGAGTAGTTCACATGAACGACAGGAGTTGGCTCCCCTCAGTGAGCTGATTTCACCCCGTCCCTAATTGCCCCTAATGGGTTGAAAGTATTGTGGAGTGGGGTCAATGATTGCCCTGTAGTTCCCTATTATATATTTAGTAGGGAACCATACAGAAGCCAGAAGAGCCGTCTCTTCTTAGTGAGTAGAGCCTTATGGTCCACTCCATGATGGACTTCCAATCACTAGTAGGTGCCAGCATGGTGTCAGCCTAATAATAAAAAATCACTGCAGAGGTCTTGTATGGGAAGAAAAGGAAAACATATGGCATGCATGCCTCAATCTGGTTATAGTCAACCCTACAACCCTACTCATGTTTTTATATTCACAATAGATACAGTATAGTAATAAACCTGGGAGTGTAAATACAACATAGGATACAAATACATAGTATACTGTAGTGTCACATGTGTAGTGTCTTTGATCTCTTCTTTTCCAGTTGTTTTGATCCACCACACAAGGTCCTGTTTGTTTGACATTGAGGCCAGTGTTTGCCCCTTTTGTGTGGACAGCAGTATTTACCCCCATTGTATGTGGAACAGTAGTGTTTACCTGCATTGTACATAGGGTTGTACTGCACATCTGCTTGATAGTAATGCTTGCCTGATAGATATTTTTTTTCATTGGTCTTTCACATTCTGCACTGAAATCTAGGCCATTGTTTATGTTAAGGGGAACCGTGTCGAGTACTAACAGGACAATATGTATAGTTAGGGTGGTCCTATAGGGATGAGATGAGGAGATATGCTGGATAGTTGAGAGTAAAATACAGGGGTGAGGGGGCGAGAATGTATCTGGAATTTGCCTCCTTATATTACGTCTGACCTTTCTCTCTGACTTTCAGATGAGGTCTATTTCCCTCCCAAGCAGAGGGACCAGAGACAGACCCCAGTGGTATTAGTCTATGAACCCCTTAGATGCTGGAGAATATTCAAGCTGGAGAACAGCCAATCCAATCTTTATTAATCTTTATATCAATGATACATTGCTCTGCAGAACTTTTTCAATCCCAAAATCCAATGAATACAAGTTAAGAGACTTTGGTTTATATAAATATAATTAAAATCCCTAATGTAAAATCCTCCTTCATCTGCACACTTACAAAAGGGAGTCATCTTGTTTTCCTTAGCAAAAGCCAGGAATGGATTCTATAGAGATGAGAGAAGTTTCAATTGGGAAAGCGTTATCCTTCCTCCCTCTATGTGTTTTCCGTCACCCTCTTTAGCTTTACTTTTGTAAACCTCAATGTTAACCATATAAAGTTGATAATATACACAGGTTACTTGCTTGCTTACTAATTGCACCTAAACTGGGCCGCAATATTTCCGACCCGTAATAACAGAGTATTTCTCTAGATACTAGTCATAGAAGGAAAACAACTCTGGTTAGGAAAGAGTTAATACAGTACATTAACGTCTGCTTTCCAGCACATTGCACTGGGAAGTAGACATCCTTGTTTCATTGACAAAGTTTAAAACTTTAAATGCCCCCCCCCCCCCCATCACCCCTCCTAACATGATACATCCCATCTGTCAGCCTCTGAAAGTCCAAAACAACACATGTTGGAAAGAGCAGAGAAGAGGAGGAGGGGAAGGGAGATTGTTTTTACCCGAAATGTAAACTATATTCACATAAACATTAGTGTTTGTCCAGGAGATTCACTTCTCTCCCAAAACTTAGCTCAGGGGTGGCATCCCCGCGCGCCAACAATTTTACTGTACAACAATTCTGAACATCAACACCCATGTGTGACTCCCATCGCCTGGCAAACCTCTACACTAAGCGGAGGGAAATTGCCTACAACAAATCAAAGTATCTACACCTAACATTCAACAACAAGCGAAAATCTGGCACAAATGTTGAAACAAACATCAGTTCCAAAGAATTCCTGATTTTTTTTCTCAAGCTTTTTTTTTTAACACTTTCAATTTGGCAACAATTTTACATCAGGGCGGAGAAAAAAGATAATCCTTGTGAATGGCCCGGAGAAGTGTCTACTTTAATACATTATTTATATAGGCGGAGCTGAAAAATCACTCCTGAACCATGACTTGTGCATATAAAACTTGTGGAATCTCTTGGGAAGAATTGCTGTCAATCATAGGGGATTTTTTATTGGAAAGGTTCCCTTAAAATACTTGAAGCAGAACGGTAATTAAAAACTGGGGTCCTAAGAGATCCTGGATCATCTGCCGTCATAGTAATATGTGTCATATTCGATAAACAACTATTGATATACAGTGAAAATATAGTTTATAGTTTTCTTAGGGTATGAAAATTTCGAAATTTAGATATTAGAAATTTGGTACAATCTTTAATAGTTCTAGAAATATTCTGGAGAGCAACAGTTTTTACCGGTTACTAGAACAAATGTAGAGATTCATGGACATTCATGGATTCTTTTTTTACCTACAGAATATGGTAAACATCTTATTGTAATTCCACTCTCTACTTGAAATTCCATTGCACATAAAAACACTAACGGTGAACAACTTGGTCTTGGTGCCTCTAGATTTTGGTCAACGGGTCATAAAAATGGACATGCCAGAAGCTGAAATCCTATTGTTTTAGACCATGAAGAGATGTTGGGATATGGAGGACATTCCAGTGTCACAGTCCCAGTCTGAATGTTAAAATGATTTGGTATTTTAGGGACAGCAGTATAGATAAGGCACTATGGAACCAAAAACAAATTAGAAAAAAATACTAAAATACACTTCATGGTTCTAGTACTACCTCATAAAGAACTGACCTTCTCTACATAATGAACTGCAATCTCATTAATAAGAGTCCAACTATTTGAGATGGACTGACAAAAATGAGGAGGTCCAGGCTGGCCAGAAATAAGTGCATTGGCTCCAGAGATGACAAATGAGCTCAGGTACTACCACCCAGGCTCTTTAGAACATATTCCATCTTCCCCAGAGGGAACAACACATCCATTATCTTTAACACTTAAATAAGCAGGAGAGACCAAAGCTCTGATGATCTGTAACCACCTCAATGTGTGCCATCCCAGACCTCTACTCAGCAGGATACTACAACACATAGTCATCCCAAGCTCTTTGACCTTAAGTATCTGACCTACTGACCCATGCCCTAGTAGGCTTGAGCCACTATGCACCTCACTTTACGCAGCTCCCTCCTCCCCTTGTTGGGTAGTTAAGTAGTCCCTGACTGGTTATGCCCCACAAACCCCAGTCAATGCTATTTGTTTCTCTCTAAAATATTATAATGTATTATATTTGTGTGATTCCTGAAAGAAAGTGGCAGACCCATGAAAAAGATGCTGTAAATTATCGGACACCAGTCTTTCCCTTTGTAGGTGGTAGAACTCAGAATATGCACAGATCAGCAGACCGGCGTCCCCAATCCCCCATTCAGTCTAGTGCCACAGATACTGGAACAGCTTATGAATGTTATTTAGAGGGTTGAACGGGGGGGGGGGGGGTGTTAAAATGGCAGGAGAGAATATCCACAATAAATGGCTCTCTATGGAGGGGGCTGAGGAGCGCCGAGCCCTCCACTTCTCCAGCCGAACATATGCTATGTCCGGGTCCCGGCCTGTGTGTAGCAGACATTTGCATGAAAGGGGCCTAAGAGTCTCAATTCATTTGGTTATTGGAAAGTTAGTCCCTTTCCTGTAAATACAAACAATTTAGCTAGTAACCTATTTTTTGTTAAATCGGAAATACTAAATAATTCCATTACCATATTATAGTAAGATAAGATCTTATGGTGTCAAATCTTTTAGGTGCCAATTCATATTGGAATAAAGTTGATGAAAATGTGGAATGTCAACCATAACACATGTTATATACTGTATATAATACTGTATACTGTACATGTATACATCCCGGATCCTTTATTACCCTAACATCAGTTGTTGGCAAGAGTTAGAACAGTGTGACTGGACTCCCTTTTAGATATCTAGTGGTCGATATATCAGATACTTATGCTTGATCTAATTGGAGCTTTAAAGGAAATCTATCATCAATGATTAAACATGATAAACCAGGGCCACTTACTTATAGATCCAGGCACTGTGACTGTGGTAATCCTTTTATATTTGCTAATATACTAATGAGCCCTAAGGGTTGCTGGTGGTGTTACCAGAGCACATCTGTGCTGCAGCTTCATAGACTGTTATACGGTCTTTCCTCCCCCTGCTCCCTCAGCACTTCCCTCCTCCCTCTGCCTGATATAATCTTACTGCAGCAGATGGCGTTTCAGTACACAGAGGAAGGGTAAGTGCTCTGCACAGTCTGACAGCCTGTGAAGCTAAAGCATGGAGTGCTTCTGGTAACACCCTCAGAAGCCCCTCAGGCTCTGTAAATTAATTTTAAAAGTTGATTTTATAAGGAAGGGGGGGTCATGGAATACAAATATAAGAAGATTACCACAGTCACGGGGCCTGGATCTATGAGTAAGTGTCCCTGGGTTATCATGCTAGATTTTTGATGATACATTTCCTTTAAGCAATTTCTTACCATATGAGATATTAAACTATTTTGGCAGCTTACATTGCAGTTGTATGTAGATATATACATTTTTTGTCTTGACATATTGGTTATTTTTGCTATATTGACTGTTTAAAACTGGGAGTTTGCACAAATTTGATAAAATATTGTTATAATGCCTCAAGTGAATTATGAATATTTGGTCCCAGAAAGTAGGTGTCATAATGTCCATGTTTTTAATGTTAATGTTTAATGTTGTCCATTTGTGTGAGAAACTGTTGTGATAAAATGATATATTTACTGATGAATTGCATTTGTTTGCATTGTGCTTTTTGACAATTATGTAGTTTTGTTAGTGGGTTGTTAGAACTTTTTAAAGTTTTGTTAGTAGGTTGTGGATAGTCTCTATCATCTAGCAAGTCTGACTTTAAGCTATTTCTAACTGCATTTTCTGGGTGATCTCTGGACTTCACTACAGGGAGGTTGCCACCTACTAAAATGATCACAGCCTAAAGTCAAAGCATTACTGCACAGTATTTGAGGTAAGGAAAAAGATTTTTAAGCTATACATTGGTTATGGAAAGTATTGAGACCAATTAAAATTTTTCCCTCCTTGTTTCATTGCAGCCAATTGGTCAGATCAATAAAGTTCTTTTTTTGCTCATTAATGTACACTCTGCACCCCATCTTGACAGAAAAAAACTGAAATGTAGATCTTTTTGGTAATTTATTAAACAAGAAAAACTGAAATATCACAGTATCACAATATCACCATTTGCTGTGACAGTCATATTTAACTCAAACACTGTCCATTTCCTTCTGATCCTCCTTAAGATGGTTCTACTCCTTCATTGGAGACTAGCGGTGTTTAAATAAACTGATGGGACTTGGTTAGGACAGGTACACACCTGTCTATATAAGACCTCACAGCTCACAGTGCATGTCAGAACACATGAAAATCATGAGGTCTAAGTAACTGCCCAAGGAGCTCAGAAAAAAATTTGTTTAGCACTAAAGGTTCCTAATCTCACAGTGTCTTCCATAATCCTTTTATGGAATAAGTTTGGGACGACCACAACTCTTCCTTGACCTGGCTATCCAGCAAAACAGCAATCATGTCAGAAGAGCCCTAGTAGGAGAGGTAAAGAAGAGCCCCAAGATCACTGTGGCTGAGCTCCAGAGATGCAGTGAGAGATGGGAGAAAGTTCCACAAAGTCAACTATTACTGAAGCCTCCACTAGTCGGGGATTTATGATGGAGTCTGCTGATGGAAGTCCTCTCCTCAGTACAAGACATATGAAAGCTGCAAACAGTTTGCAATAAACACATGAAGAACTCCCAGAAATAAGATTCTCTGGTCTAATGAGACAATGGTTAAACATTTCGGTGTTAATTCTAAGCAGTGTGTGTGGAGAAAACCAGGCGCTGCTCATCACCTGCTAAATACAATCCCCACAGTGACACATGGTGGGGGCAGCATCATGCTATCGGGGTGTTTTTCAGTTACAGAGACAGGACTACTTTTTGTAATTGAAGGAAGATGAATGCGGCAAAGTACAGAGATTTCCTGGATAAAATCCTCTTCCAGAGCTCTGGACCTTGTCACAGGTGGACCCGCGACCCACACCCGTGCATCTTGATCCCCGCAGGCGCCGCGCCAGCGCGTCTCACCTTTCCCCGCTCCCGAGTCCCGGCCTCGCTCCGTGTGCCTGCGGCCCCGTGCCTTAGGGCGCCCGCGGCACTTCTAGGAAATTTAAAGGGCCAGCGCGTCATTGATTGGCGCTGGTCATTTCCCATGAGGCTATTTATATCTGCCTCTCCCATCTAACCCTGATGGATCTTTGTGCCTCACAGCCTTAGAGAAAGCTCTGTTGCTATTTGCCTGCATTCCAGTGTCTCCTTCGTTCCAGTGTCTCCTGCGTTCCTGTGTCTCTTGCGTACCCGACTTCCTCAGTGTTCCTGTGTTACCTGACCTCCTCCATGTTCCCGTGTACCAGTGTTCCTCCGTGTTGCTGTCGTGTGTGCTGTGTTCCCGTACCCTTCTGCTTGGACCTCCTGTTGTTGACCCCGGATTGGACTCTGACGTTGTACTGTTTCTGTACCTCAACCTTGGCCGCCACTGCAGACAAGTCACGCCTGAGGAACTACCTGGTGGTACCACGCCGCAGCTTGTCTAAACCCGCTTTGTGGCGGGCTCTGGTGAAAACCGGGTACCACTTAGACTCCGGTCCCAGGTAGTGGCTTGAGTCATCGTCTGCAGTGGTCCAGAGGATCCACATCCCGTAAGCCTGACAGACCTCATACTGGGCCAAATGTTCACCTTTCCAGAAGACAATGACCCTAAGTACACAGATAAAATAACAAAGCAGAGGCTTCAGAACATCTCTGTGACCATTCTTGAGTGGCCCAGACAGAGCCCCGACCTAAAACCAATGGAGCATCTCTGGAGAGACTGGAAAATGGCTTCCATCAATGTTCACCATCCAACCTGAACGACTGGAGAGGATCCCCAAATCCAGATGTGAATAACTTATTGCATCTTCCCAAGAAGACTCATGGCTGTACAAAGCTGCTTCTACTCCAAAAATGGTCTGAATACTTATGACCATGTGATATTTCAGGTTTTTTTGTTTAATAAATCAGCAACAATATCAAGATGGGGGGCAGAGTGTATATTATTGCGCAAAAATACACCTTTTTTAATCTTACCAATTGGCTGCAATAAAACAGGTAAACCGACCCTAGTCTCCAGATTAGTTTGTCTTCTGTTGTGTTTCCGGTAATCTAATGTGTATAGTCACCCATTTAAACCATGGATACATTGAGGATATTCAGGAATAAGGAAAATTGGAAAGGTCTTGGTTCTAATTTTTACTGAAGGCAACATCTGCGCAGTGTTTGGCTTATGTTGAGCAATATTAAACCACATCAAAACCACATGGAAATATAGAGATAATACAAAGGGATAGGAAATCGGTTATTGATCTAGAGAGATAAGAAAATAGATTTGCCAAGAAAGGAAACAATGTTGCATGTAATTGTCATATATACTGTATATTTATATTTCTAATGGTGCCATTGACACAAAATTTTAACCAAATGTTGGTAGCAGCCTGTATGATCCACACTGGCAACGAAATCAAGCCATGAATTAAGTTTTCGTCAATAATAACAACATAGGAAAAAGTATTGAATGCATAAAGAGACAATGTTGCAAAATACAACGTCAGACTATATTTCAGTTGTGGCACTCTATAACTGCTACACCACCTTGTAGAGAGCATCTTATGGCTGCAAATCAAACCCTAGTCTCAGCATACAGTTTACCGCTGTTAAAGGGGTATTTCATCAAGATCTGGAGTTGCTGTTTTGTTGGTATTGGACAGGCCGGTAATTTTTTTTTATCAGTGCTGAGCACCGTACTCAACAGTGCTCATCAGGCCCATAGACGTGAATAGAGCAGTAATGCATGGAGACTAATACTTCTTATAGACTTGGATTTCGAGGACCCCAATCCCATGATTGTTAAGGCTGCAGATAGAGAAAAAGTCTGCGCCAGCACTGGACATACCCAGGCAAGTGCCGGGGTCCAGGGCTTCTGGGGGGGGGCCCACACTGGACATACCCAGGCAAGTGCCGGGGTCCAGGGCTTCTGGGGGGAGCCCACACTGGATATACCCAGCCAAGTGCCGGGGTCCAGGGCTTCTGGGGGGCCCACACTGGACATACCCAGGCAAGTGCCGGGGGCCAGGGCTTCTGGGGGGCCCACACTGGACATACCCAGGCAAGTGCTGGGGTCCAGGCCTTCTGGGGGGCCCACATAACGCTGTACATAAGGAATCCATGGAGATGAGGGGGCTTTATACAAAATGTTGGCTGTTTGGTATGATAAGCTTAGGAATATTTTAGGGAACAGGAGTCTGTTTTAGTTCATGAATTTTTAATGCCACAATGTGAATTCACTGAGAAGGGACCTACTGAGGCTCAGTCGCCCAGGGGCCTACTGAAATCTGGAGCCGAACTTGCACCCACGTCCAGGCACTGCAATCTTCTTACAGGCCCAATAAAGCACCTTCATTGCATTCCCCTGGGGAGAGCCAAATTATATATTATCATTTCATATTATCATACCCAAAATTCTCCAGTTGTTGAATACGGGCAGTTCCCAGGTTATTTAGGTTTGTACTTAAGTTGAATTTGTAGGTAAGTCAGAACAGGTATTTTTTCTAATTGTAGCTCCAGAGAAAGGTTTTCAATTTTACATAATTTTGGGAACAAGGATTATCAATAAAGCTTCATTACAGACACTTTACAACTGATCACTGCAGCCTGGGACTATAGTAAAGCATCCAGAGAGCTTCAGCAGAAGTCACAGTGGGCAGAGAGGTCCGTCTGTAACCAGGGGTTGTCTGTCTGTAAGTCGGGTGTCTTAATTTGGGGACCACCTGCTTTTAGATACCACCAAGATAGTGGTATCAAACAATAGGTTTTTATCTATTTACAATATCTCTTTATCTTTCTATTCACCTAAAGCAAGTGTACAAAGTTTGCTATTTTCAGAAGAGCCAGCAGGGGGGGCACTTGTATAATACGTTATGTGATGCATCCTATGTAATAACCTGGACAGTTCACCACAACTAAAAAAGCTGGAAACCTGAAGAAATAGTCATTACATGTGGTGACTACTGTTCTACTTTACATATACACTGTCACGAATACAGTATCATTGTATATGATAGAAAAAATTAATAAAAATAAAGAAAAATGAAATAAATTGGTAAATTTCCCCCCTTACCACTATACACCTTGTAATGCCAATAGGTTTATAGGAAGTTATAAAGTTTGCTAAATACATGTAGCCCTATGAGAAACACCTGCTGTAATGTTATTCTGCAGAAAGAGAAGGGCTAGGAGGGGTGTGGTCATAACTTGCTGGCAGGCGTTAAAAGATTTTGGGGGGATTAGATAAGGGCGGTAGAACCTGGGTGATGAGGTTAAAGGGGTTCTCCAGTGACAAAGATTGACCTCACTATACCTTATCTCCCCACACTTATCACTTTACTAATTCAGTTAAAATTGGATTTTGGCTGCACACTGTAATCAATATTCGGTGCAGGTGCTCCGGAGAGGGTCCCAATCCCATATAGCAGTGATGGAGAACCTTTTAGAGACCAAGTGCCCAAACTACAACTAAGACCCACTAATTTATCGCAAAGTGTCAATACAGAAATGTAATTAGTCACTTATACTCTGTGCTCTGTCACAGCTTTCATTCATATCAGCCCCCTGATGGACACCAATAAAGCAGAAAATAGAAGAAATATGGATGATCATTGTAGCTTCCCTTCAGGGTCCCATAAACGGGAAGAATTGTCAGGGCCGGAGCAGGAACTACAATGATAATCCAGATCCATCCACATCGTCCCACTCCTCTAGTAGTCCCAGGCAGCCCTGTCACTTTAACATAGCTCTGTGCACAGCAAGTCCTGGGCTGTCTGGGACTGCAGGAAGATACCTGGAGTCATCTCTGGTGATGGCCTGAGTGCCCACAGAGAGGGCTCTGAGTGCCACCTCTGGCACCCGTGCCATAGGTTCGCCACCACTGCCATATAGTGTAGGAAAAATCTTGGACTCCAGTCACAAGGAAATTTTATTGACACAAACAACATGTGACGTTTCGGTCAACAATAGACCTTTGTCAAACTCAGTTTGTCTAAGCAATGTCAGATGAGGAAGGTTGCTTATAGCAATGATAGCGCTGCCATAAAGGGATGGCGGTCTGTGCCGCTTAGAGGAGTGTGGCGCCACTCCTCCAATCTGACATTACTTAGACAAACTGAGTTTGACAAAGGTCTATTGTTGCTAGGGGAGGACATGCTCGTTGTCTAGGAGGGCATGCTCGTTGTCTAGGGGAGGACATGCTTCGCGCGCCGCCATTTTGTCCCTCTTTCTCCTCCACAAAAGTTGGGAGGTATGCACCTGTGTAAAAATACCACCAGGACAGTGGTATCAACCAATATGTTTATCTCTTTACATCTCTTTATTTTTCTTTTCACCTAAAGCAAGTGCACATAGCAAGTTTGCTATTTTCAGAAGAGCCAGCAGGGGGGGCACTTGTATAATACGTTATGTGATGCATCCTATGTAATAACCTGGACAGTTCAACACAACTAAAAAAGCTGGAAACCTGAAAAAATAGTCATTAAATGTGGTGACTACTGTTCTACTTTACATATACACTGTCACGAATACAGTATCATCCTATATGATAGAAAAAAATTAATAAAGATAAATGAAATAAATTGGTAAATTCCCCCTTTACCACTATACACCTTGTAATGCCAATAGGTTTATAGGAAGTTATAAAGTTTGCTAAATACATGTAGCCCTATGAGAAACACCTGCTGTAATGTTAGTCCGGAGAAAGCCAAGGGCTAGGAGGGGTGTGGTCATAACTTGCTGGCAGGCGTTAAAAGATTTTGGGGGAGGGGGGTTATCCTGTAGAGTATATAATTAGGAAGGGGGTATCCTGGACAGTATATCATTAGAAGGGGAGAAAGCTCCTGGACAGTATATCATTAGGAGGGGAGGAAGTTCATGCACAGGACATCATTAAGGCGTGGAAGCTTCTGGACAGTATATCATTAAGGGGTGGGAGCTTCTGGACAGTATATCATTAGGAGGGGGAATCTCCTTGACAGTATATCATTAGGAGGGGGGAAGCTCCTGGACAGTATATCCTTAGGAGGGGAGAAGCTCCTGAACAGTATATCATTAGGAGGTTGGGAGCTCCTGGACAGTATATCATTAGGGGGGGGGGGCTTCTGGAAAATATATGATAAGGAGGGGAAAGCTCCTGGACAGTATATCATTAGGAAGGGAGGGGGGGAATGCTGGACAGTATATCTTCATTAGGATGGGGGCGTATCCTGGGCATTATATAACTAGGAGGGGGGGATATCCGGGACAGTATATCATTAGGAAGTGGGGAAGCTCTAAGACAGTATATCATTAGGAGGGGGGCTCCTGGACAGTATATAATTAGGAGGGGGGAGGGATATACTGGACAGTATATTATTAGGAGGGGGAAGCTTCTGGACAGTATATCATTGGAAAGCGAGGGTGGGGGGATTCTGGATAGTATAGCATCATTAGGATGGGGGGAGGATCCTGGACAGTATATAATTAAGGAAGGAGGGGATATCCTGGACGGTATATCATTAGGAGTGGGGAAGCTCCTGGACAGTATATCATTGGGGGGAGCTTCTGGACAGTATATCATTAGGAGGGGAGGGGATGCTGGACAGTATATCATTAGGAAGGAGGGAGGGACTCCTGGACAGTATATTATTGGGGGGGGGGGTGTAAGTGAGCTCCTGGACAGAATATCATTAGGATAGGGTGTACAATATCCTGGACTGTAGATCATAAGGGGGGGGGGGGCTTCGGAACATTGTATCATTAAAAAGGGAAGTTGGGACTCCTGGAAAGTATATTATTGGGAGGGGGAGATCGTGAACAATATGTCATTAGGATGGGGGAATCCTGGACAGTATATCAATAGGAGGGGGGTAGCTCCCCGACAGTGTATCATTAGGAAAGGAGGTGGGACTACTTGACAGTATATTATTCAGGGGTTGGGCAACTCGTAGATAGTAATAGAAAACTGCCAGACAATTGGAGGCTGCTAGACAGAATATTTATAACTGGAGGCTGCTGAACAATGCATTAACTAAATTAACTAGTAACAGCAGCTGCTAGGCTACATATTTGTCACGGGAGGTCCCGTGAACCATATCGGGCAGGCGCAGCTTACCTTCCCCCATTCCGGATCCCCAGCCGAGCTCCGTGCTTTAAATTTCCTGAAGGTGCCGCATGCCCTAGGACAGTGATGGCGAACCTATGCCACGGGTGCCAGAGGTGGCACTCAGAGCCCTCTCTATGGGCACCCAAGCCATCACCCCAGCACAGAGTTCGTCAGACAGGACTCAAGGCCTCTTGCAGTCCCAGGCAGCCCAGGACCCTAGAAGGAAGCTACAATGATAATCCAAACGTCTTCTTCTTTCTACTGTATTGGTGTCCTCAGGTGCCTATATACTTTAAACCTGTGAAAGAGCAGGGAGTAATACGTTACTGCTTAAATTGCCGCATTGGCACTTTGCGAAAAATATGTGGGTTTTGGTTGTATTTTGGGCACTCGGTGTCTAAAAGGTTTGCCATCACTGCCCTAGGAGATGGGGACGCCTTCAGGAAATTTAAAGGGCCAGCGCACTGCTGATTGGTGCGCTGGCTGAGCACTTCCCCTTTAAAAGGCCAGCACCTTCCTTACTACCTTGCCGGATCTTTGTGCCTCACAGACACTAGGCAGGCTCTAATGCGATTTACCTGCGTTCCAGTGTCTCCTGCTTCCTGTGTCTCCTGTGTCCCTGAGTCCCTCCATGTTCCTGTGTCTACCCGAGCTCCTCAGTGTTCCTGTGTACCAGTGTTCCTCCGTTCTGCTGTTCCTGTGTACCAGTGTTCTTCTGTGCTATTGTCCTGTGTGCGTGTTCCCGTACCCATCTGCTTGGACTTCCTGTTGCTGACCCCGGATTGGACTCTGACGTTGCATCTTTGCCGCCTGCGCTGACCCTTTGCCTGGACCTGAAACGAGATTGTCTGCCGTCTCTGTACCTCGACCTTGGCTGCCACTGCAGACAAATCCCGCCTGTGGAATGACCTGGTTGTACCACGCCGCAGCTAGTCCAACCCGCTTCGGAAAACCGGGTACCACTTAGACTCCGGTCCCGGGTAGTGGCTTGTGTCATCGTCTGATGGTCCAGAGGATCCGCAACCCTTGAGCCTGACAATATTACTCACTGGGGTCACTGCTGACTATATGAAGTTCTGTAACTGATTGAGTTGTCAACTGTGAGGAGCCTCCAAGATGGAGACCCAGACAGATCAGAGGTATACAGTAAGAGATGTCTACATCTGCCTTATGGCAGCTCTGGTGTGCAGTAATTTTTTTCTGCTGTATAGTAATGTGCAGTGTATTCCCAGCTGGTATATATTTATGTACCTGGTGAATTCATTACTGCAATATTATTAGTATTGTACAGATATGTGGGTATTGGTGTGGATATATATATATATTTATGCACACCTATATTTCAGTGTTTCTTATATATGGTGGGTGTGTATTGTTTGTGAAGCACATATATAGTGTGTGTATATATTGTGCCGTGTTTATATATGTGTGTTGTGCATAGGTAGTGTATACGTATATATATGTCTGTGGAGTGTATATATGGTGTATGTGTATTCTGAAGTGTTATGTACTGGATGGGGTAGACAGTGACGGTTTAGGTATATGGGGGCTCCCAATTCTGAATTTGCCCCGGGGCCCACTGGGGTCTTGTTATGCCACTGGCTGTGTTCACACTTGATCCGTCTTTTACTCGAAAAGTCATAAAACCAAATCACGTTTGCTGCGAGGATACAGGAACTGCACATTGACTCCTAGATGAGTTTAAAGTGTGTGCATGGGTCATTCATTAAGTCCAGTCCAGTTTTCTGATATGTGGAGGGTCCTGAAATCGGCCAAGGAGTTGGAAGCCCGGTACCTGAACAATTTATGGAGTAGACACTCAGAACAAGGCTCACACTTAGATGTGTAATGCTGGGGGGTGCATGATCTGTGTAAATTTTAGGCCTCATAGACATGAAAGTGTGGTCATGCAGGCCACAACAAGGGGCTGACATGGGGGCGGGTTGTGCACTGCTCAAACCACCCAAGTCAGTTGAAAGGAACTGGTGACAGGCAGGAATTGAACATCCGTTCAGCATAATCGTGGTGTGGTGAGGTACGGTGCATGCACTGCACTGTGAATGTGCTCAGCAGAAGGCTATAGGGCCATGATTTAGCTACAGTATGTGCGCCTAGCTTACGACCTCTGCACACAATCATGTGCATAACATCTAAGAGAAAGACTCCTGGAAATGTATTACCTCTTATATACCACAATGGGTAGTAGACAGGCTGCTACAAAGAACTACACACAGAGGGAAGACAGAATAATAAAACGACTTACCTCCTGATGTTCCAGCATTCTCCAGCTTCCTCTTTTCAGCGCCTTTGAAGAGGAGTATAAAAATGAAATGCATCACACCAACAAGGAAAGGGAACCCAGCACCAGGAACCCATAGCGCTGTGAATGGGCCCCTCACAGCAGTACACTTAGTACTACCATGATAGTTGCCCTGGCCTTCCAAGAGGCAAAGATCAAAGATTGGAATTGTGTACATTTTTTCGGAAACAATGGTATTCATACAACTATCAAGATGAATCATATTAGGATTCTTATTTCTTAACTGATAACCCTTCTTTAAAGGGGTATTCCAGGAATCAGCATAATTCATATTCCAATGGGTCATTAAAATATAAGCTAATATATAATTAATTGTTATTTAAAATTTTGCTGCCCTTTGCAGAAAAATGCTATGGACATACACTGTAATGAAGAATTAAAATACTACTGGTCCTTTAATCAGTGCTGTGATTTTGTCCCTGTGGAGGAGGCACAGGACAGATGACGGCCGCTGGTCACATGTCCACATCACATGTCCTGCACCTGCCTGGGAAGGTCATGTGATCGTCACTATGTTTGGCTGTAGTCGGTTGGTTGCAGTGCATCCAGTATGGCCAGTGTTGTGGTGAGACCCATCTCAGTGAGGTAATGTCCAGTGATGTCAGTTACACATCATTACTATGGTAACAGAGCATTACAGTCTGTTATATCATTGCTGGAAGCAGAGCATAAGAGGGAGGAGCTGTTACAGAGAACTGCGGGATCATGGGAGTTGTAGTTGTAGATGACGGCGATCTTGGAGATAAGTACCAATTTTAGAAATCCCATAAAGTTTTGCGATTCATAAAAGAAAACTATTTAAGCTCCGTTCTGTGATTAATGCCATTGAGTTTTGATTTATTTACAGCATTATGGTCTTTGTATCGGATGTTCATAATTCCGGAATACCCCTTTAAATGGAAGACAAAGATGGTTATCCTTTTATAATGGGTTCAGCTTCTCTATCCCTTACCATTAGCTATCAACACTGGGGGATGCCACATCTGGCAAAGGTTTCCCAGAAGACTAATTTTTTTTACAAGAATTTAAATAATGTGGTTGATTATTATTGAGATGTTAGTTTTTACATTGTATTTTTCTATATGTTAATAACTTTTTAAGCTGTTTTCTCTGTAAACATCACCCGCCATCAATTACTGTACTCTAAGTGTAATCTAAGCTGACACATAGGGAGATAAGCATCTTGGGAATAGTGGTCAGTTATCAGTGTCAGATCTTATCACAATCTAAACACTGACTGGGAGTCCAGGACTGCTGACGTTGTTATGCTCACTGTTTATCATTTTGTAATTCTAGCGCCTTTCTTTCAGGAATGTAGAATGTAACATTATGTGTTTTCCTGACACAACATAATCGGAATTTTATTACCAACACCGACTACAGCTGACCAGATTTAATTCGCATAGAGATTGGTAAAAAAAATATATATAAAGTTAAAATTATGTAATATATTTATAAAATTCAAATATGCTTTAAAGGAAATCAACAATCAAAATCAAGCATGATAAACCAGGGACACTTGTTTCAGGCACTTATATTTGTTATCTATGGCCTCCTTGCTTTGAAATCAATTTTTCAGACTATGCTATTGAACCTGAAGAGCTTCTGGGGGTGTTACCATAGCCCTTATGTGCTGTAGCTCCACACAGTAGCCTCCACCCCGTGCTCCTTTTGCAATCTCCCCCCTCTACCTGATGTAATCTTACTGCAGCAGAGGAAGTTTCAGCACATGGTGGGAGGGGGAAGTGCTACCTGCACACTGTAACAGTCTGTGAATTTGCAGCACGGAGGGGCCCTGGTAACAACCCCAGAAGATCATAGCATAATGTTAAAAGTGGGTCATAGAAGGAAGGAGGTCACAGATAACAAATATAAGAAGATTACCCAGTCACAATGCCTGGATCTAGGAGTAAGTGTCCCTGGTTTATCATGATGGATTTTGATGGTAGATTTATTTTAAGGGTATTCGTAATATGATTCAAAGTAATAAAGAGTGTCACAAAAGTTTATTATTCTGTCTTGAGTTCTTCTCATGTATGTGTACTATTTGGAGAATTTTTTTCATGTCAAAGGGTTCCATGTAAACCCTCCACAAAAAATAATGAAACCTACTTCCAAGATTCTCTGCAGAATTCAATGGACCACATAATATCCCGGCAGCTCTACTGAGAGAATTATTGACATTTTTTTTTCAGTTCAAAAACCATTTTGGATGAGGGTCTTGTAAGGCATTTTGAAAAAAAAATTTGGCAAGGCTTTTCAGTATTTTATTGGGGACTTTTAGAAGTCTCAATTAGTGTGTAGAAACAGACATTTGATGAAATAGACATCTTTCACATAATTTTTCATTTCCATTGCCCTTTCATTGCTGTTTGGGTGAGGTATAAGCAAGGCAAGATAGGCCCCCACCTAGCCAGCCTGTGTGAAAGGGAGAAGCATATGAGTGCAGGCTGTGACAAACAGGAGGATAGTGATAAAAAGCTGAAAACAATCTGAATTGAAAATTTTTTATTATATAAAACAACAAACAGTGATAAAGATAAATGTCTAGGACATGTCCGTCCTCGGCACTCATAGGTTTTGGTACATCCTTAATAAATATATCACCTCTAGATACATAATTAGAGCTCTATGTTCTATAGAAATTATATGTATACAGGCAGTCCCCGGGTTACATACAAGATAGGGTCTGTAGGTTTGTTCTTAAGTTGAATTTGTATGTAAGTCGGAACTGTATATTTTATCATTGTAATCCCAGCCAGAACTTTTTTGCTCTCTGTGACAATTGGATTTTACAAATTTTGGATTGTCATAAGAATCAGGATTAACAATAAAGCTTCATTACAGACACCAGTGATACCTGTTACAGCTGATTATTGTAGCCTAGGAGTAAAGTACAATAAATTACCAATATCCAGTGGTCCGTTTGTAACTAGGGGTCGTATGTAAGTCGAGTGTTCTTAAGTAGGGGACCGCCTGTATATACATACAGAGGGTGAAAATGGATTGAACACATCAGCATTAAATGTCCATTAATTAAGTAATGTGAAATGTGAAATTATGCACAAACAAAGTACTGAACAACTTTATTGAGATCTTTTCTATTCTGCGTACGAAAACCTTTGTTGGGGGTGACAGCTTTAAGGTGCCGTCTGTATGGAGACCAGTTGAGAGTTTCCTTGGAGAGGATCATTTTCTTGCTATATAAGATATATATTTCTTGTTTGATAATCATCTTTCTGTTGGACGGCAGCAGATTTTCATCAAGGATGTTTGGTGCATTTGTTCATTCATCTATGGAGGTCTTATTGTTTTCTTTCCTTAGCTCTTGGCCAAATGTCTGAATTCTTGTGGTGAGCACTTGGTTATGGTCACTTCATGATGAAATTATGTTCTTTCTAATTCCGATAAGACACCTTCACTAGTTTAAAAATTCTTCTGCCACCAATGCCATGAGATGGTTTTCAAACAATAAGGTTCAGACAGCTCACCGGTCACAGTTTCTTTTGTGGCACTTGGTAATGAGATACCTTTTTATAGGCATCAATTAAATCAGCTGATATTATTTTTCACTAAGTGGGAGGATTGCTTTCTAAATACATATAGATTTATATAGATATTCATATACATAGATCAGATATAAATATATTCTTCTAGATATTCAATTATAAAAATGCTGATGTTTGCAATAATTATTTCATCTGCCTTATAAACACAAAATGGGCATAAATATTGGGAAAAAAATGTAAAAAATTTAAATAAGTGGAAAAAAGTTCACTTCTAACATTAAAAATCTGAGGACAACATTTATATACCCAAAAAGATTTATTAAACCGTCTCTGAACTATTACCAAACTGGTACATTAAATATTCAAAACAATGGCAAAAAACATATTATACGCTGAAAAATGTATTTTGGTAATCAATTAAGTTTATGAATTGATGCACAGTTAGAACTTTTACCCATCCAAGCAGTACCCATCCAAAGCCGCAATAAGGGTGGTGGAGGCCCCTGGGCACAAATTGGTGGAAACCCTCCCCACAAAAGTTTTGAGAATGATACAAATGTTAATTTTTAGGAAAGTCTACTGCATCAGGTTTTATAATGGCAATTTGCATAAACTCCAGAATGTTATAAAAAGTGATCAGCTTAGCAGCAATTAATTACAAAGTCAATATTTGCCTAGAAAATGAACTTTTTCCCCCAAAACACATTCAACTTCATTGCAGGCGCCTTAAAAGGAGGAGCTAACATCGTTTCAGTGATTGCTCCAGTAACACAGGTGTGGGTGTTGATGAGGACAGGGTGTTGGAGAAGACAAGGTGAGCGATACCACCAGTCTTGTCTCATGCCACCTGTAAAGCATCCTGCAACCATTCATGTGTGGGGCGGCTTCTCAGCCAAGGGAATCGGCTCTCTCACAGTCTTGCCTAAAAACACATCCATGAATAAAGAATGGTACCAGAATGTCCTCCAAGAGCAACTTCTCCCAACCGTCCAAGAGCAGTTTGGTGATGAACAATGCCTTTTCCAGCATGATGGAGCACCTTGCCATAAAGCAAAGGTGATAACTAACTGGCTCAGGGAACAAAAAATAGAGATTTTGGGGGATATATAACGTATATAGCATATGATAGCCCCGCCGGTGCAAATTCGCAGCCCAATACATCAAGAGGCTTCTGCTAGCATTTGCGATTATTTCAGGGCCTCTGCGCCACTGGCGGTGCGCAGAGGTCCTGATAAATATCCCCCTTTGGGTCCATGGCCTGGAAACTCCCCAGATCTTAATCCCATTGAGAACTTGTGGTCAATCATCAAGAGACGGGTGGACAAACAAAAACCAACAAAAAATCCAAGCATTGATTGTGCAGGAGTGGACGGCTATCAGCCAGGATTTGGTCCAGAAGTTGATGGAGAGCTGCCAGGGAGAATTGCAGAGGTCCTGAAGAAGAAGGGACAACACTGCAAATATTGATATGCTGTATTAACTCATTCTAACTGTCAATAAAAGCTTTTGTTACTCATAATATGATTGCACTTGTATTTCTGTATGTGATAAAAACATCTGACAAACCAGAGGGCAACAGATCATGTGAAAATATAATACTTGTGTCATTCTCAAAACTTTTGGCCATGACTGTAAATGTTACTAGTAATATATACTACCGCCCAGTAATGAATATATACAGCTCCCCAGTAGCACATATATATATATATATACAGCACCACCCACAGTAACATATACACGTGGTCCCCTACTTAAGGATGCCCGACTTACAGATGACCCCTAGTTAAAGACAGACACCTAGTTAAAGATGGACCTTTTAGCCCCCTGTGACCTCTGGTGAAGCTCTGAATGTTTTACTATACTCCCAGACTGCAATTATCAGCTGTAAGGCGTCTGTAATGAAGCTCTATTGATAATCCATTTGTCTCATTACAGCACAAAATTTTGAAACTCCAATTGTCACTGGGGCAAAAAAAACTACAATTATAAAATATACAGTTTAATTTATGAACAAACCTATGGAACCTATTTTGTACGTAATATATATATATACAGTACAGGCCAAACGTTTGGACATACCTTCTCATTCAAAGAGTTTTCTGTATTTTCTTGAAAATTTAAATTGCAGATTCACACTGAAGACATCAACACTATGAATTAACAAATGGGGAATTATATACTTAACAAAAAAGTGTGAAACACCTGAAAATATGTCTTATATTCTAGCTTCTTCAAAGTAGTGACCTTTTGCTTTGATTACTGCTTTGCACACTCTTGGCTTCTCTTGCTGAGCTTCAAAAGGTAGCCACCAGAAAAGGTTTTCACATCACAGGTGCCCTGATAGGTTTAATAAGTGGGATTTCTTGCCTTATAAATTGGGTCGGGACCATGAGTTGTGTTGTGCTGAAGTCAAGTGGATACACAAGTGATTGTCCTACTGAATAGATTGTTAGAAAAACATAGTGAAGAAAAACAAGTGTCCAAGGTCATTCAGTCCAAAAAATTGGGAAACATTTGAAAGTGCCCCAAGTGCAGTTGCAAAAACCATCAAGCGCTACAAAGAAACTGGCGCACATAAGGACCGCCCCAGGAAAGGAAGACCAAGAGTCACCTCTGCTGCGGAGGATAAGTTCATTCTAGTCACCAACCTCAGAAATCACAGGGTAACAGCAGCTCAGATTAGAGACCAGGTCACTGCTGCACAGAGTCCTAGCAGCAGACACATCTCTACAACAACTGGTAAGAGGAGACTGTGTGCAGCGGCCTTCATGGTAAAATAGCTGCAAGGAAACCACTGCTAAGGACTAAGGAGTCCAAATTTGAGATCTTTGGTTCCAACCACGATGTCTTTGTACGCCGCAGAAAAGGTGAATGAATGGACCCTACATACCTGGTTCCCACCATGAAGCATGGAGGAGGAGGTGTGATGGTGTGTGTGAGGGGGGGGGGGGGGGGCTTTGCTGGTGACACTGTTAGGGATTTCTTCAATATTGAAGGTATACTGAACCAGCGGGGTTACCACAGCATCTTGTAGCGGCATGCTATTCTATCTGATTTGCGTTTAGTTGGACCATCATTTATTTTCAACAGGAGAATGACCCCAAACACACCCCCAGGCAGTATAAGGGCTCTGACCAAAAAAGAGAGTGATGAGGTGCTATGCCAGATGACCTGGCCTCCACAGTCACCAGACCTGAACCCAATCGAGATGGTTTGGGGTGAGCTGGACCGCAGAGTGAAGGCAAAAGGGCCATCAAGTGCTAAGCATCTCTGGGAACTCCTTCAAGACTGTTGGAAGACCATTTCAGGTGACTACCTCTTGAAGCTCATCAAAAGAATTCCAACAGTGTGCAAAGTAGTAATCAATGCAAAAGGTGGTTACTTTGAAGTAACTAATATATAGAACATAGTTTTAATGCCTTTAGTGTTAATCTACAATTTTTATAGACATGAAAATACAGAAAACTCTTTGAATAAAAAAAGTGTGTCCAAACACAAATATATACAGCGCCACCCCCAGTAACACATAGATATATACCCAGCCTCCTGCCCAGTAACACATAGTTATATACAGAGCCCCCTCCCCAATAATACATAGATGTATACACAGCTCCCCAATAATACATAGGTATATACATCCCCCCATAATACGTGGAAACTTACAAAGCATCCTAATAATATATAGATATATACACAACCATCACCAGAAATACATAGATATATTCACAACCTCCATCCCTCCCAGGAATATATACATATATACACCACTGTTGACACTCTCCAGTCCAAGCAGGAAGTAGTTACTGATGTAGCACTGAATCCTGGAAGAGACAGGTGACAGAGACTGTGGTTCCTTGACACTAAAACCCCATCCAGCTACCCCTAGTATGCTATGTCAGCTAAAACTTCTTCCTCCTGCATATAGCAGAACAGAGCAGACTGTAATCCCCTGCTCTCTTCTGCTGTGTTATGAACAATATCAGCCGTAGGTACCTGGCTGCTGCAGGTTTGGTATGATTATTCCAAACCTGCAGTTCAGGGTGGGGGGCCTCCCCTGTCTCCAAAGTGGTGGAGGTCCCGGATTGTACTCCCCAAGATCCCTCTCTATAATGCGGCCCTGATCCAAAGTAGCAAATGCTGCAAATACAAATGGTGCACAATCCACATCAAATTAAAGTTTTATGTGCTAAAAATGTATTATATAATCTGAAATGCTACTTTACTGCTGTAACCCTGAATCCTGGAACAGACCGATGACAGAGACTGTGGTTCCTTGAAACCCGGCTCCTGCTACCCCTGCCTATTGCGCGACCTACTCTAGGAAGTGGGTAGACTACTGGCTGATGTTACCTTCCTGTGCCAAAGTACAAAAGACAGAAATCAAGACATGAATCATCTCCTGAGTTAACTTCTTGGTCAACAATAAGAAGAATCCATAGTTTTGAACAGATATACATTCATGTATGCTGCTAAGGGCACCTATGATCGCTTCATGCTAATATAGGATCCATGTTTATCTCCATAGAAAAATGTGCCATCCTAAGCGTAGAGGGTTTCATGCATGTGTGCACTGCATATGGACACCTTTATTATGACCCTGTGATTGACTTTCAATCAGATTTGCTGGACTGCCTGCCTTGACCCTTGTAACCCAGTGACTTGCTCTTGAAATAGATATTATGTAGTGCATGTGTTGACCTTGTATAACTTTGATTTCATGATAATAACAGCAAATTTTAGTCAATTATTATACTATACACATATTCCATTTACCAAGACTGCTAAATATTAGAATTTCTGTATCTGATTATGAACTCTCTTGATCTACTAGAAAACATAAGATTATTTTTTTTCTTTTATGTAAGTCTTGGATTTTGAGACACATTCCCAGATTAATCAATCCTGGCTGCCATGGAAAAGATTTTCCTGTCTCGTGAACCACCTTAAAATTCTTGGAAGTCTGTAATCCTCTGTCAAATACACTTTGACCTAAATAGTAATTTATTTCCAGGATATTCTGTATGAGTTACTGTCTTGTTTAAAATTATTTCATCTATGTGTATTCCATACCAGTCACCCCTATGTCAAAGATTTCCTACTGGAGGAAATCAATGAAAGTAATAATATTTTATTAATATGAATAATTTTTTAATTTATATAGCACACACAGATTTTGCAGTGCTACACAAAGCTTTCCAAATTAGTCTCTGTCCCCATGGGGCTCACAATCTAATCAACCTATGTTTGGAGTGTGGGAGGAAACTGGAGGACCTGGAGGAAACCCACGCAATCATAGAGAGAACATACAAACTCTTTGCAGATGTTGACCTGGGTGGGACTTGAACCCAGGACCACAGCACTGAGTCACCATGTTGCCACACTTATTGGAAATTTTCAATTAAACTTGAAAATGTGTCTTTCAGGTGGTAAATGTCTTCTAAACCAATAAAAGTGTCTTGTATAGAAGCAGAAACAAATCAATGGAACAATGAGAGATATTCATCTTCTTGGCCTGTATGTTCACTGTGGAAAGTTGCAAGTCCTAGTTCTTCATTTGGAATCATAGGTGCTCTAGGCATGTGTGCTGGAATGGGGAGCACCGGGGCCACGGCTAGAAGTGTGTAGGAAAATGGTCAAATAACAGGAACAGAAACACAAGGTGAACACCTGAGGAAGCCTTGTTCCGTGATATTACACAAGGGACCCCCCCCCCCCCGTCTCGTCACTTTTTGACCCACCCAGGTTCCTCCCAGCTTGAGGTATACTTTATTTCTTTACTCTGCATGACTTGTGTGCTTTTACATCCTTTGATTGTCAGGTTCATCATATGAATCTTTGTCCTTGTTTATTTACTCAAGGGTGGACCATCATGATGTTTATCTAGCCCATAGCTGGCAGGACCATCTGTGACAGGGGGATTCTTGGGAGGTAGCCATACCGTCTCCCCCATTTGGATTATTTTTTGTAGCTTATTAGCTTTTTAACTTTATTTGATTCATTCACCCTTCCTTGTATTTGTAATTGTATATATATATATATATATATATATATATATATATATATATATATATTGATAAAATGGGTTGATTGAACCTCATTTAGGTATATATTATTAGTTAATTACTACTTACACATTGGGGGTCATTTACTAAGGGCTCCGTTTTCCGTTTTGCGCTGAATTCTAAAGGGATTTTCACGCACACGATCGGATTTCACGCAAAAGCAATCGGGGGCCGTGGCCGTCTGAAAACCCAATGGATTCGGAAAAAACGCGGAGTTTAAAAAACGCATTGTGTCGCAAAATCTATCACTCACATGCACCGGGGATAGGTTGGTGAACTCCGGCGGACTTCAGCGCAGCAGCGACACCTGGTGGACATCGGGTGCACGACCTTAGTGAATTGCCGGAAGACCCGAATCCTCATCGGAGAACACACCACTAGATCGCGACAGGACCGGGTACGTAAATTACCCCCATTGTGACATATCGATTAAGCTTTCTTTATGCTGAGCCACAAGGTTGTCAGAAGAAAGCTTCATTTAGAAGCAATACATAGCATAGTAGTAAGGAATAGATGGAACAGAATTTAAGTGAGAGTTTAATCAAACAGCAATCCAAATACTAAAGCATCCAAAAACTGCACACTGTACTGTGTAATAACATTAAGGATCAGCACACAGAACATCAGGATGAAATGCAGTGGGGTAACTTGAAGCTGATGGGCCCTGGTTCAAAGTCTGTGCCAGGCCCCAGACTATAATGTATGGTTTATAGTACTAGTCTCTTTCTCTAAAGAGAAAGTGCCACCTTATGAGCCCCCTGAACCTCTTGGGCCCAGTTGCGACCGCACCCTCTGCACCCCTTCAAGTTACTCCCCTGATGAAATGGCATCCTCCAAGCAAGAGCAATCCAATGCTACAGTAGCAGCAAGGTGCAGTTGTTCATAGGATTCAAGAGGACAACAATGTAGAAGAAAATAAGTAGTAGTAGCATGATAATCTTTTAACAAAGCATTAAGCATATTTAAAGGAAATCTACCAGCAAAGTCAAGTTATGATAAATCAGGGACAACTACTCAAAGATCAAGGCACTGAGACTGTCGTAATCATCTTTTTAATTTGTTATCCATGGCCTCTTTCCTTCTAAAATCAACTTTTATGCTAATGAGCCTGAAAGGCTACTGGAGCGTTTCCCTTAGACCCTCTGTGCTGAAGCTTCACAGGCTGTTACAGTGTGTAAGGAGCTGCGGCATGGAGGGGCTCTGAGAACAATAGCTTTTGAGGTTCATTAGCATCATTGTAAAAGTAGATTTTAGATGGAAGGAGGCCATGGATAACACATATAAGAAGATTACCACAGCCACGGTGTCTGGATCTATGAGTGTGTGTGTTATCATGATTGCGTCATCATGATTGACTTTGATTTGATTAGAGTAGATTTCATTTGCCTAAAATGTTCTTCAACCATTAACCATAAGGGTGGTTTCACCCTTGGCTTATGGACACATATAGATTGTTTTTCTCATCCTGGCTTCAGGAATCTAAGTGGCACTTGGTTTTCACCAGAGCCCGCCGCAAAGTGGGTTTGGAGTTGCTGCAGCGTGTTACCACCAGGTCGTTCCACACGTGCTACTTTTTCCTCAGTGGCTGTCAAGGCGAAGTACAAAGACGTTGAGCAGAACTGTAATGGAAGATGGGCAGGAGGTCAGGACGGGCAACACAGGATCAGAGTCGGGGGCATAGCAATAGCTCAGGACAGGCAGCAAAGGAACGTAGTCAGGGACGAAACCGTGGTGACAATGGGAATTCATCAAACAATCACAGAGCATAGGGAGAAGCTTTTCACTAAGGGAGAGGCTGGGTTATGAAGGATTCTGGGGTCGTCCAGCACCAATCAACTGTGCGCTGGCCCTTTAAATTCTCTGAAGCCAGCGCGCTTTAGGAGACGGGGACGCGCATGCACGATGCCAGAGCAGGAACAGTTAAGTGATGTGGACGCCATGCTGGAGCATGGAGAGGGGCACGGGTGAGCCCGCGATGTGAGACATGGGTCGTGGGAGCACCCTTGACAATGACTTACTGAAAATTTTTGTCAATGTGCTTTTTCTCACTTTTTCACTGATCAGTTTAGAATCTGTCTTTTTTTTTAGTTCAATGGCAACAACTGATCAGTGAAGGCCATTGGTAAATCACTGAAGCCAGGTTTCCACTGAAGCCATAGGCCAAAATGGATTCAGTGTAAAATCACTGATGTGAAAAAAGGCCAATGTGAAAGCACCCTGAGAGTGACATTGTGAAAAGTCTAAATATGGTAACACATGACACTCTATGTGACACCTATAGGAATGCATGGAGGAACTGCTATTTGGTCCACACCAAAAAGGCCATATAACAGAGAACGAAGTCCCTTCATACAATGGAAGGATAAGAGACAAGCAAATAATTCAGTAATAAAAGGGTTTGTAAGAAAGCTACTTCCTCTGCAATTAACCTCACCCCAAACATTTCCTGGGAATTCTTCTTTAAGTCCAAGAAGTATCACCACGTGGATATTCTAGGTAGTCAGCATTCTCAGAAATGAAAACCTTTCCAATCTGTGATATTTAGGTTGTTGTTTCTTCCCACAGTAGTCACGGATACTATCTGCAGATGATGCAGTTTAGAAGATAAGGTGAGTTATTACCAGTAAGCTGTGACATAATATCACTTCTTCTGTCAACCTGGTACTTTTAGACTAAACAGATTTAAACATATGTACATATTATGTGCATGTATTCTGTGTAATTTAACAGTCTGGTACAGAGACTTGGAATCCCAAAGCTCTGGATGATGCTGTCATTTTAATGGAAAACAGTATCCTTCAAGTATTCAAGAAATATGAAGAATAGAGGAGATGCAGCCAAAGTAATATTTCCAGTGCAGTTTTAAGGGAACCTGTCATCAGGAACTGACCTAAAACTACTACCAGCAGCAGAGGGTTCCATAAAAGGTATTTTATTTGTGGAGCGTTTTGGTATTTTATCCACTGAGACTTCGTACATTTTTGAAAAACATTTAGCCAAAAAAATTAGGTCTCGCAAAGTGACTTGAAACTGTAGCAGGTCTTGCAAAAGTAGGATTTTGTGTTTTTTTATGAAAATTTGAGAAATCGCACCTAAAGTTCAAAGCCCATAACATCCTACAAAAATGAGAGAATGCATAAAAAATCATGGAGACAAAGGGGCTCATTTACTAAGGGTCCACGGTGCGCTTTTTCGTCGGGTTTCCCGACGATTTCCGGGTTGTGCCACATTTAACAGGTGTTTTTGGCGCATGTGATCGGATTTTGGCGCATCGGCGCTGGCTTTCACGCGGCACAAATCGGGGGGCGGGCCGTCGGACGATCCGACGGATTTGGACAACGTGCGGCATTTAACATCGGAAATTGTGCCGCAGGACACGCACTTACATAAACCGGGAAGAAGGTGAACTTCGGCGGGCCTCAGCGGGGAAGCAATGGATGCAGGAAATCGGGCGCACGAGCTACGTGAATCCCTCCGGACTTCATCTTCGTCGGACCATCCGGATCTGGGATCGGCACAGCACCGGGTAAGTAAATTTGCCACATAAAGTAGACATTTTGTCAATGTTAGTTATCAAGTGTTTTTGCTGTTATGACTACGTATGCAAAAAGTAGAACATTTTCAATTTCAAAAATCAAGACTTTTTCCAAATTTTCACCAAATATGTTTTTTTCATAAATAAACGCAACACATACCAACAAAATTTTTCAAGTAACATGAAGTACAAAGTGTCATGAATAAACTATTTCAAAATCACTTGGATATGTTTAAGTGTTCCGAACTTATAACCACTTATAGTGACACAGGGCAGATTTGAAAAAATGGGCCGTGTCAGGAAGGTGAAAAGTGGCTTCGCGTTAAGGGGTTAAACTTACATCAGGTGAGTTGCATATAAATTTACAAACTGATTTTAACATTTCAGCCATGGAAAAGGAACCATTTAGGGATAAGGTCAATGCATTTCAACGATAGTATTTAATTTGGGTGGGTTAATTTTCTTTAACCAATGGACAAGTGGTGAGCTCTGTCACTTTTTCTTCCCGAAGGCCCAGATTTGTAGTGGAAGACCTTGAGGCTGTGAAAGATGCAATTTTTTTCCTTCTCAATTAAAGGTTATAATTCACTTTTTTGCTTTTAACATAAAGAAAGCACATATGTCGTGAAAGTTTTTTTATGGCTGTTGGAGAACAGATTTGAGGTCCTTTAAGGACTAATCTATTAATACCAGTGCTACGTCCTGAAAGCAATTAACCTAGAGCCAACGGGCACAATCATTCTGTATTAAAACACAGGTCATAAAATACAGCAGATGTCTGAACCTACTGAAATTGTGCTGTAGCACTTCTGTAATAAAGAACCCCTAATACAGACCCTGCTTTGTATTAACCATGGATATTCAAGGTATGAGGCAACTGTCCTTCAAGTGGTTGATTTTGTATCTAACCTTCCTTTAGGAAGAACTTGATGTAGATTATAAAATTAAGGAAGTTGTTTTGAAGGGCAGAAGTTGCAGGAAGTTGCTTTAAATCTAGCACCATGATGAAGGACTGTATGCAAATGAGCCTTAATGGAGCCTGGAGTCCCTCAAGCTCATTTGCATACAGTCTTTCATCCTGGTGGTAGGTGTCCCTTAACACTGCAAAGGCTTATTATACAGGTTGTTCATTGTCACTCACTGTTTACCTTCAATTTCTTCAATTTTTTGAAAGTAAGAGGGGGGGGGACAAATTCTGGTAGAATTAGTTTAAGGGGTAATCTGATTATAATCTACAAATACTTCAATAGACCGTACAGAGTTCTAATCTCATTATACCTAAGTCCTTTTACAATGACAAGGGGGCATTTTTCTAGGCCTACGTAGGGATTCTTCACTAGAAGAGCAGTGATACTATGGAACTCTCTAATAGTAATAGTTGGCTTATGTACAGGTTTAAATGTGGCCTGGACACCTTTCTGGAAATATTATATATGATTGGAACTAGATTTTGCAATACAAGATGTTGATCCAGAGTTTATCCATTAATTGCCAAATTTGGAGTCATAAAGGAATGTTCCCTACTATGGGACATTTGTTTTTTTTACATTCCTCTGGTTTAACAAAGTAGGATTATAGGTTGGACTTGATGGCCCTGAGTCTGTATTCCACATCATCTGCTACGATTCTATAAGAGGGATGAGTTAAAAAGGAAAAGACTTTCTTCTAAAAAACATATTACAAAATATATTATTTAATCTAATATTTGGTTGAACATACAAGGGCCACTTAACTATCTCATCCAGTAACGGAAGTTTTGTCTTTGTTGCAGGAAGACATTGACATATCCCACATATCATCCCATAGACCAGTGATGGCAAACCTTTTAGAGGCTGAGTGCCCAAACTACAACCAGGACCCACTTATTTATCGCAAAGTGCCAACACAGAAATTTAATTTGTGATTTATACTCCCTTGTCTGTCACAGTTTTCATTGATACCAGCCCCTGAGGACACCAATAAAGCAGAGAATAGTCCCAGGTAGCGCTGTCACTTTAAAATATCTCTGTGCACAGCAAGTCCTGGGCTGTCTGGGACTGCAGGAAGATACCTGAAGTCATCTCTGGTGATGGCCTGAGTGCCCACAGAAAGGGCTCAGAGTGCCACCTCTGGCACCAGTGCCATAGGTTAGCCATCACTGCCATAGACAATGTGCCGACTCTCTGTTTTGGCCGGCAAATCTGAGATGCAATTTCCATAAATAGGACTTGCACTTTAAATACCCTTTATGTTTATGACAGCAATTTAGCGACATATAAACTGCGTCTTAACTCATATGCCAGGAACTTAGTGAATTGTTAAGAGAATTATTTTCGTAAGATGATCTCATTGCTGGTAAAGGGATGCTTTATTTCCAAAAATACATATTTTATTGTAAATTTATGAATACCAGAAAGTAAGTCGGATGTGTGTTTGTAGTATATTCCTAATTTATCCATATTTACTAGTATAGCTGTAACACCATGGGTGGTAGATCAGCTAAGCCATTCTGAATTGAAAAGGTTACCCCCTCAACGAATATTGCATCACTGTTGTGTCCCCAAAATTTTATACTTTTATTATATAATTTTATAATTCACCTTGTACTGCATCCCCATTTAAATTAAAGATAATAATTCCTTTATTTATATAGCGCACACAGATTACACAGCACTGCACAGAGCTTGCCCAATCAGTCCCTGTCCCCATGGGGCTCACAATCTAATCAACCTACCAGTATGTTTTGCAGTGTGGGAGGAAACCGGAGGACCTGGAGGAAACCCACACAAACATGGAGAGAACATACAAACTTTTTGCAAATGTTGACCCTGGGACTTGAACCCAGGTCCCCAGAGCTGCAAGGCTGTAATGCTACCCACTCAGTCACCGTGCTGCCATTTTATAATCCCTCCCTCGCACAACTCCCATGTTGTATAAAGTCACACTTTGATGCTCCCTGCTTGTTTTTCCCACACTGGATAATGCAAAATCTTTTGCCTCTTCACTGTATAACTTAAGAAAGTGAGCACAAAGCAGGGGTGAAAAGTAGTCGTACATGACGAGGCATGACCACTGAAGGTGAAAAGTAAAAGCTGCCCACCACCACTTAGCTAGAATAAAAACACCAAACACAGCAGGATTTTTTGTTGGAATGGTGAGGGTCACAGCTTTATTAAAAACATCTTCAATACACTTCTGTAAAAGATAAAATAATTAATAACACCTAAAATAAATAGATACAAAAATTTTCTTTGGGGCAAAGTCCTTGGTAACCCAGATTCCGAGTGGCACCTTCAACATCAGATTTTGAAATATTGTATGTGACTCCCATATAGCGCACATTATTGGCCACACCAGCCGCAAATCAAACCAACTAAGCGTCGAATCATAAATCTAAATAGGCTCCTCAGGTGCCCTTTTCTGTTGCCAAGAACCCGCTTTACAAAAAACAAAAACCTATCTGACCTAAAACTGCCTTACCCTATACAGCGCATCCAAACTACTTGTATCCCTCCTTCCCACTACTCATATGAGACCTTGTGGTCTCGGAAACTGGCTGAGAACATGTAGGCGACCACAATATGCAGTCTGCTGCGAATTAATATATTGCTGATACAGCACACATACAGCTTGAAAAACCCTTTAAAGGGAACCTATCACCGGGTTTTACTAATTACATTCTAAGTTGCTAATCATACCTAGATCACCTGGGGTTTAGGCATCTAATTTTATACTGAAGTCAATCAAGGTGTAAGACAGGCAGACCGACACCGCATGTGACGACACCAGAAACTAGGCAATACCTCACTGGTTAACATGACGAATCATATGATTAGTCAAAAGGTGAATAATAAAAGATCAATAAAAGTACATTAAAATCTTGTTTGAAATATAAACATTTGTGGTATCTAGTGTATTGGGTAAATATCCAAAACTCTAGTTAATAATGCCTTTTTCCGATCACCTCCTCGGCTCGGACAGGGGACGAGTTCAATGGCAGTAACTGACATACTTGAAACTGAACCTGCGTGATTCACTTTCAGTTTTAAGTATGTAAGTTACTGCCATCTAAGGACTTAACCTACCTAAACCAAAAGAAAAAAATACAATGCATAAGTTATCAAACTGTAAAAAGTCCAGTGTACAGGATTTGTAAAAGTTCTCCCTATAGGAATCAAAAGCCAAAAAACATTTAAAGAGAGAATAGAGTCATAAAACCATCACAATCTTTATTACAAATGCCAATAGAGAATAAAATACAGTAATAACACAAGTCAAGCACCCAAATGGAGAATTAAGATACCCTACATGGGATACCACCCAGGCCAAGTGAAGGACCACCCCAAATAGTAAGAGCCAATCGAAAAATATATATATGGTAATGACTCCCACCTATACATATATCAATTGATTGCTGGGGCTTCCAGTGGCGGGCCGGAGTGAAGCACGAATTGTGGCACATGTTGAGAGTTATGATTGGTCCCACTTACCTTTGGTGATTGGTCTCCCCCTATACGCTCTTGAGATATATATATCTCAAGAGCGTATAGGGGGAGAAAATGAGATGTAAGCAGTATAAAAAATCAAGTAACCACAAATTGTGATATGTCACACTTACATCACAAAACAGGTAGAGCAGAAAATAGTAAACGGCTGGGGGGGTCCAACACGAGATGCGATACCCGATACGTGTTTCAGAGGAAACTCCTTTGTCAGGGGTATGGCGCTATGGCGGATGATTCGGATATATAAAGGTAAGTGGGACCAATCACAACTCTCAACTGACATGTGCCGCAATGCACGCTTCGCTCCGGCCCACCACCGGAAGCCCCAGCTACACAGCCGGAAGAATGGCCGGACCGAGGCGTGTCAGGGTACATAGCTCACATGACCCAATTGTCAAAGAAATGAATGCTGATTACTGACAGAAGAGGATGTGAGACCTATGGCAGTGAGAAAGTAACTATTGCTAGGGAAGAATGAGAATACCACGTATAAATGTGATAGCGTTACCTACCTGCGTTTTTTTTTTTTTTTTTTCATGTTGTTTCGTCCCAGATTTTGGATCTATCATCCATTTTATGCATGTTTATTAAAATAACATTAATCTAATCCTGGAGTGCTGGACACCATATTGCAAGTGTTGGATCTCTTTCTTTTTCCAAAGCATTATATTTATATGACTTTGGTGGAGATATTTTATAGGTAAACAAGAAAAATTTCACGTAAAAGAGGGAAATCTAAAACGGACATTTCATATCTGAGGGGACTAGTAGTTTAGTGAAATAAAACCTGGTAACAAGTTCCCTTTAAGTTTTTAATACCCAGTTTTTATTAGTATTTAAAATTTATTTGACAACACCTCACTAAATTCCGATGACGCATTCTTTTTTGATAAAGTAGATCTGGCCTAGCTCCTAGGTGCTTGAAATGATCTACTACTGTTTGTTGCAGGTCTGAGAAACAAGCTGGTTTTGGCTATGAAGAAGCTTAGAAGAGTTTTGTTTTTTCTAGTTGACGTCATCTGTCTCCATTTTGTTTTTTCGGTAGAGTAATATCATTGCCTTGGTTTATAAATTCCATTATAAATGGTGAAATATCCTGATGCTGAAGTGTTGGCATTGTGTAATATAAATTGTTACGGTACATATATTTGTGTGGTCTTATCATATCAGGTCTTATCAGAGAAATAAACCTCTTATATAGTTAATACAGTTGCAAAAGGACATGTCCATCAAGTTCAACCAAGGAAGGGAAGGGATTGGATGTGAAAGGGATTTGAGGGAACACAATTCTATATAATAATTTAACTATCAATGTTATTTTGATGTGAAAAGGCATCTAGACCCTTTTCGAAGCTCTCTTCTGTCCCTGCTGTGACCAGCTCTTGAGCTCAACTATTCAGATTAACACTAGATACAGTAAGACAGCCCTGTCACCTTGGTGATTACACCTTTTTTTCTTCAGAAGAAAGCGCCTCTTTGTATTTCGATGTAATTTAACCTGGAACAACATCTGACGTATTTTTTGTTTGGACCATATATATAAATTAATTGTGTCCCCCCTTAGCCCTCTTTTCTCTAGACTAAAAAATGTAATTCTTTTAACCATCCTCATAACTGAGACCCTCCATACTCCATTTTTGAGGCTATTCATTGTACCTTACCTAGCTCCAGGGGATCGTTCTTATGGACTGGTGCCCAGAACCGAATCACCGCGGTAGCTGATTGCAATTACTGGAACATTTTTAAAACTATCAATATTTTTAACATTTTCAGCGATTGTTCCATAATTAAATATTATATTCATTATAATTGATCCTGTCCCGCTTGTTTCCCTACAAGCGGGAAGAGTCTCTGAGGGCAGAGTCTGTGGACCCACTGGACCACCGCAGGGGTTGGTATGGGTACCGTGGTGGCGGCCAAGGAAATGAATGCAGGAAACAGTCACAACCTGAGATGACAGCAGTAACGCAGAGTAGCACTGGCAACGCTGGTATGGAATGAAGACACCGCTGGGCTGGAACCCTGGAAGGCTCGGCAGAAGCACAGGAAGGCAGGAGGTCACCACTGCGCTGGAACCCTGGACGGCACAGCAGGAGCACAGTCGTACGTGCATGGACCACAGGAGATGGAGCACAGGACTCAGACCAGAGGTTACGGACCACCAGACACGGACCACAGGATACAGACCACAGGATACGGACCACCGGACACGGACCACAGGATACGGACCACCGGACACGGACCACAGGATATGGACCACAGGATACGGACCACAAGATACTGACCACTGGACACGGACCACAGGCTACGGACCACCGGACACAGACCACAGGATATGGACCACAGGATACGGACCACAGGATATGGACCACCGGACACGGACCACAGGATAGGGACCACCGGACACGGACCAACAGACACGGACCACAGGATACGGACCACTGGACACGGACCGCAGGATACGGACCACCGGACACAGACCGCAGGATACGGACCACCGGATATACACAGGAATGGGACCTCGGGAAACACAAAGGAACGGAACCTCGGGATACACACAAGAACGGGACCTTGGGATAAAAACAGGAGGCTTTCACTTCACTTGGGAAGACCAAGGAGTGAAGGAAACTGCTGGGTTATATGGGAAACCCGGAAGTGACCACCATCAATGGGAAGGACGCTGGCCCTTTAAGTTCAGGGAAGAGAGCGTGCGCGCCCTAGGAGCGGGAGCGCGTGGCCTAAGGGCAGGAGGCGTGCAGCCTGCACACCGGGACCCGGAGCACAGACAGGAGCCAGGAGAGGTAAGTGAGGGCAGGGGGACGGGGTCCGGCAGGCAGCGGAGCACGGGTGTACCCACGATCCGAGACATGGATCGCGGGAGCACCCGTGACAGATCCTTTACCTAGTAGGCACTCCCTCCAAAACCAGTTATCATTTCTAATCCCTGCAGGATAGCCATTAGGAATAGCTTTTTTCCCGGCTTGTCAAGGCAGTAGCTGGCAGTTATTAGCCTACTGGGTCTCAAGATGAAATGGCTTTGATTGCTCTTTCGGAAGAATCTGAACAAAACTAAACTGAAGTTGGGCAGGAGTTTTGGACGCAGTTCCCTGTGTCCTGCAACTGGCGTTTTGACACTCAAGATGAATCAGCGGATCTCTACTTCTACTGATTGTGAATATACACCCGAGAGGTATTGTAGCTTATTGTTTTATTCTGTGTGTGGGATCAACGTTGGAAGCAGAAAGGACTTTGTTTTTATTTCTATTATAAATTAATTCTCTATTGTGTGTCATTTTGACACATGTAGTCTCTGGCAAAGTGGGGTGACTATGGCAATGTTTATTATAGTGTAGAGAGTTTTTTTAAATGTAAAATATTCATGTTTATTTCAAAATGTGCATTCATTTAAAACGTGTGTGTTTTTTTGCATTAAATGTCCCCTATGAGGTCATAAGAGACCCCTGGGGGACATTATCACAGTTTATTTTTAAATTTCTTACAAGTCTTTCACTATAATTGGGGCATCCATAACAGACCAAGTTCAGGAATGGCGCCTGTTGGGTTACCCTGGACCACCCTCTGACAGATCTCCGCCAACCACAACATTAGTAATTTTAGCTGCCACCACTAAATAAAGTGGACTTTTTCTTTTTGCGTTTTTCTTTTTGGAAGCTGGACAAAAACTTTTTCTTCATTGCTGTTTTTGCTTACTGGTTCCCCAACCCAGCTGTCCGTGCATCCACGCACTGCATAATCTACTATTTAGGTGAGCTGAACTAAAAAAACTTACATAGATTATGCCCAAATACAATATTACCCTTGCTAATAAATCAATTAATTTAGGTAATGTTTCGTCTTAGTTATGGAATCATTAGAACATAAGCTCTTTTTAAATTGAAGTTTAAATATAAAAAAGGACAGTGCTTACAAATAAAAATGGGTTATCATACAAAAAGGGTAACAATTAAACAGACAAATACATACAATATAAAAATAACAGTTTGATAAAGATAAAACTGATATAAACAGAATTTAATACATTTCAATACATAATAAGTCTTCTAGGGATCTCTGTTATGACACAAAGGAGACGTGATGTGTTTAAGATACCTGTGTCTTATGATATCTTGCCATGTGGGCATCCTATAAACTTGGTCTTACATCCATCTTTTCTCTCATGATGTCCCGCACACATACATACCAATCATGAGGATATTGGTACTAATATTTTGGGAGGTATTTAATTGCTTCCTGTTTCTGTTAAACACTTTTGTTTGTCTTCAACACAGTAACTGCAGAGATGTGGCTGGAGTTATTAGGCAAAGGTTTGTGGCCAAAATATGAATTATGCCACATGATGTATTTGATGTGTATGGCAAGAGGTCTTTTTTCTAGCTGTGAACATTACCTCTTGCTGACCTTGTTAATGGATGTAGTGAAAATCTCATCCACATGCCATTAATTTTGCGATAGGATCTTTGCTTTTGGGAAAGACTGGTTAATTGCCAAAGCATCCCGGTCCAGAGGACTTTTACTCCTAATTTTGAGATATTTTATCTTATTCTAAACCAAGTTGCAGAGGAAAACACTCACCTGTGGGGGCAAATGTTTGGGCAGAGCGGTATTAGGTCTGATCGGATCAAGCAGCTCTGCTTTATCCTTGCAGACCTAGCAATCACATGATCGCCATATTTATAGAACTGAAGCAGTGTTGGCTCCTGTATTTAATCAATAAAGCTACTTCAGTGCTGTGCAGTGAGGAAAGGATGAGGCAGAAGCAACATAGACTCAGAATCTGCACCACAAATTATTTTATTATTCATTATGAGGACCTCCACCAACCCTAATCTGGCCCTGTCCACTGGAGCCACTTGGTATCCCTGATTTAGCTGATATCTTAGTCCTGCCTGGTGTACAATTGCGACTGAAATGGGCGAAGACTATAGTTAGTGCACAGATGCAGAGCAGGAACCCCCATGGTCACTTCACTTTGCCACCATGGCATGAGGGGAAAAGTAATGTCAGTTTTCTGGCAAACAAGCCATGAAATAATTGCAATTCCTTGTCAACCTCCAGGAATTGTGATTATTTCATGGCTTGTTTGCTAGAAAACTGCCATTTCCTGACATATGTCCTGATAAATCTCCCACAAAGTTCTTTTTTTTTTAGTTATGACAACCAACAATATGTTTGGACTTGTTTTTCTGTCATCTTTCCAACTTCGCAAGTGTTTTAGTACTGTCAAATGTTCTAACAAACTCCCTATTATTTTTTTCTAATTTTTAAAGCAAGTTTTATCTAAGCAAAACATTAATGTTTTTCACCCACTCATGCTATTTTCAATATTTTACATGAAACACTATAAAAAGAATTTTATAGCCCTATCGTTTTACTGACCCATGGGATATGTGTGAAAACATTTCATAAAATTACATGAAGTAGAAAAAGAAAAATGTTTTTGCAAAATGTAGATGAAACCTATGAATAATAAAGGAAATATGCAACACTATGAAACTTTTTCTAACATCACTTGTGTGTAATTTGAATCAGTGCTCCTAGTGGTAAACTTATTATACCTCCCCCATAATGGGTCAGAAAGTCACATGCACAATAACATGTTCAGTCTGTAAAATCGGGAAACTTTTTACCCTCACAAGACAGGGAGGACAAAACGTAAGTGTGAACCATGCATCCCAATCCATTGTTATGATAGATTATGTAATAAACCTGGAGAAGATAAAAAAATAAATGATGTTCCCACTCATTTGGCTGCTAGAGTCTGGTCACAGGATGTTCTCTAATCTTATGTTGGCTGTTATTCACTATAACAAAGCTGTTTTTTTTTTTAATAAATTTCAGGTCAGAGAAAACACCTGGCTAATACTAGTGCTGAGCCAGCACCGGGGAACCTCGGAGCAAATTTCTGAAGGCCAAGAAGACAAGAAGCAGACGTTTTGTCACAATTCCGACTGCGACACCAACTAGTCATTAATGCCATGGTTATTAGACATAATTTTTATGTGGCCAGAGGTGTGTCTTAACTAGAGATGCTCGGGTACTCGTTATTCGAGACAAACTTTTCCCGATGCTCAAGTGCTCGTCTCGAATAACGAGCCCCATTGAAGTCAATGGGAGACTCGAGCATTTTTCAAGGGGACCAAGGCTCTGCACAGGGAAGCTTGGCCAAACACCTGGGAACCTCAGAAAAGGATGGAAACACCACGGAAATGGACAGGAAACAGCAGGGGCAGCATGCATGGATGCCTCTGAGGCTACTTAATCGCACCATTATGCCAAAATTATGGGCAACAGCATGGCCATGACAGAGTGACCGAATGAGGCTAGATAGCATCTAAAACATGCAATAATTGACCCTGACACTATAGGGGACGGCATGCAGAGGTAGCGGCAGCAGCGGCAGGCTAGAGAGTGTCATGGCGACATACCCTAAATGGACTCAGGCTTCACCAAAGGAGGTGAGCAAGAAGCGCTGAAATGATTTCCTATGTGAACAAAAGGTTGACGGTATATTTAGTCGATAACACAGCATGGTGGCGACATAGTGACCAAGTTCCATAACGTATCTGGTGAAACACCCGAAAAATGAGCCTGACACAGCTCTTTTGATAAGGGGACGACATGTGGAGGCAGCCATGGAGACGACTTCCATGATTAAGAGCGACAGTATGGGGCATTCATATTGCGCTGCTATGATTGCAACTCCAGGTCTCCAGCATGGCGGCGACAGATGGGCCGAGTTCCACTATGTATCTGGTGAAACAGCTGAAAATTCTGCCTGACACAGCTCGTTTGATAAGGGGATGATGTGCTGCATATCCTCTCGTGCTCCAGCGTCTGGGGTATAGAGAGTTGAAATGAGACATTGGTGGACGCTGTGGAGGATTGTGGAGGCAAAATGGACAGGAAACAGTAGGGGCAGCATGCATGGATGCCTCTGAGGCTGCCTAATCTTGGGATGGAGCTGGCGGTCCACTGCCAGGCAAGCTTTTGCCTGTCCAAGCCCCTGTCTCTCGGCTCCTCCCCGCCCAAAATGGGCCTGGGGGCCAGAAGCGTTTACTTTGAAAAAATTATAATTTTTAAAGCAGGCCGGGTCGTTTGACTATTTCACCTAGGAATAATGGAATAGCATAGTGGTTCTATTTTTAATTGTTTTGACGGAAATGGTTCCATGATTAAGAGCGACAGTATGGGGCATCCATATTGCGCTGCTATGATTGCAACTTCAGGTCTCCAGCATGGCGGCGACAGATGGGCCGAGTTCCACTATGTATCTGGTGAAACACCTGAAAATTCTGCCTGACACAGCTCGTTTGATAAGGGGACGATGTATGGAGGCAGTGAACTAGTAGTAGATTAAAGGTGCTGCAGTTAAAACTATGTTAGTTAGATCTTGGGATGGAGCTGCCGCTCCGCTGCCAGACGAGCTTTCGCCTATCCAAGCCCCTGTCTCGGCTACTCCCCAAACAGCACTTCTAAGAACCTTTTGTATAAGATCAAGTGTAGTAGCGTTCTTATAAGTTTGGGTTATAGCGGGTGAGGGGAATGTAAACAGATGCGCAAGAAGCGCTGAAATAATATCGGTAAATGATAAAAGTTTGCCAGTATATTTTGTGGATTACACAGCAGGGTGGCAACAAAGTTAACAAGTTTGATGTGGAAGCCATGAAAACAACCCAAAATTCTGCCTGACACAGCTCGTTTGATAAGGGGACCATGTATGGAGGCAGTGAACTAGCAGTAAATTAAAGGTGCTGCAGTTAAAACTATGTTAGTTGGATCTTGGGATGGAGCTGGCGCTCCGCTGCCAGGCGAGCTTTCGCCAATCCAAGCCCCTGTCTCTAGGCTACTCCCCAAACAGCACTTCTAAGAACCTTTTGTATAAGATCAAGTGTAGTAGCGTTCTTATAAGTTTGGGTTATAGTGGGTGAGGGGAATGTAAACAGATGCGCAAAAAGCGCTGAAATAATATCGGTAAATGATAAAAGTTTTCCAGTATATTCTGTGGATTACACAGCAGGGTGGCGACAAAGTTAACAAGTTTGATGTGGAAGCCATGAAAACAACCCAAAATTCTGCATGACACAGTTCGTTTGATAAGGAGACCATGTATGGAGGCAGCTATATGGACAACTTTTGGAGGCAGTTATGGCGATGACGTGTGGAGGTAGCAATGGAGACAACGTGTGGAGGCAGCTAAATAGACGACATGTGGAGGCTGATATGAAGACAATTTAATTTGGATAGTGCCTGTATGTGGCAGTCCAAAAAAGTTTTCAAACCAGAGGAGCAGGTAGGTGGTCCTCCAGAAAAATTAAATAAATTGAGTGCCTGTATGTGGCAGTCCAAAAAAGTTTTCAAACCAGAAGAGCAGGTAGGTGGTCCTCGAGAAAAATTAAATAGATTGAGTGCCTGTATGTGGCACTCCCAAAAATTGTTTAAAACAGAGGACCGGGTAGGTGGCCCTCCAGAAAATTTAAATACATAGAGTACTATAGCTAGAGCCAGTTGGCCCTGGCAAAAAATAGCAAGTTTCCTCTGCTTTAGTGTACAAAGAGGAGGAGAAGGAGGACAATGAGGAGGGGGAGTGCATACATTATTCAGGTTGAGCTTCTTTCACCTGGTGGAGAAGGAAAATCCAGAGAAATCCAGGCTTTATTCATCTTGATAAGCGTCAGCCTGTCAGCGCTGTCAGTCGACAGGCGTGTACGCTTATCGGTGATGATGCCACCAGCTTCATCAGCCACAGATCAGTCTGCGCCTTGATGCCCTGTAATAGCTCTTGGGCGTGTGCGTTTAATCTCCTAGGCTCACATTTGACACCGCCTGCGTTCGCTTAGCGACGGCACTGCTGCTGTGCCTAGAGCTAACCGACTGATGGCGCCATGCCCACGGATGGTAATCGGAGGAGGAGGTGGAGGAGGGGGTGGAGGAAGGCATGTAGGCCTTTGAGACATGACCGAGGTAGGCCCCGCAATCCTCGGCGTCGGCATTATATACCACCCCAGGGTCAGACTCGGTCCCAGCCTCCCTCAAGTTAACCAATGTGCCGTCACGATATATAGTGACCCCTGCCCGGCCGCACTCGTCCACGGTCCGTGGTCAGGTGGACCCTGTCATAAACGGCGTTGGTCAGGGTTAGTGGATATGTTCTCTGACATGCTTTGTGCAGGCTGGGACAAGCACATCGGAAAATAGTGGCGGCTGGGACCGAATAATGAGGGGCTCCGCCGCCATGAGGTTTGAAAGGCCTCGGTCTCTACCAGTCTATAGGGCAGCATCTCCGGCTAAGCAACTTGGAGATTGGGACGTTGAGGCTTGGGCGTGCTGGTGGGTTGCTGCTATACTTCCTTTTGCAGCTCCACGTCTGGGGTATGGAGAGCTGAACGCTGGTGGATGCTTGGGGCATTGTGGAGCGAAGATGGTTTTCGCACGGGAGGTGTTTGGGCCGGGGTCGGGCAGGGGCTGACTAGCAGATGACACAGGGAGAGACAGTGGTGTGCCGGCCGGAGGTGAATGGGATTGGTGCCATTGAGTGGGGTGTTTAGCAATCATATGCCTGCGCATACTGGTGGTAGTTAAGCTAGTAGTTGTGGAACCCCTGCTGATCCTGGTTTGGCACAGGTTGCACACCACAGTCCGTCGGTGTCCGTTGTTGCTTTAAAGAACCTAGAAAATCTAGCCCTCACCACGGGAGCTTGACTACTGGAAACATTTGGCGCTGATGCACCAGCTCTGGCCCTGCCTCTCCGTCTGGCCCCACCACTGCCTCTTACAACCTTTCTGCTATAGACTGCCTCCGTCTCAGAAGGCACTGTGTTCACCTACACGGCCTATCAACCCAGCTTGGGTCTGTCACCCATCATCCTCCGATCCCTCCAGATCCCCGTCTGCTCCCCCCCTCTGACTCTTGCCCAACACACTTCCCCACGCTTACCCACTTTGTCCGACTGTCTCCTCAATCGTCCTCCACACCCTCTTTACACACCTTACTGTCATCCACGTCATATGTCTCATCACCCCATACTGCGACCGGTGAAACCCTGGGCATCGGAAAAATTGCTCACAGCAACCGCGCAATTGGTTATTGACTGTGAGAAGGTCCAAAACAGTTCCTCAGAGTATGCCGTGTCAAAATGCCAAATTTTGCTGGAGGGGCAGACTGGGGGAAGGAGGCTGGATGGTGGTAGAGCTGGAGGAGTGCTGATTCGGTGACATGGGTGGACTGCGTGAGACTGACTGGTGGACAAAATGGCTAGAAGCATTGTCCGCAATCCACGACATCACTCTTCGCACTGTTCTGGCCTCCAACAGTGCTCTACCACGATCCCAGTAACTTGAGACATGATGAACCTAGGGAGTGTATCTCTGACGCGTTCCCCTGCTCCCTCATCAGCAGGTGGTGTCTCACCCCGCCCAGGACCACGGCCTCTGACCCTCGCAGTAGTTTGGACGCCCACTCCACACGCGACGCTTCGTTCCTCTAACACCCTAGCTCTCAGTTTAAAAACATTTTCCAAATTAAATGTAAACTTTAATTTTTTTTTTTTTGTGTTTTATTTTTTTATTTTTTTTTTAAACAAAACAGTATGCTATCCTATTGCTATTGCTATTTCTAACCTACACTGACATGACACAACTGGATTTTGTGCTGTGCCTGATGACTTTGATTTATAAAAAGAAATAAACTTAAAAAAAATAAATCAGCAGACTGTGCCTAATTCAAATCAAACCCCTAATAATTGTCCCACCTTCGGTGTGTTGAGGTGATATGTGTGTCACTAAGAGCTAAACACAACGGTCCAAGTCTCCCCAGCAATTCCTCACAATATTGTACAGCTCACTACTATGTCCAGCAAGTCCAGCCACAACAAACAAAAAAAGTAAAATATAACGCTATTGTGGCCTAGTAAGCCTTTGGGTTTCTCCTATGGCTATTTTGTCTAGCCTACACTGAAAGCAACACTGCTTTGCCAGATTACTTTGAGTTTATAAAAAGAAATAAACGTAAAAAACATAAATCAGCAGACTGTGCCTAATTCAAATCAACCCCTAATATTGTCCCACTTTGTGTTTAGGTGGATATGTGTGTCACTAAGAGCTAAACACAACGGTAGCAAGTCTCCCCAAATTACTCACAATATGGTACTGCTGCACTACTAATGGAGCAAGCCCAGCCGCACGCAACCAAAAAAAAGTAAATAAAACGTTATTGTAGCCCTAAGAAGGGCTTTGGGTCTATTCTAATAGAACACCCTAACGCTTTCCCTGACCAGCAGCAGCTCTCTCCCTAGCGGCATCCAGACAGAGAATGATCCAAGCAGCGCGGGCAGGGGCTAGTCTATTCCAGGGTCACCTGATCTGGCCAGCCAACCACTGCTATCGACATGTAAGGGTACCACGTCATGCTGGGTGGAGTGCCGAGTCTCATGGCTTGTGATTGGCTCTGTTTCTGGGCGCCAAAAATCACAACGGCGGGAGATGCCATTTCCTCGAGCGGGTGAAGTATTCGTCCGAGCAACGAGCAGTTTCGAGTACGCTAATGCTCGAACGAATATCAAGCTCGGACGAGTATGTTCGCTCATCTCTAGTCTTAACCTTTACATTGCCCAGAATCCACAGCAACAAATAGTTGTGGAATTTACTGTGGAAACTCAACCCCCTTCTGCTGCAACTTTTGCAGCACGTTGATGGGACATATAAATCCCATCTACTATGCTGTAACTGTAAATCAAAAGGATTTGGTAACAAAGATTACAGCCACATCCTTTGTGTCTATGGTCTAAGGCTCACTTCATATCTCTTTTATAATTCCATAAGACCTTTTTACCTAGGAAATCGATTGGCACCCACAGATGACGTTACAGTGGTGCAGTGTGTCGATGAGGTATATATACCGGCACTTAACATGTTGACTTCCATGATTGGTGCCGGCACTGATAACAGCAGTTTAGGTCAGGTTAATAGCAATGCAGACCCCTGCTCTGTATCGAGATGGTCAAGCCCATCCCTTGACAATCGTCAACATAAATATATGCCAATTGAAACTAATGGGCAGGACAGAAGGTCAGAACAGGAATGAATAAAAGTAATGTAAACTTAGTCTAATGCTGAAGATTTAAAGTTAATTTACCATCAAAATGTAGTTTGATAAACCAGGGGCATTCTCTCCCGCTGCTTCCTCAGCACTTGTGCAGTGAGCAATTCCTGCTGTAATCTCAGTGCTAAGAAAGCATGGGAGGAAGATGAGCCAATGTAACACCATTGTCTGTAAAGCTAGATCACAGAGGGGTGAATCCTTCAGTAGCATAATTTTAAGAGTTGATTTTAGAAGCAAGGAGGCAATGGATAACCAGAGTGGCCAAGAATACCAGAGTGGCTGGCTAGTGCGGCCTTGGGCACACTATAGTCACAGTGCTTGGTGTGTGCAAGAAATATGGAGGAAGAGTCTAATGCAGTGGTTTCTCCCTGAGGCAACCCCTGAGGTGTCTATAGGAAGAGTACCTGGGTGATGGATGGGGAAGCCCGTGCTGGTATGCAGCGTGTATCCAGGGATGAGACGGAGGCAACATTGTGCAAATCAACTTACAGTTCTTTATTCAACAGCAGGCAACGGCCAAAATGGGTAACAGCAGTTTCTTAAGCTGGAAGAGTCATGGAGAGTCAGTCCAGAGGAAAGGTGCATGCAGCCTGATAGTAGATGCAGGCTGGGTTGGTGCAATTGGAACTAAATCCATGGGCTGGAGCTGAAGTTTTGGCCTTAAGTCTCCAAAGACCTGAGGCACTAGAATTTCCTGGGATGAGGAGGCTGGCATGTTGGCCGGCTGGCCAGCAGGTGTTTATATACTCCCCTGCTAAGGTGGTAGCACCTCACCAATCACCTTCCAGCTTGCATAACAGAAACATCATTGGATAATTACACAATTAACTGTTGCCTTGCTAGGCAGTAGCTGCAGCTGCAATTACACAGCATTCTAGTTCTAGAAACTTCGTAGAGAGTTCATGACTCCCCCTAACAGTTCCTGACCTGAAGAGGGAACTATTCGCAACTACCAGCCTGCCTATGCAATGGCAGGGGTGTTGCACATGGTGCAATTGAAAGGGACCCATTCTGATGCCAAATGAGGAACACCCCACAAACCTGTCTGTGTGAATAGGGCCAAAACCAGACTCATTCTTTTTATGGAGATAACCTTTGCAGAAATTCTTAAAGGCACAGTCTGCAAGGGATTCTGAGTAAGGAATATGCAAAGAACTGTTCCAGGGTAGGAAAAGGAAAACTATGCTTCCTTTAAGGGATTTATCCATGGAAGAAAATTCTTAAATTTCAATCCCCTCGAGGTAGTAACACAATAAAGATCACTTTTAACCATTTACTTTACAATGTTACTCAGTTTTATTCCTGTTTTAGCTCCTATAACTCAGTGATGGTCAGTGAAGATTCCAGAGTGTGGACAGAGACTCTCTAAGCAAACACATTGGGGCACATTTACTTACCTGGGCCCTGCGCGATCCCCGATCTGGACTGTCTGACGCGGATGAACTCTGCCGCGATTCATGAAGATCGAACACCCGATTTCCTGCCGGAGTTTACCTCCTTCTTCCTGATGCATATAAGTGCATGGCTTGCGGCTCAAATTTAAATGTTAAATCCCGTGTGTAGTCCGCATCCGTCGGATTGTCAGACTGCCCGTCCCCCGATTTGTGAAAGCCGGCGCGATTGTGACAAAAAACAATCACGTGTGACACAATCCCTGGCGCAATCCCTGAAAAGTCGGGAAAACCGATGAAAATGCAGCCGCAGGACCCTTAGTAAATAAGCCCCATTATGATCCATCTAGTTTTTTGAGCTGAAAATGTGGTTAGATTATCAGGGTACAAGGTTTATATACACCTTTATTTACTTTTTGAAAATAGTGCTAGTATCTGACACATAGAAAGAGAGATAAAACAGATCAGAGAGGATGAGATCCATGAGATGCATATTACATACAATGACACTCTCCAGCTCTTGCTACATCTCAGCTACACGCACACTGTTAGGATTGAAGACAGCAGAGAAGACTTCAGCTCTACAGTGTCAGACAGAATGTAAGATGGCTGCCAACCCTAAAGCAGAAGATACAATTTCGGAAACCAGGGACAACTGAAATTGTGTACACCAGGACTGATAGAGACAGGTTGGAATTATATCTGTGAAATAATGTATTTTTGTTAATAGAAATGAGTTAGAGAATGTGTTATTTTATTATCCTGAGTGCATACAAGAAACTTGTCTTTGTGGGAATACCACTTTAAATAATCAATGTCTGAAACATGTTTATGCAAAAGAAAATGTTAATTCTCACCGTTTGTACTCTCAGTTCTCCTGTACTAGAATTTCTAATATTTGGCAAGAGTCCTGTTAAATAGCTGTGTCTCAATCACTGAGTCTTGACAAAGACCCCTGTGTGGGTCAAAATGGAGCACTCATGTGTAAGTTCTGGGATTTTTCCTGCACTATCTTTCCTGTTACTATCTTTTATTTTTGAATATTCTGGTTTTTGGACGGTCATGATGGGAGTAGGATTTGATTTTAATGGACCTCTTATGAATCTTTTAGCTTTCTTTATTGCTAAATATCAATCCCTAACTCTGCCTGTCTTATGATCTCGAGGTCCTGTTCGATCTCTGTCTCAGTCCCATGTGTATTCTTCTGCTGTATCTGTTCCCCTTTCTCCGTCCTTCTTATCTGACTTCAGTGGTTTTGACCCCAGGCTTTGTCCCACCCTTCTCAATCTTTTCCTTCTCTTTCCTTTGCTACTGTAAAAATTCTGCTGTTGACCTTAGCAATGAAACAGAACTCAAAGGGGGAAAAGTTCACGTGAGCCCACAAAACTTATAATAACTTTTAAAACAACTTTTGGAAAATAGTACAGAGTACCAAGTTCCACCCAACCAATATAAAATGTGTAGGGGGATATATTAAAAAAACATGATCCAATGTATTACATAGATGTTGCCATTCAGACATGACTAAGACTCTGTCAAAAATGTGGATGATCGTGACTGAAAGTAATGTGTGACTCATATATTTTATGCTGTAATATGCAAAAAATAGAGGATAAAGCTGATCACTGAACACTACAAGCATCTGGTCAGGAAAAGTAGAATATTTAGCTGTTTGGGGGTTACAGGGTATACTGTTTACATTGTCAACATATCTGAATTTCCAACCAAATGTTCTTCAAGTGAATTACTGCAAAAATCTGTCTCAAACTATCTGACATGACTATGTAGTTGGAAATCTGACTACCAATCATGTACAGGCAGTCCCTGACTTGAGGGCACCAGACTTACAGACAGCCTCTCTGCCCACTGTGACTTCTGGTGAAGCTCTCTGAAATTAATTTTGTCTGGAGTTGCAATTATAGCAGTTCCAACTTACATACAAATTCAACTTAAGTACAAGAAGCTATCTTGTTTGTAACCTGGGGATTGCCAGTACTAATGAACTACTCTATACCATTGTAGATTGTCTATAGATCATTTGTACACTTTTACAGATTAGTGACCGGAGGGATTTGTGATACAATTTTATTTAGTCAATTTATTAATATGTATAACAGAAGAACAATCCAGAATTCTGAGAAAAGGGTGATTCAGAATTGTTATTTCACTGAGAATAGAAGTATCTACTACATCAGATAGGTGTGATATCCATTTTTGTTCTGTGACAACATATGGTCGGAGCTGCAGCCTCCTGTGCAGTCTGAAAGTTGAAAATAATCAATATTTATACACTGCACATGGTTCTAGTGCTGTATTTATGTACTGAGCTTGGTTCTGGGGCTGCATCTATATACTGAGATTGGTTCTAGTGCTGTATTTATGTACTGAGCTTGGTTCTGGGGGTATCTATATACTGAGTGTCAGGATCAGGGGTAGCGGACGCACTGAACCACCGCAAGAGATCATGTAAGACTACACCTGGGAGCATAGTCTAAGTGGTAGCCGGTTTTCACCAGACCCCGCCGCAGTGGGTTGGACTTGCTGTGGCTGAATAGCACCAGTTCACTCCACAGGTGTGACTTTGCTCGTGGTGGTGGTCAAGGAGAGGTACAGAATTGTAAGGCTGAGACAGAGTTGTGGACAGGCTGGAGGTCAGGATAGGTGGCATGGGACAGAATCCTCAATTGCAGGCACGCGCGCCGTAGGAGACAGAGACCGCTGCTGGAACAAGGGAAGGTAAGAGCTGCCGACAGGTGCACCTGCGACTCGGGATGTGGGTCACAGGAGCACCCGTGACACTAAGCTGGGTTCTAGTGCTGTATTTATGTACTCAGCTTGATTCTGGTGCTGCATCTATATACTGAGCTGGGTTCGAGTGCTGTATGTATGTACTGAGCTTGGTTCTGGCACTGCATCTATATACTGAGCTGGGTTCTAGTGCTGTATTTATGTACCTAGCTTGGTTCTGGTGCTGCATCTATATACTGAGCTGGGTTCTAGTGCTGTATTTATGTACTGAGCTTGGTTCTGGTGCTGCATCTATATACTGAGCTGGGTTCTAGTGCTGTATTTACGTACAAAGCTTGAATCTGGTGCTATATTTATATACTTGGTTCTAATACTGCATTAATGTACAGGGCTTGGTTTCTGTGCTGTAAGTGCATAGGTTCTGGTGCTATATTTACATGCACAACTTGGTTTTGATGCTGTATTTATGCTTTAAGCTTAGTTATAGACTATTTATGTTCTGGCCATTGTTTTGGCAAATGTATTTAAATATAGAAATGTGAACACAGCACACCTTATGGAACTAACGTTTGGAAGCGTGTAACTTGAAGTGGAAAAATAGAGGGGATGTTCACTTTAGATGGTTGTGAAAAACTGATATGGGTGGTTATGACAACAGACAAGGGATCATGGTAAAAGGGACATATAAATATAGGACCAGGACCAATCTCTGCCCCTATATACAGCACTAGAATCCAGCTCAGTACATAGATGCAGCACCAGAACCAAGTTTAGTACATAAATTCAGTAGTAGACCCAAGCAAAGTATATAGTAATAGTATTATCAACCTGAAGACTGAACAAGACAGTGCAGCCATGATCATATGTTAAAACTCATTCAATGAACCATCCAGCTTATGTTTTCATTTTCACAGTGTACCTATCACCAGGAATATCATTTTAGCTGGTGACAGGCTCCAGTAGCCTATGATATGCTGAATTTAGCCTTGTCAGCCTTCTGAATCTGGTCACTGCTTTGTAAAACTTTATTTCACATTACCTGGTTCCTTGTCAGCAGCGTGTTGTGAGTCCCCAAAAGGGGCAGCTGCAGCCTCTGGGTGCCTGTGTCAGCCTCCTCTCATCCATATTCATGCAGCTCCATCCCTGCTCCTCTCTTCCTGTCATCTGCATTAAGCAGACAGGGGTCGTGTGGAATAGAGGAAGAGGAAACATGAGGAAACACAAGGACACAGAGGCTGCAGCAACCCTTTCCTGGGACTCATCACATACTGCTGACAGGGAGCCAGATCATGTGAATAAAGTACTGAAATGATTCAGAATGTTGACAAAGGCATTTTGCATAGAAAAGGCTATTGGAACCTGTCATGGGCTAAAAATAACTTTCCTGATGACAGGTCCACATTAAAGAGCAGGGATTAAAATGAGAAAAAGATATACTGAATATTTTCATATAGAAGTACATGAATCTGCAGTAGGGAACAGAAGGTGAAAAATTTATATTGGATCTGGATCTGTCATCATAAAAGTTCACAGCAACAAAGAGAAACTATTTTATAAGAGAAATAATTATATTTAACAAATTCATAGCGAGAGAGGAAAATTACTCTATAAAAGAAATAATAAAACATATGAATATAACAGATACTATAAATTTTAACAATTATTGACTTCAGTATCTCTCATATATTCTACTCTAGAGGGAGACAAACACTGAAACAGGCCTAATCCAGGGGAACTCTGTTAGTCTTGTACAATTTGAGGCATAATAAACACAAAGTGGGAGATTTATCATTAGGCGACTCCTTGTGATAGTTCTATGATTGACTTTGGAGCTCCGCTGCTTATCAGATTCATTAAAGTGGCATTGGCCCTTTAATAAATCTCTCTGGGTTTAAAAAAATAAAAAATGATCGCAAGTAGAGTAAAATAATCGCAACAGCACATATACCAGGAGGGGAGTGGAGTGACCTTGTGACTTTTTGTGATTGTTTAATAAAATCGCAAATCATAACCTGGCATTGAACGGTGGTGCACTAGCAGTTGTTCTATGTTTAAAGGACATATACCACCAGGATGAAAGCCTTATGCAAATGAGCCTGAGGGGCTCCAGGCACCATTAACACCCATTGACCCTGGAGCTCCTCAGGCTCATTTGCATACAGTCCTTCATCCTGGTGGTAGATGCCTTTTAAGGCACTATTCCTGTGTGGCGTGAAAAGGTCCTTGCGATTTTCTTGCCATTTTTTACATCCTTTTTCATCGTTTTATGCTCTCTGGTTTCCATTGCATCAGGTGACCAGTTTACTCATCCCTGGACAGTGCTTGAGTACCGTCATTCCAAGGGTTGCAATATGGTTGAGGCTACTGGATAGCGCCACATGGCAAAGTTGTTGGGTCGGCTGGAAGTTCCCCTAATAGGTGGTTTACCTATTTTTGTCTCTGTAGCTTTATTTAAGTGTCTAGCACCTTGTCCTGGGTGTGTAAACCCTCATCCCTTTGATGATATGTGGTCAAGATTTATCAAAAGTAGTGCAGTCTATACTATGTGCAGTTTGCATTGCGGCTGTGCAGGGTGCTCCAGATTGATGAAAACTGGCGCACAATCCTCATGAATCTGACGCCCCCTTCACTGCTCTGGAAGTACACTTTGCGTAGACAGAATTGTGGAGCACATCTGTAGTAAATGTGGCGCAAACTCAACACTAACCCAGACTAAGCACTAACACGCCCGTTTAGGAGCACATTTTTTCTGTCTTGTCAGACACAACTGTGCAAGCAGTTACATGTGCAAGCAGAAGACTTTATTTTAAGTGCAAAGTCAGACAGAAAACTGGCACAAACACTAAATGTGGGCCAATGTCTCTTATATTTGACACCCTCGCAAACAAATTCCTATGTTGGTTATCGGAGAGACAGATGATGTTAAGATGACCTACATCCACCAGTGGGAGAAAGACCTGAACACCTCCTTCATAGACGGCCAAGAAAAGGCATTTTCGACACTTTATTCTGCCCATGAGACAAGTTATCCAACTTCTATGGAGAACCCGGATCCCATTTGCAATGGGTGGAGACCCTCAACCATATAATTGGAATAGAGGAGCTCTGGGCTTTTTGGGTGGCTGCTGCTGACCCAACCGGTATCCGTAGATTGTTGTATGTAAAGGTGCATCCCACTCTCCACCCAGGGCTTTCTCTTTGTCTTTCACTTTTCTTTCTCTTTGCCCTCTGATACATTTTGTGTCTTGCCCAAGTTGGGGCTCTGTTGTTCCTCCTGCTTTTCTGCTGCATATGGATTGATTGAGTGACCCCCTTTTAGTGCCACACTCAAGCCAATTTTGTCTTGCCTTATGCACAATGTCATAAAAAGGTAAACCTAAAAAAATATATATATATTTTCATCCTTTTGATGTCGCGAGTGGTGCTGCACACTTTCCATTTTTGCCATGAAAATTCATCAGAAGACATTAAATAGAGACCGGTCTGCAAATATAATTGTAGCTTTAGATGTCTGGGTTCTGTTCTGCAAAAAGTTTAGGGATCCTGTTAATTTTTAACACAATGGCAGTTCAATAGGGCTCACCAGGGGATATCAAGAGGGCTAGAACATCTCTAGGTTTTGCCAAGATTTTCAGATAGGTGAAGATCTCAACTCTGGACCAATACTAAGAATAAAAAGACATATAGCACTCGCCAAGAAAAACAAAAAGGACACAGTTTTACCTGTTCTTATAAGGACTTTCCCAAATCTGGTCCGAATATTCAAAGACTTTAATGAAATCCAGGAAACAGACTTTAAAGTTCTCCCTCGTTTCACACTCCAGTGCATGGAACAAAGATGTTTCCCGTCATCTCACCACTACACTGGAGATGCAGGACACATATTTCTTTTGAAATTGCTCAAACTCTGATAATATTTTTGACATTTAGTCAGAACGTCTTCAGTTTCTGCCCACAATAAACCAGATGGCTCGTGTCTTTCGATGATGGCATATAATAGAATCTGCCCGTTCCCGATGTTAAAGTATTTGTACTGGATTAATTATCACCTATTGCTCAATGCAAAACTACATGAGTCAATGATGGGAAATCTAAAATCTTTAAATGTGTTTGGGAGGCCGTAAACTGTATATTTTCTGTATATTAGTTTCCAACTAGGGGATGGTGATATTTTCAGTTGGTAAACACTCATCTGCTCTCTCGATCTGTCAATGTTTAATGAGCTGTCTGCACAGTATGACAATGAACATCTCGTACAACAAACACCACTCAACCCGTGGTGGAAACACGCAGCGTGGCTACATCCTCCCCCTCAGGGAGCAATATAAACAAGTGGATCTTAACTGAAGCACACATCGATGTAAATGTTAATTATCATGCACACTCAGATAAAAGGACAAACATATGTAGTGCAAGTCCGGAACAGACATTTTCCATTAATGTTTACAAGCTTTACAAATCCCAAAAACACAACTCCCCCCATAACAACAGCAATAACAAGCATTAGTCAACTCAATGGGGCAGTGTTCTAGCTGTATGGGATAAATGTCTATTCATGAGGCTTTGAAACCACTTTTTCCAACATTTGTGTCTGGAAAAGTCAACAGGGTTTAGGACCCCCCTACTCTGTGATTTATTCATGAAGATTTTCCAACACTTTTCTGGACGGAATCAGCACCCAATTCATTCATGCTCTCTGATAATAAAATGGTCACACTTTGCCCTAAAGGAAGGGCGGGTCCATCATACCATTTGTAGGGTGGGTTAGTAATTATAAATCTTACTGAATGAATAGAGATCATTCTGGAACAAATTATAGAAAATAGCACATATGATAATTCAATTTGCAAAACAGAAAAAGGAAATGTTGTACACACAGCATGTAGATATGTTGTACTTTATTTGGTAAAATGAAGACCATTCAATAGTCTAATAATCTGATCTAATTTTATTACAGCAATGACTAAAACTAATAATCTGTTTATATTCCATTGGTACCTGACAATAAAAGGAAGTTGAGCAGCAGTAACTAAATATTTACACCAATAAGTTATTGGCTATTGTTCAAATCGTTCCTCTTATATCAGGGCTATATACAAAATATGGTACGGCTTAAAGGAGTTTTCCCAGGAAACAAGATAGGGCCTAACTTCCTGATTGGTTTTGGGTCTCAGTGATGAGAACCCCCACAGATCACAAGAACAGAGGATCCAATGGGCCTGAGGTACCTCTGTTGGAACCCTCATTGCTCCCCGAGATGATCGGAGCAGATAGCCACATGTCCGTTGTGCTCCATTCTTCTCTATGGAGCTTTCGGAGATTGTCTTATGCCCCTTTATTAAGAAGGCCACCTTACTGTAACTTTTCCTTTAAACGCACCTTCTTTTCTTCAGAAACCAATAGTTCTTGAGATGTTGCAGATCTTTGCCCATTGCTTTCATCACCTATGCCCAGCGGTTTCTTTGCTATCCTCCACCGGTTTACCCTGTCCCTGAAGTAGCTGTCTTCTTTGAGACTTTATTTGAGCCCCTTGCCCAGTCTATAAGACAAGATCCAGATATCAAGGGGATTAAAAGCAAAGGGTCAGAGCATAAAATAGGTTTATATGCTAACGATGTAATTATTACTTGTTTAGACCCACTAACATCCTTAAAAGCTGTAAGAGCAACGGTTGAAAAATACTCCTGCCTATCATACTATAAAATAAATGAAACTAAAAGTAGTATCTTTGTAATAAATGAAACAAGTGAACTCAAAGACAGGATTAGTTCGGAATTTGTTTTTGAGTGGGCACAAACTGGTATGGTATATTTGGGAATTAGATTAGAACCCACATTGGAATCAATTATCAATATGAACAGCTCTAATGTAGCTGATACATTAAAAATACTGGTTAAGAAACTACCTCATACTTTATCATGGTTGGAAAGAATAAATGCTATTAAAAGTAATTTACTTCTAAAAATACTTTATTATCTTCGCTGCATTCCCCTACTATTCCCTAAAAGTCTGATTAAGAAAATGCAATATATCTTGTCACAATTTGTGTGGAATAACAATCCCCCAAGAGTTTCTAGACAAACACTATGGGGCAGATTTACTTACCCGGCCCATTCGCGATCCAGCGGCGCGTTCTCTGCGGTGGATTTGGGTCTTCCGGCGATTCACTGAGGCAGTTCCTCCGCCGTCCACCAGGTGGCGCTGCTGCGCTGAAGAGCATCAGAACACACTCAAGTTCACCGGCCTATTCCTAGTGAAGGTAAGTGCAAGCTCCGCGACACATTTTTTTTTAAAATGCGGCGGTTTCTCCGAATCCATTGGGTTTTCGTTCGGCCACGTGCCGATGCGACACAATCTGATCGCGTGCGCCAAGATCCCGGGGCAATTCAGGGTAAATCAGCACAAATCGGAAATATTCGGGAAACACGTCGGGAAAACGTGAATCGGGCCCTTAGTAAATGACCCCCTATATGTAGGTAGATGGTGGGGTGGGGCAGGCTTTCCCAATATACTAACATACCATCAGGCAGTAATCTTAGAGACCTGCAAAAAATGTTGGTTAGATAGCCCCGCAGAGAATTGGATGCAGATAGAGGCGGATTATGCAGGATATGAGCAACTAAAAGATTTGCTTATATTTACCAACTTAGATATAAGAGGAAAAAAAAATTAAGAAAAAGAGATGATATCAAACTTCTTGATACCACCAGAGCTATGATTAATGTATGGTAGGAACTCTGTAAAAAATATCATGGAAGCAGAAAACAACTAATTTTGGAATCATCAGATATAACATTGTTAAGCAGATATATAACTAACTTAAACTTAAATAATTGGCAAAGACAAGGTATGTCCACATTAGCAGACATGTGGACAGAAAAAGGTATAAGTCCATTCGAAGTCATAATAGAGAAGTTTCACATCCCCCCATCAGAATTCCTGTGTGTGGAGACGGTGTGGACATAAAGCAAGCCTACTTCATATACTTTGGCTCAAGCTAAATACGTATTGGCTAGGTGTTGCCAAAATTATAGAACTAGTAATTAAAAAGCCTTTTACATTATTCCAGAGTTGGCAATACTAAATATTATGACAAGAAATTCAACAAAAAAAATAGGTGAATATAGCTGGGTAATCAATAAAATATTGACTGCTGCCAGAGTTATATTCATTAGAAAATGGAAGGCGGAAGTTACCTTAACTATAGATGAGGTTATATCTCTAGTTAATTCTACATGGAGAACGGAACAATGTCTGTGGGAACAAGATATTATAAATATAAAGAATCTAGACGACCTGTGGAACCCCTGGCCAGGTTATGAAAAGATTATTATGTAATTGCTTAGTGGTAATAGAATATCTGTCAACTTCTATTTCTTTTTTACCTTCTTTTCTCTGTCCTTTTTTTCTTTTTCTCTTCTCATCTTCTTTTGGTTTTTTATATCCTCTTCATCTACTACTCTCTAGGTGAATTGAACATAGAAGGTAGATTATATAGTACACCATAATGGAAAGCAACTGGTGCTTTTCCTTTTTTTTGTAGATTGGTAATGGTATTGTGCATATTGGTATATTTGTTTTGTATATGATTATTTTTGCCAATAAAAATTTGTTAAAAAAAAAAAGAAGAAAGATTCATAAATTCTTAACTTTACTAAACCAATTCCAATTTTAGCCCATGACAAACTAAATAATAATAATACCATCATACTGTTCCCGAATAATGATACTACCATACTTCAAACAAATAAAACTACCGCAAGACCAATATCCCAAACAATAGCGCTACAATGACCAAATGATCCCTCTAAACTGCAACCCACAGCATCCCCACAACACAAAGGCAAGAAACCAACATTCTGAGAATGAACACAAGACTCTAAACACAGACCAGTATTACCAATAATGTCACAAATATAAACTCCATTTATTGAGACTCTTTACTGCCATATTGTTATAAAACAAACACCACAATGGAAAGGACAATATCTAGAGATGAGCGAACATACTCGTCCGAGCTTGATGATCGTTCGAGCATTAGCGTACTCGAAACTGCTCGTTGCTGGCATAGATTCAACAAGGTGCTGGAAGCATTCCTCAGAGATTTTGGTCCATATTGACATGATGTCATCACACAGTTGCCGCAGATTTGTCGGCTGCACATCCATGATGCGAATCTCCCGTTCCACCACATCCCAAAGATACTCTATTGGATTAAGATCTGGTGACTGTGGAGGTCATTTGAGTACAGTGAACTCATTGTCATGTTCAAGAAACCAGTCTGAGATGATTCCAGCTTTATGACATGGCGCATTATCCTGCTGAAAGTAGCCATCAGATGTTGGGTACATTGTGGTCATAAAGGGATGGACATGGTCAGCAACAATACTCAGGTAGGCTGTGGCGTTGCAACGATGCTCAATTGGTACCAAGGGGCCCAAAGAGTGCCAAGAAAATATTCCCCACACCATGACACCACCACCACCAGCCTGAACTGTTGATACAAGGCAGGATGGATCCATGCTTTCATGTTGTTGACGCCAAATTCTGACCCTACCATCCGAATGACGCAGCAGAAATCGAGACTCATCAGACCAGGCAACATTTTTCCAATCTTCTACTGTCCAATTTCGATGAGCTTGTGCAAATTGTAGCCTCAGTTTCCTGTTCTTAGCTGAAAGGAGTGGCACCCGGTGTGGTCTTCTGCTGCTGTAGCCCATCTGCCTCAAAGTTCGACGTACTGTGCATTCAGAGATGCTCTTCTGCCTACCTTGGTTGTAACGGGTGGCAATTTGAGTCCCTGTTGCCTTTCTATCAGCTCAAACCAGTCTGCCCATTCTCCTCTGACCTCTGGCATCAACAAGGCATTTCCACCCACAGAACTGCCGCTCACTGGATGTTTTTTCTTTTTCGGACCATTTTCTGTAAACCCTAGAGATGGTTGTGCGTTAAAATCCCAGTAGATCAGCAGTTTCTGAAATACTCAGACCAGCCCTTCTGGCACCAACAACCATGCCACGTTCAAAGGCACTCAAATCACCTTTCTTCCCCATACTGATGCTCGGTTTGAACTGCAGGAGATTGTCTTGACCATGTCTACATGCCTAAATGCACTGAGTTGCCACCATGTGATTGGCTGATTAGAAATTAAGTGTTAACGAGCAGTTGGACAGGTGTACCTAATAAAGTGGCCGGTGAGTGTATATATATATATATTTATATAAATTAGTCCTGTCAGCAATGCAGTGTAATACTGTATGAGGATATTGTTGAAATGAGTACTATCACTGGATATAGTTTATATTTGTACTGTAATTGCATTATATCAGCACATGCAGTTTTTCAAATTGCCCTGAAAAGGGCAAATATTAATTATCCCTGATGCATCCTATCTCCAGCAGCATCGATTCACTACCTCTTTCCTGGCACTGCAATGTACAGTTGAACCCAGAAGTACACTATATAAAAAGAAAAATATGAATTTTTTATCACTATCTGGCATGAAATCAGAATAAACCTTTGCTCATTTAGGATTATCAAAATAATTTATATTTGCCAAATGCCAGTATAATGAGAGAGAGAACATTTTTAAAGGTATTTCATGACTTCCTGTAAAATCAAAAGTTTGAATAAAGTAGTAGATTACTATGCTTTAAAACAATTTGGGACAGCCCATATGATGGTGTAATGTTTTTAGAAGCTTCTGATTGAATTGGCAACAACTGGGTTCAATAGAGACACGCATCCGTGTATGTATTTTAATGCACACCTGAAAAACACTGCTTCATATAACATAGTGGGATAGTTACAAGAAACCAGCCAAGATACCAGTAAGATAATTGTGGACTTTCACAAGTCTGGTTCATCCAAGTCTTGTGCAATTACCAGATACCTGAAGGTGCCTCAATCATCTGATAAAATAATTATGTACAAACAAAACTAATGGTCAGGAATCCAGGAACATGGGTAAGGGCACCATTAAGAAGCTAATAGATTGGCCATTGTCACGGGTGCCCATGCAACCATGTCTCGGGTCACAGGCTCACCCGTGTTCCTCCGTGTTCCCCTCCACGGCAGCAGCAGTCTCACTCATCTCTCCATGCTCCAGTAGCGGCTCCTATGGTCTGGCATATGCTTCCCTGCCTCCTAGTGCTCGCACACATTGGCTCTGTGAGATTAAAGAGCCAGCGCTGCAAATTGTTTCTGCCGGCCCTCTGACCTGATAAGTAGCCAGCCCCTTCCTTTGACCCCTGATGGATCTCTGTGCCCTTATGCCATTGAGAAAGCATTCCCTGACTATGTATTATCCGTTGTGATCTCCTGCTATGTTCCTGACTTCAATACTCTGCCGCCTGTCCTGACCTTCCACTACGTCCCCGACTTCCGATTGGCAAATGAAAATGTATTTCTGGAGAAAATATCTAAATTGTATTGGATTGGACTAGGGGTAGGCATTTTCTTCTTTTGCTCTCATTAAACGAGTATTTCAATGAAGACAGGATTCTTAAATATATTCAGGATAACAATATAACACATTCTCTATTTCACTGTTATTAACATAAATACTGCATTTCACAGATTTCAACCTGTCTCTATCAGTCCTGGTGTCACTGGATCTGATCGTAAACTCTTGAATATCGTCAGACACATTCTTCTCATGAATAGTTTCTCTTGTCTGCACACTGCAGTGCTCTCTGCCTCCTGCCCCAACCCCCTGCATTACAAGATCAGCACAGACACAGGCACTTCCTTCTAGCAAGCAGCAGTGTGCAGAGAATTACTCTACTGGCTACAGACAGATAATGGGGCAGATTTATCAAGCTGTCTGAAAGTCAGAATATTTCTAGTTGCCCATGGCAACCAATCACAGCTCCCCTTTAAAATATTCATGAGCACTGATAAAATGAAAGCTGAGCTGTGATTGGTTGCCATGGGCAACTAGAAATATTCTGACTTTCAGACACTTGATAAATCTTCCCCAATGTCTTTATCCAAGGGGAGGGAGGAAAAGCAGAGCTCAATGTGTGTGTGTGTGTGTGTGTGTGTGTGTGAAAGGTGATTTGGAAGAGCTGAGTGTTTTATTGTATCTTACATCCATCTCATTACTCTGATCCGTCTCATCTCTCAATTTCTATGTGTCAGATACCAGTAGAATGTTCAGAAGCTAAATGAAAGTGTAGATAAACTATGTACAGTGATAATGTTAGCAAATTGTCAGCACACAGCATCTCATAGCAAAGAGGAATCATGAAGTGTCTCCTCAGTTAGTGCCCGTCCAGACTTCCATTACTAAGTTATAGGAACAAAAACGGCAATAAAATGTGAAATTGTGAAGTAAGGGTTTAAAATGATCTTGTCAGGATTCTGAGTCAGTGGACCCCCTGGACCATAACGGGAGATGGTGCTAGCCGACACCTGGGAACGGAATCTAAGTGGCACCTGGTCTTCACCAGAGCCCGCCGCATAGCGGGATGGACTTGCTGCAGCAAGGTGCCACCAGGTCATTCCACAGGTGCAACTATGCTACGGCTCGAGGTCACAAAGTCAGGGCAGACGGCAGAAATGTAGAGGTCAGCTCCAGGAACGGCAATGGGAGATCAAGGCAGGTAGGTACAGGAACGCAGGGAACAACACAAGGGAGCTTTCTCTTAGGCAATAGAGCTCAAAGATCCACCAGGGAATGCTGGGAACAGCCAGCCTTCAAGGAAACCCGGGAGTGCAAGCACCAATCAGCGGTGCGCAGGCCCTTTAAAACCTAGAGTGCCGATGCGCGCCCTGGGATGTGCGCCAGACCAGACAGGAGCAGGAGCATGGAGAAGTGAGTTTGATGCGGGGGCAGCACCACAACGGAGAGGGGCATGGGTGTGCCTGTGATCTGAGACATGGATCTTTATTGTGTACACATCACTAAAGGGTTAACATTTGAGAACTTTCTTTCATGGGCAAACCCCTTTAAGCTCTGGAAGTGTTTGAGTGAAACACTCTGGATATATTTGGGATATTACCAACTACTATTGTATAGTCTACAGACTGTCAAAATGCCACTGGCATGGAGTATAGTCCAACACTTTCAAACACAGTAATCCCCCATCTAAACAAACATTGAGTGTAATCCTCCATTTGTTTACCTAACAAGTTGACGACTAGAAGTTTTTTTTTATGGGGGGGGGGGGGTTCATGGTAAATATTTATCTGGACAAACAAATAAAATCTCCTGGAAAATAATTAACAAGAAGCTATCTGATATTCCTCCAAAAACGCCAAAATGTAACCTATTCCAGGTACATGATTAAGCTGTGCTGTCTCTTTCACTCACAGCAAAGAATTCTGAATTTTTCTAATGAATCTCCCCCCTACTGACCAAAAGATAATACATGTTTTGGGCTTTATATGCTGTAGCTTGCATATCTTATTCCATGGAATGACTGGGCAACATTAAAATCTGAATTTTTGAATGGCCTGAATGTCTTTCATCCAGAATTTATCTATACTTGGCTGTATTCATCTTTCCTTCACTTGCAACCAGTCGTCTTGTCCCTGTAGTTCAAAAACACTCTTAAAGATGATAACCACCACCATGTGTCACTGTTGGTATTGGGTTTGGTGATGAGCAGTGCCTGGTTTTCTCCACACATAAAGTTTAGAATTAACACCAAAAAGTTCAATCTTCATCACATCAGACAAGAGAATCTTATTTCTCATACTCTGGGAGTCATTTGCAACATCCCCCACCGAGGCCTAGCCTTTTCTTGGGGCCTGGAGTCAGCCGGGGCCCGCAGTACCTGAGTGGCTGGTGGTTGCGGCCTAGGCACGCTAGTGTCACGGTGCTTGGTATGGGGAACCGGAGGGCTGTCCTACAGCCTGGCAGGTCTCCAGCAGGGTGGTGTTGGCAAGAAATGATGAGGGAGAGGCTGCTATAGCGGTTCTCCCTGGGGCAACCCTTTGGTGTGGATTGGGTATGAGTCTCTGTGTGGTGGACAGGGTGCCTGTGATGATGGCAGCCGTAGTAGCAGGGACCAGACGGAGGCAGACATTGAACAAAACAACTTACAGTTCTTTATTGGAACCGACAGGAACCGTAGCAACGTGCCTTAACAGGATGGTGGAGTGCTGGAGATGTAGTTGGAGGGAGCCACAGGATGTAGATCATCAGCCTGGATGCAAAGGGCAGGCTCTGAGATAGCTGTGTCCTGGAAGGATGCTTCAGCTTTATCCTGGATTGCTTCAGGTATCACCCTTAAAGGTAGGATGATACCCCTTTCCTCACTGACTAGCTATGAGCTCCACTCTTCAGGCAGGGAACTGGCTCACCTGCTCTTGGTCTGGTGTGCTAGCTGCACAGACTCCTCTGAGTCTGTACTGGAGTAACTCCAGTCTGCTTCTGAGCTACTGCTCAGCTAACTGCTCTCTCTTCTGAGAGAGAACAGACTTCACTGGATTCATTCAGTCTTCTTCTGCTTCTAGAAGTTTTCCTGACCAGGGGTTTTGTTACTCCCACTGATCAGGTGGTGGCTACTCCTCCAATTACATCCCAGCTCACAGAAACAGAGTGTAACACATGTGATTGGCTGACACATATGACATCACATAAAACACTTAACTCCTGCCTTACCAGGCAGGTTCTACCACTGCAGTGTTCCCCTGTATTATCTAGTGTGATGTAGTGACATGCTGTGGGGCTGATCAGACCCTACACAGGCTGCAAGCTACATGGTGGGACGTATTCGCAAACACAGCTCTGCCTTGCATTGGCGAGGGTGTTGCACATTAATATGCTTTTATGCAGACTGTATGCAGCTTTCATATGTTTTGCACTGAGGAGAGGCTCCTGTCGGCAGACTCTGCCATAAAGCCATGATTGGTGGAGACTGCAGTGATAGTTGACTTTGTGGAACTTTCTCCCTTCTCCATACTTCATCTCTGGAGCTCTGTCACCGTTCTTCTCCCATGATTGCTTAGTTGGGCTAGATGGCCAGGTCGAAGAAGAGATGTATTGATTACAAACTTCTTCCATTTAAGGATTATGGAGACCACTGTGCTCTTGTGCCCTTGAGTGCTGCAGAAATTCTTTTGTAACCTTGGCCCAACCTGTGTCTTGCTACAATTCTGTTTCTGAGCTCTTTGGGCAGTTCTTTAGACCTCATCTGCTCTGACATGCGCTGTGAGCTGTGAGGTCTTATATAGACAGGTTTCTGCCTTTCCTAATCAAGTCCAATCAGTTTAATTAAACACAGGTGGACTCCAATGAAGGAGTAGAACCATCTCAAGGAGGATTTGAATGCCCCACTGTGAATACATTGCTGCTACACACACTATGGGGCTGCCAGGAAGGTGTGTCACATGGTACTATAGAAGTAAATGAGCACATAGAACTAGATCTCGATTTACTGAGTTTCTTTTGATCCCTCTTTCTCCCACTAGCCAGAAGTGGAAATGTTTATTTCCCTCTTTAAAGAAAATCTACCACTTTGGAAAAGTAAAAAACACCTGGAAATACTGTTCCTCTTCTTCTTGATCATGGCACTGTCATTCACTAGTCTTTACACCCTGAGATTTATAATTAGCTGTCCGCAGCACGGGTGAAGATGTTCGGCACTTTGGGTTGCTAATTATGCATGCCCTCGCCACCTCCCTCACCTATTCTGGGAGAGGGAGGTGACGTCACGCAAGAGGTGTAAATTTACACCTGGTAGAGGGAGGTTTGGGGGCATGCATAGTTAGCAAAATAATAAAGAGATAAGAGAGAGAAAAAATAGACAAGAATTTATCTTGTCCCTGCACTCTGTGCTGCTAATTATAAGTTTCTAGGTGATCCCGAATTATCAAGACTAGCGAAGGACAGCGCCAGGATCAAGATTAAGAGGAGCAGAGGTGAGTATTTCTAGGTGATTTTGACTTTTAGATTTCCTTTCATCTGAAACTAATAACATATCCTGTAGATGAGGAATATATAACAATAGTAGGGTTACGTCTTTTCAATATGGTTGCATTCGCTGAAGCTAATAAAAGCAAATTTGGTCACATAAAAACTTGTACATTGCTGATCGAAAAAACGTAAAACATGATGGACATTTTTTAGATCATTGTGTCACAGCAGATTCTAAACCTCGATCCATTCCCTTTTAATTAGATGAGATAAACCCCTCAATACCCCACAATCTTTGGCTACGCTAAAGTTGTTGCCCAGCCTCAAGGTAAGAAAGGGATGTTCCAGGAGAATTGTTTTAATGTTTATTATAATGGCAGCGCAAACATCTGTATCCCTATTGTGCGTTAGAGAAGACCCCCTTAAAGAATAGCTTGGACACAGCTTATTCGTTCAGTGCCAATCCAGTAATATAATATTTTTAGCCACAGGTTTACATTTGCAGTCTCTTAGAATACAGAATAAGAATGTAGGAATACAATCCTTACATGAGAAGATTAATAGGCAGGGATAGTCATATCAGTGACCGACAGAAGCGGCGTCAGTCATGTATACAAGTCCTTTTCCCTTCTTAAGTGTTTTCCCCCCACTTTGTCATTACAACAATTTTCTTTTTTATCTTCTTTCTTATGACAAAATGACCTAATTTCCTCCACACCCTTACAATTATGTTAAAAATAGGCGTTGCCTTTAAAAAGCCTGGATAGTGCCTTGCCGTTTTCTTTAGCCGGGGTTGGCAAGTTCTAGGAATTGCTGAGGATGATAGCGACAGGGGTAGCAAATGGTTCGCTATAAACAAAGGACTGCAGTCAAAATGGTTTGCATTAGGTTCATTTATTTATTGTTTTTTTATCCTTTTAAGTACATGGTGCCTGATAATACATGACTCAAGGGCTCGCTAACTGGAGATTAATTGTTCTTTTTAACCCTGTTACATTCTGTAGCCTTGAAAGCAGTTGCGAAAAAAAAAAATCTGGCAGTCCACAATTTCCCTTTTGTAAATGAATAGAAAAAATACAATTCTTCATTGTTTAGAGGACAATTACATTTTAATGACAAGTTGAATAGATCCCACTACATATCACCATGTGAGGCAAACTGCATTTTGAAGGCTAACTATCTATTAATTGATATTTTGCACTCATTAAAACCAGATTAACTATAGATGCCAATGAAATACATATTTTTCTAATAAGTGATTGCAGATTTTTTTACTGTTTATTGCTTACATGATTATAGGGCAGTCATTGAGCTGCTTTTAACAGCATTTAGAGATATGCTTTACATCAGCCACATGAATCAAAGGCATCAATAATCTAGAGATACTCATTGACAATGGAGATAATTATTGATGTCTGTGAAGCGTTTTCTTCATGTTCTTTGTAATGAGAAATGAGGAGCAGTGCCAGAGCCCTGCAAAATGACCTCAAACAGGCTTCTAATATCCATGTGCTTGTGTTTGTGTAAACTGTCAGGAACAGACGCCATGAAGGTGGTGTGAGGGCCCAACGTCCACAAGTCGTTGTCGTACTTATTTCCCAACACTGTGTAGGGTGATTGGCATTTGACAGAGAGCACCAGGATTGGCAGATTCAATATTGGCGGCCTATGCTCTTCAGGGATAAGACCAGGTTCACACTGATCACATGTGGTAGAGATAACAGAGTCTGCAGACACAGTGGAGAACAATCTGCTGCCTGAAACATTCTTCTGTATGACGAGTTTTGCAGTGGGTCAGTAATGGTGTGGTGAGGCATTTATTTGGAGAGTTGTACAGCCCTCCATGTGCTAGAAAGAGGTACCATGATGGGCATTAGGTAAAGGAATGAGATCCTCAGGCCTATTGTCCATTGATGCCATGGACTGTCCTTCCTATTCTTTGGGCCTGAATCAAATGAATCACATCTGGCACATGATTTTTTCTTGCATTCACCAATGCCAAATTGCTCTACCGACGGTACAGGAGGAGAACCCACAGAAGGACATTCACTGCCCCATTAGGAGCATGCCCAGGCATTACAGGGAGATCAGACAGAAACATGGAGGCCACACACACTACTGAACCTTAACAGGAGCATGCCACGGTATTATAGAGATTTCATACAGGCATGTGGAGGCCACACACTACTGAGCATCATCAGGAGCACGCCTAGGCGTTATAGGGATGTCATTCAGGCATGTAGAGGACACACACACTACTGAGCCTCATCAGGAGCATGCCAGGTATTATAGGGATGTCATACAGGCATGTGGAGGCCACACACACTACTGAGCCTCATCAGGAGCATGCCAAGGTATTATAGGGATGTCATACAGGCACGTGGAGGCCACACACACTACTAAGTCTCATCCGGAGTATGCCAAGGTATTATAGGGATGTCATACAGGCATGGGAAGGCCACAAACACTACTGAGCCTCATTTGCATGCCTGGAGGCATTTCCATTGAAGTAGGATCAGGATGAAATTTTATTTTCCACATTTTGAGTGTCATTCCATGCATGGGATATTTATTTTTATCCTCATTGATCATTTCTAAGTTTGATTGTTCTCAATGCATTCCACTATGTAATGTATAGAGCATTGCAGCTAGAATATTTAATTCATTGAGAACTAAGAGGCAGTATTTAGTGTGCCTATTTTTTGAGCAGTTTTGTTATGTCTTACTTCATATACATTTACAAACTTTGCAAAAAATCCTTGTATAACCATATTCTGATATTCGTAACATTTTCATCCTTGGTGTATGGAGCTATGGGTGCAGTAATAAAATCCTATAAATATCCTATATATAAAGTTCACAAGATTGAGTGGTACCTTTCACAAAGGTCTACAACAACTGACTCATTTAATGATGATGTAAATTGCTTTTCCTTGTGTTTCGCTTATTGACAGATTAATGTACATTTTGGGGGCATTATCTGTGTTTGTTTATGGGTCATATTTTAGTAAAATGAAGCATGATGAACTTATGCATAGATCCATAGGCACCGAGACTGTGATAATCTTCTTATATCTGTTGTACCTTGTTATCTGTGCCTTCTTCCTATTATTTATGCTAATGATTATGCCCCCTCCCCCACTGTGTGCTGAAACTTCCTCTACAGCAGGCAGAGAGAGAAGGAGAGAGTACCGTATATACTCAAGTATAAGCTGAGGTACCTAATTTTACCACAAAAAAACTGGGAAAACCTATTGACTTGAGTATAAGCCTAGGGTGGGAAATACCTTCGTCACAGCCTCCAGCCAGCATAAAGCTGACCAGCCCCCTCTCCCCAGTATATATCTGGCCAGCCCTCTGCCCCCCAGTATATGGCCAGCCCATTCCCCCCAGTATACAGCTAGCCCCTGTGCCGAGTATAAAGCCAGCCCCCCGAATATAACCTGCCAGCCCCTGCTCCCATAGTATGAAGGCATCCCCTGCCCCCCAGTATGTAGCCTGGCAGCCCCTGCCACCCCGGTATATAGCCTAACAGCCCCTCCAGTATATAGCTTGCCAGCTCCCTTAGTATATAGCCTGCCAGCCCCTGCAGTGTATAGCCTGCCAGACCCTGCCTCTCAGGATATAGCCTGCCAACTCCTGCAGTATATAGCCTGCCAACCCCTGCAGTATATTGCCAGTCCGTCCCCCCAGTATATAGCCTGCTAGCCCCTGCAGTATATAGCCTGCCAGCCCCTGCCCTGTGTATACCAAGCCTTTAAAAAACAATTTACTCACTTTCCCTATGCCCCACACAGGTCCTCTTCTTGCTCCGGGTGCTACAGCTCCTCTTCGGGTCCTCTGGCTCCGTCTTCGGGTCTCTGCGGGTGGCTAGCACACACAATGACGCCAGCCGCTTGCCGACAACGTTGTTTGCACGCTGCCGGCATTACTCAGGGACCCGTCAATATGCCTCAGAAAGGTGTTAATTTTTTTATAGGCTCAAGTATAAGCCAAGTTAGGTTTTTTCAGCACAGGACCTTTTGTGCTTAAAAACTCGGCTTATACTTGAGTATATACAGTAAGTGTTGAGGGAGCAGGAGAGAGGTTGAAACATTGTAACAGCATTTGAAGCCAAAGCATTGAGGGGCTCTCTGGCTCATCTGCTCATAATCTATGAATAAGTCCCCCTAGTTCATTGTGCTTGTTTTTGGTAGATTTCCTTTAAAAAAACATTTGTTGGCAATCACCCCTACTAAACCATTACCCATAAACAAGCACAGATCCTAAAATGCCATAAAATGTACAGTAATCCATTCTATTAGCATACAAGGTGTTGGATGTTGCAGGCTTTAAAGAGACAGCCTTGTGCCCGGCAAAGGCCCCCAGGGTTGTCCTGGTGGATATCCTGGTGAATTCACTAACACCTTAATTTCTGTGAATTTGGCCTAGGCTATTGTAAGTTTGGAGGGCCAGCCCAGAAATCTGGCGTACAAGATGTGATAAATGCCCCCAGTGAATTTGTGAGACATTTTAGCTTACATAAGGAATGTGTGCTGAATTTCTCAACATTTTTGCATACCTTAAAGAATGTAGTGCCCAATACAAGCAAACCCTCAAAAGAAAACCCTTCAATGATTCCTCTGCCTTGTGGGACTTGAGAAGGTCACTTGAGATGATGGTATTTGCAGGCAGGGGCAAAGGTGGAATGCATATGTGACTTTCCAGAAAAATATTTGGTAGTCAATCTACTATCTCAAAAGTTGCACAACAGTATTACATAGTCACATGTACACAAAAAATTTTGAAACCTGCCAAAGAAACACCCAAGAGCTCTAGTGTGCATCTATTGATGCATCCCCCCACAACTGATCCTACAATGGGTACACAAAGTATTCAGACCCCTTTACATTTTTCACTCTGTTTCATTGCTGCCAATTGGTAAGATCTAAAAAGTTCTGAGGGAACTGGAGAGGATCTGCAAAGAAGAATGGCAGAGAATCCCCAAATTCAGGTCTGAACAACTTGTTGCATCATTCCCAAGTAGACTCCTGGCTGTACCAACTCCAAAGCTGCTTCTACTCAATACTGAAAAAGGGGCTGAATACTTATGACCATGTGATATTTCAGTTTTCCTTGTTTAATAAATTAGCAAAAATATCTACATTTCTGTCAAGATGGGGTAGAGTGCACATTATTGAGCAAATAAAAAAACGTTTCTCATCTTACCAATTGGCTGCAATAAAACAAAGAGTGAACAATTTAAAGAGATCTCAATACTTTCCGTACCTACTGTATGTTTTCATTGGAGGATGTTCTCCATAATTCTATCGTCTGCACAATTTATGGGAATGTTCCTTCTTAGGTTCCTCTTTCACATCCGTGGTTCTGTGCTTTCCACAGATGCCTCACAAAGCCATTGATTTCCATGGGTATTTTCACATTGACTTGTAGTTTCACTGATCCGTTGATCGTGGAAAAAATTATGAAACGTCCTATTTTTTCACAGATGCAACATCCATTTTTTTTAACAAATGAGGCTAAAAAATACAGGTGTGGTGTTTTCAAAGTAATGTTACACCTTCAGTTTTATTTTGCAGACACAAGCCGGTAGAAACAAAAGCAATGTGAAATGTGAAAAGATTAGGAAGAATCTTCTGCAACAATTGTCCACTTTAAATGTGAAAAACATCACCTGATAAACAAGTACATGCATAATTGACTGGGTGATTGTGTCATTTATATAAACTACATGGGCAAAGAGAACGTATGTATGCTGCATGTAAAGTAGCATTAATAGGGAACAATCACTTCTAGGAACATTAGAGTAAACTAGATATAAAGTAAAAGATTTTGTGAGAGACGGAAGATCCCGGAAAATGGAGGATGGCCAGTTGGAGACAACCCGGCCTTACTCATGGTCTGAACTGTGTCCATTTTTTTGTGTGTAAATTATGGTACATTCTTGATACCAATCTTCTTTAAATTGTTTCTGGACTCCTGCAACATTTTTTACACTCCGACTTATCCACTCGACAGAAGCGTTCCCCAGCACAGGGGCAATAGAGACAATACACACAGTGATGTCACAATAATACAATAATACAAACAGTGAGGCATAATACACAGAGCGATGTCATATAGGATGGTTTACATTCACAGTGTTGTCATAGTACACGGATAATACACAAAATGATATTATGGTTCATAGAAAATACATACAGTAATGTGACAGTACACAAATAATACACAGAGTGATGTTACAGTACATAGATAATACACACCGTGGTGTCACAGTACATAGATAATACACACCGTGGTGTCACAGTACAGGATAATACACACAGTGATGTCGCAGTACAGATATAATACACACAGTGATGTCGCAGTACAGGCATAATACACACAGTGATGTCACAGCACAGGGGTAATACACACAGTGATGTCACAGTACAGGAGTAATACACACAGTGATGTCACAGTACATAGATAATACACACTGTGATGTCACAGTACAGGGATAATGCACACAGTGATAGCACAGTACACACAATGGGGCACATTTACTAGGGGTCTGCGGACCACATTTTCGTTAACTTTTTCCGTTTTGCGCCGCATTTAACTGGGTTTTTTGGCGCACACAAATCCGGGGCATGGCCGTCGGACAACCCGACTGATTCGGACTAAGCGTGGGATTTAACATTCAAAATTGTGTTGCAAGCCATGCACTTACATGCACCAGGAAGAAGAAGGTGATCTCCAGCGGACCTGAGTGGGGAGCATCACATGCAGGATATCGCAGCTCCGAATCCTCGTCGGACAACGCACCTCGGGGGTCGCGACGGGACAGGTAAGTAAATGTGCCCCAATGATGTCTCCTTACACAGATAATACCAATACCACAGTACAGGGATAATACACACAGTGATGTCACAGTACACGGATAATACCAGTAGTTGATCATAACAAGGTGGTTTGGACGATAGCCTGGTACCCAAGACTTGGGGGCCCATGGCTAAACAAACCACTCACCGAGTGTTATACTGAAAAGGACCTTCACCCATTAAAACCACATAAATCCATTCTTGCTCTCAATGTACACAAAAGAGTAATTTTATGACATTTGAAGGTCCTCCAAAGGTCCTGAAACCACAGATTAAAAGTGGACAGTAAGGATGCATCATCCATTCCCCAAGAAACTTGATTCTAGTACCATATGTAGAAAGTAATTCCAGACTATAATATTCCTGCAGCTTGTGGCTTATGGCAGGCTTAATGCACCCATGGATAAGACACACAATGATATAATAGTACAGGGTATAATAAACACATCATAGTTACATCACAGGGATAGTACAGTGATGCCACAGTAAATGGATAAAACAGACTATGGATAAGACATTTTAGTAAGACTTTTTAAAACCATCACCATGAATATTTTACATTATGATTTAATTAAAGTGGATGGCCACAGATTTATCTAGCTGTCTGAAAGTCAGAATATTTATAGTTGCCCATGACAACCAATCACAGCTCCCCTTTAAAATATTCATGAGCACTGGTAAAATGAAAGCTGAGCTGCGATTGGTTGCTATGGGCAAATAGAAATATTCAGACTTTCAGACAGCTTGATAAATCTGCCCCATTGTTTGTAATATGTGGGAGCAGGATATGAGGCAATTTACCACTTTCTTGAACTGTAAAATGAAACCCCATAGCTCAGAAATGCCTTTTACCACATCAGCCACCATTCCTGTCCATAAACTGGCTGGAGATGTCATCCTAAACTGGCCATGACCAAGCTACCTTCCAGGACCTTAACCCCTTCAGGCCTATTTTGGCCTCTAGGACGCGGCCCCATTTTTCAAATATGCCCTTTTTCAAATCTACCATTCATGAGCCGGTGTGAGAAGCAGGACATTATAGAAGTGTCTTCCCGCAGGGACGTACTATAACGTCCTAATGCGCGTAGGGGTTAAGCTTATGATATTATTATACATGTGTGCCAAACAAAGAAACATGTTGATCCTCAGATCACCTCATAAGACCAACCCGTTTGGTTTCCAAAGTAAAGTTTAAAGGCTGACACCCCTCACCATGACATTAGAAGTGATGTGTGCCATCATAAGACTTTTCTATTTTCGCACACAGCTGCTTGGGACATTGAGAAACTTATAAAGTCAAAGCTCCTTACAGCACATTAAGTCCAATTGTTTCCTTACAATAATAAAAAATAATGAAATACTGATCGCTTACTGAAAACAGCGCTCAGAGCTGAAGAACAGATGTGTCATTAAAAATGACTAAGCACCAATTTCCAACATGTTTTCAGAATTACTCCGGCCATAGACGAGACGATCCGTCACTGATTGACTAGACGTTCAATATTTTACACTAGTGAGGTACTCGCTGATATAAAGCATACACACTGGTCAATACTTAAAGGAAATCTACCATTTGTTTTTATGCACTGTGAACAAAGCATACCTTGAGAATGCTATAGCAAAACTGATGCAGAAACATATCTTGTTTGACCCCTGAACCTAGTGGTTTTACTCAAAAAACAACTATAAAATTCTGGACATTAGGTAAGCTGGATGCCATACATAAAAGAGCTGCCTGAACTGTCCAGGCAGGACTAATCAACCTGAGCTGGATGTCTCTTACACAGCAGCTGGGGAATGGTGCAGTGATTGATTACTTCTGCCTGTCAGGGACAACACAGTGATGATGTATTCTTGGCTTATGCTGGGCAGGACAAGGCTGGAGCAGTGCATAATTAGGGTGAGGAGGGCACCAGCGGCATCCACAGGACTGACAGAACCTCATTATGATTTTTTTTTCAGCAAAACCACTCAGTTCATGGCAGGGATGAACCAAGCCTTCCTGCTGTCCTAGGCGAGCCATAGAGAGATGCCCCTGTAATATATTGGGGAGTATCAGGACCAGATCCATCATTGGTTTGGTGTGAAAATAAAGCAATGCAAAATAGATACAGCGTGCCACCATGTAGAATAAAATGCATACAGCATGCCGCCATGTAGTAGAAAATGCAAACAGCGTGCCTCCATGTAGTATAAAATGCCAACAGTGTGCCGCCATGTAGTGAAAAATGCATACAGCATGCTGCCATGTAGTGTAAAATGCATACAGCGTGCCGCCGTGTAGTATAAAATGCATACAGCTTGCTGACAGGAGGCAGATGTAGCAGAATTGAAGTGTCCACCTCAGCACTGCCACATGTCTCCACCATACACACACACACACGCAGCCGGGAGGGTTGCCGGGAGCAGAATGGAGGGGGTATGCAGAGAGTGGGGTTGGGAGCCTGGAGCAGTCAGGTGGGGCTGCATTTCGGGCTGGGGAGGATGTGCCAGCCGGTGGGCACACTATGCCGCCCCCTCGTCCAACAGGTGAGATTCTCAACTTGCCTCATGGCAGGTGCGCCTCTGCCTCCATGTCCCCACAGACAATAAATAGCTTATCCCCAAACAGTTCTTACAAAACGTCTTGCATTAATGGTTAAAATAATAACATATATTAACCTGTCACCCGGCCAGCTTGTGTCCCGAGTCCCCGGGGGGTGTTCAGTGGGGAGCAGAGGTCCCCCCACCCCTTGATGCTCTGAAAAATGGTCATCTGTAATTTACAAAAGAAAAAAACCCTCCTCTTCCCAGTCAATCCTCATCCCCACTTCTGCTTCCTCCTCTTGCAGATACAGTGGAGACATGTTGGAATAAGGTGACTGGAGGGTAGGTGACAGGAGTTTTTTTTTTAACTCACAGATAGCAAGCATTTTTCAGAGGATGAAGGGGGAGCTCCCTGCTGAACACCCTCCTGGGACACAGGATACAAGCTTGCAGGGAGCCAGCTAAACTTTAATATACGTTGTTCTTTTAACCAATAATGCCAAAAGTTTTATAAAAACTGTTTCAGCATAAGCTATTTATTGTTTGTGGGGACATGTAACAGTCTCAAAAAGGGTGCCTGGTGATAGGTTCCCTTTAAGAGGTAGAATTCTACATGGTCAGAGCTAGAAGGCTAACTGGAGCTAAATTTTAGTAATGACCTGTCCTGCAGTCCATTACACACACATACACTCACCGGCCACTTTATTAGGTACACCATGCTAGTAACGGGTTTCACCCCCTTTTGCCTTCAGAACTGCCGCAATTCTTCTTGGCATAGATTCAACAAGGTGCTGGAAGCATTCCTCAGAGATTTTGGTCGCATATTGACATATGGCATCACACAGTTGCCCCAGATTTGTCTCTGCACATCCATGATGCGAATCTCCCATTTCACCACATCCCAAAGATGCTCTATTGGATGAGATCTGTGACTGTGGAGGCCATTTGAGTACAGTGAACTCATTGTCATGTTCAAGAAACCAGTCTGAGATGATTCCAGCTTTATGACATGGTGAATTATCCTGCTGAAAGTAGCCATCAATTTGGGTACATTGTGGTCATAAAGGGATGGACATGGTCAGCAACAATACTCAGGTACGGCTGTGGCGTTGCAACATGCTCAATTGGTACCAAGGGGCCCAAAAGTGCCAAGAAAATATTCCCCACACACACAGTGGCACCACCACCACCAGCCTGACCGTTGATACAAGGGGATGGATCCATGCTTTCATGTTGTTGACGCCAAATTCTGACCCTACCATCCGATGTCGCAGCAGAAATCGAGACTCATCAGACTAGGCAACGTTTTTTTTTCCAATCTTCTACTGTCCATTTCGATGAGCTTGTGCAAATTGTGCCTCAGTTTCTGTTCTTGCTGAAAGGAGTGGCACCCGGTGTGGTCTTCTGCTGCTGTAGCCCATCTGCCTCAAAGTTCGACGTACTGGGCAATCAGAGATGCTCTTCTGCCTCCGTTGGTTGTAACGGGTGGCGATTTGAGTCACTGTTGCCTTTCTATCAGCCTCGAACCAGTCTGCCCATCTCCTCTGACCTCTGGCATCAACAAGGCATTTCCGCCCACAAGAACTGCCGCTCACTGGATTGTTTTTTCTTTTCGGACCATCTCTGTAAACCATAGAATTGGTTGTGCGTGAAAATCCCAGTATATCAGCAGTTTCTGAAATACTCAACCAGCCCTCTGGCACCAACACCATGCCACGTTCAAAGCACTCAAATCACCTTTCTTCCCCATACTGAGGCCGTTCGTTGAACTGCAGGAGATTGTCTTGACCATGTCTGCATGCTAAATGCCGCCATGTGATTGGCTGATAGAAAGTAGTGTGTAACGAGCATTTGGACAGTGTACCTAATAAGTCACCGGTGAGTGTAATATATATATATATATATATATATATATATATATATGTACGCACTGAATACTTTATTTATTTAGTAGCTAAACAACACATTTATTCACTCACCACCTTCAAAAATCTATAACTGTTTTATTTTTCCACATAAAGAGTTCTGTGACGGCTTATTTTCTGTGTACACTGCCATGTACTGGGAAGCGGGAAAAAAATTCCAAATGCAGTGAAAATGTTGAAAAACCGTATTTGGGCCATTTTCTTGAGGGCTTGGATTTTACACCTTTCACTGTGCACCCCAAATGACATGTCTCCTTTATTCTGTTGGTCGATACGATTACGGGGATACCAAATTTGTGCAGGTTTTTTAATGTTTTCATACATTTACAAAAATTAAAACCTCTTGTACAAAAATATTTTTTTTATTTTCTCATCTTCAATAACTTTTTCATACTCTGGTGCATGGAGCTGTGGGTGGTGTCATTGTTTGCGACTTGCTATCATTTTTAGAACTATGCGATCACTTTTGATCACTTTTTATTGATTTTTTTTATATTTTTCAAAATGGCAATAAGTGCCATTTTTAACTTTGGGCGCTATTTTCTGTGACGGAGTTAAACGCAGTGAAAAAACGTTATTATATATTGATAGATAGGGCATTTTCGGACACGGCGATACCTAATTTGTTTATGATTTTTACTGTTTATTAATATTTATATCAGTTATAGGGAAAGGGGGGGTGATTTGAATTTTTAGGTTTTTTTGTTATTTTTTTTTTTTACTTTTTTTATTTTTACTTTTACTATTTTTAAGACTACCCAGGGTACTTTAACCCTAGGTTGCCTGATCGATCCTATCATATACTGCCATACTGCAGTATGGCAGTATATGGGGATTTTCCTCCTCATTCATAACAATGTGCTGATAGCACATTGTAACGAATGGGTTAAAATGAGACAGCCTGGGTCTTCGGAAGACCCCAGGCTGTCATGGAAATGGATCGGAGTGTGAGTGGAAGAAAATGTGGCGCTATGGATGGGTGCGCTTGTAACCCAGAGAATTTTTACCAAAACACGAATTGGTATAAAGGCTAGGTAAATATTTATTATGAATGGTTAAAATTTGGTTTCAAACATAGGTACATTGGTTACGCGTTTCGGGATGACCCTTCATCAGACCAATACTTCACTTTCTGCTTCCTCTGTATTCTCTCCCCATCACTGATCGCCCCTTGGTCTGATGAAGGGTCATCCCGAAACGCGTAACCAATGTACCTATGTTTGAAACCAAATTTTAACCATTCATAATAAATACTTTTACCTGCCTTATTCGTGTTTTGGTAAAAATTCTCTGGGTTACAAGCGCACCCATCCATAGCGCCACATTTTCTTCCACTCATACTCTTGTGCTTACGGTTCCAACGGATACCGGTTTTTGGAGCGCTTGGGAAGCTGCTGAAGTAACCTGAGAAGGATCCACCAACAAGGGTAACCGAGATCCCTACATCTATATCTGCAATTAGCCAAGTGGCTACCAGGTGAGCACCTTCTACCACTTACCTGGAAATAAACTGTTCAAAACGTTATCACACGAGGCGCCGTCCTCTTCGGTTGTGTTTTTTGTTCTTTTCTTTTTCATGGAAATGGATCGCCAGTCCCCGATGAAGGGGAGCAACGATCTGCTGTAAAATGGTTTTGCCCAATGCGATCGGCAGGAAATATGCAGCAAAGACTTCCTGGCTATGGAGAGGGCTTGGCCTGTGAGACCTATCCATGCATCGGGTGGGCACAACTTGGTCAGTTTTGATTTGAGGTGTGTTTATGTGTATTATACTGAAGAAGACAAGGATTTAAGATGCAACTCTGTGCATATCTTCCAACTTTTTAATAAAGGAAAGGGTAGAGCAAGCAATACAATCTTATAAAGCTTATTTACAATGTGAGCTTATGTGTTGCTTGTTGATTAGTTAGTCTATTATCTAATAAGGATAATGTTCTCAGATTAAAAAGCTACAGCACATAAAAAATACTGTGACACAAAAATGGTTAAAGCAAACATGTCACCAATAACTTCATGTCTAGCTACTGACAGGCTCCATTAGCCTATGCCATGCTGATTTCAGAAAAAGGGGGCATTCTGAATAATTTCAATAGTTTTAAAAAAGTTTATTATACACCTAACCTAACTCCCGGAGTCTCTGTGATGGAAGGACAGTTGGGGTTCTTTACTAAGGTCTGAAACGCCGCAATTTGTCGGGTTTCACATTTTTTTTCCGATTTGCCCTGAATTGCCCGTTTTTTGCTGCACGCGATTGGATTGTGCCACATCGGCGCGACACAAATTGGGGGGACGCGACGTCGGACAACACCGCACAATTTAAAAAGCAAATTGGTTCACAAGATTCAGCACTTACATGCACCGTTAAGGAAAAGGTGAACTCCGGTGGACCTCAGGGGGAGCCACACTTGCAGGAAATTACACACCGATCTTAGTGTTCACGGCAGATCTATCCTTGTTCACATTCCGGATCGGTGGCGTCAACGGGACGGTAAGTAAAGTGCCCCTGTGTTTAGTTCCTGTGTCTCCTCATGCATCATCTTCTCTTTACACCATCCCCCTCCCCCCCCTTCTTGCACATGCACATGACAGGAAGTGTGGGGGGTGAGGGATCGCATGTATGTGGAGACGAGAAGACTGACATAGAGCACACAGCTCTCTGGGATCCACTGCATGCTGCTGCAGGGAGCCAGGTTGTGAATAAATAAATACACTGAAATGATTCCCCAGTACTAGCCAGCCCCAGTATGCAACCTGCTCCCCGTATGCAGCCAGCCCTTTCCCTCCCTAATAGCCAGCCTGCCCCCCCAGATACAGCTAGCCTGCCCCCGCTGTGTACAGCAGCAGCCCTCCCCCTAGATACAGCCACCTGCCCCCAGTATACAGCCACCAGCCTGGCCCCCCAGTATACAGCCAGCCGCCTGCTCCCCCCAGTACACGCCAGCCACCCCATTCTAGCCCCCCCTGTCTACATCCAGCCCCCCCTCAGTTATACAGCCAGCCGCCCCCTTTATATACAGCCTGCCTGCCCCCTTCCCTCTCAGAATACACCCTGCCTGCCCCCCCTCAGTATACAGCCAGCCTGCCTGTCTGCCCCCCCTCATTACAGCCAGCTGCCCCTGCCCAGCCATTAAAATAATAACGTTGAACTCACCTTTCCGAGGCTCTCGCAACTCCGTATCTGATGCAGTCAGTTCCGTCCGGGCGGCGACGGCTCCATGCATGCCACGGCTCACAACTATGACATCAAAACCGCTTGCTGGTTGGACTGACTGACAGCATCCGTCCGCCCCTGCATTCTACCCAACAGCTATGCTTAGCGTTCGCCCTCTATCGCTGCACCCCCCTACCCCGCCTCGCCCACCGACTATCACTTCATTTTGTTATAACTCTATAGGTTGCAATTGCGGCAACATCGTTCCTCATGAATTTCTTAGTAGGAAATGTCTACCATCAACTGTTCTAAGTAAAAATAGGATATGACATGCTCACTGTGATCTATGCTGAATATCCCATAGAATCAGGGCAAATTTCTGGCCTGCGCTCCATAGATTTCTATGGAAATTCTGCCAAGGCATCACAAAACAGCTAAAAAGGACTTGAAATCTGCATTGTGCCGATTGCGGTAGGGACCCTACAGTCAGACCCCCAGCAATCAGACATCATGTACCTGTGCATTCCGTGTCAGATGAAGGTCCTACCTGGATTGAAACATTGGGTTGGATTCCTGCGATTCTGGACCTTTTTGGCTTGTTACAAAAAAATACTATCATAGGTAGTCAAGAAAGGCTTATTTGGCAAAAATGGACATGAAAAAGTAATTAAATCACTTTTCATTTCCACTTTTGATCACTTTTCATTTTTGTGTTTCTGCTTTTTGCACCCCACTTTCAAAAATCTATATATTTTTTTAATACTGACTTGATTTCTGTGTAACAAATTGTACTTTCTGGTAAAGTTATTTAATATCCCATGCCATGTACTGGGAAGTGGGAAGAATATTCCCAATATGGTGAATTTTCTTGTGGGTTCTGTATTTACACCTTTCACTTTTTTGTTCCAAATGACACCTTCTCTTTATTCCTTTGGTTGGTATAAAAACCAAGATGATATAGGTATATAGGTATCAATATGTTTTAATAGATAAATAAAAAACTAAAACCTTTTATATGAAAAAAGTCTTAATTTCGTCATGTTCTTAAAATAACTTTTTCATACTACAGCGTACAGACCTGTGTACAAGCTCATTTTGCTGCCGGTTTGCATATTGTATGACCTTTTGATCACCTTTATTCAAACTTTTAACAGTTGTGAAATGGCGAAAAAGTGGTGGTTCAGACATTTAGTCAATATTTTTTGTTACGGGGTTTACTTCCGGGAATAACTGTTTGTAGATTTGATAGTTCAGGACTTTTGGGGGGTGATTTGAACTTTAAGTGTTTTTTTGGATAATTTTTAATTTTATTTTTTCACTATTTTTTAAACCTGATGGCTTCTACATATACTGCAATACTGCAGTATTGCATATCTCAAAGTATCTGTTAACGGTGGGTGTTTGCTCCAATATGAGCTTATGCACAATTCTCTTAAGGTCCCAGAATAGAATTTTAGTTAAGACTTTGACTGGGCCATTGGCAACACCATTCATCTCTTTTTTGACGTTCATAGGATCATTCTCCTTTGCATAACCAAATTTTGGCAAAGCATAAATGTGAAGACACGGAATGAGTGCAAGTCCTAAGCTTTACAAACTTCACCCCTGCCTACTTACTGACCTTGACCTAAATCACAGGAGTAAACTGGTTGACAGTCCCTGCCCTGGGATCGTGCACAGAGCAGTAAGACAAAAAAACTAAAGAAACAGACAGGCAAACAGTAAGGTCAGGCAAACCAAGTCAAAACCAAGATGGTGGAGAGGTACAAAATTATGAGGCAATAAAATAATCAAAGGTACAAATGGTCAAAGCAGAGTATAGGAAAAAGATAGCCAGAACCAGAAGATTTGTCTAACAGATTCCTGTATGTTGGTCAAACAGCCCTCTGTGTAGCAAAAGATCCCAAACTGCATATAGTTCTTGCAGAAGTTCTGACATTAAGTAGTTGAATAGTAGGCCTCACATTGGACTCCCGAAAACTTTAGTATGCAAAATATTTGATGGTGACCAATATGATTGATAGTTGATGCTTTTAATATGTGTTTGATTTTTGCAAAGACTGGCACTGTACATCCTGGCCATACGTTCTCCACTTATGTCTTGCTTGCCAGAGCACATTGTTTCATAAGTTTTAGAAACCTTCCAAACAAGCCATAGCTGTTCAGTCTTTGTTATATCTAATTGTTCTGTCATGAAGATATAACATATATAACATTCTAACAGAGGCTTGTAGAGTCTGAGTTTTTGCAATTTCTCTGAGCATAACACAGTTCAGCCTTGGAGTGAGTTAGCTGAATCATCCACAAAGGCTGCCAGCTGTCTTGATACATAAAACCTGTAGAGGTAGTACTTTTGTTTGCTCACAACTGTATATTCCCATTGGGGGTCATTTACTAAGGGCCCGATTCGCGTTTTCCCGACGTGTTACCCGAATATTTCCGATTTGCGCCGATTTTCCCTGTATTGCCCCGGTATTTTGGCGCACGCAAACGGATTGTGGCTTATCGGCGCTGGCATGCACGCGACGGAAATCGGGGGCGTGGCCGAGTGAAAACCCGACGTATTCGGAAAAACCGCTGCATTTAAAACAATAAAAGTGTTGCTTGGGACGCGCTTACCTTCACTTGGTCCGGCTCGGTGAACTTGAGTGCGTTCAGATGCTTCTCAGCGCAGCAGCGCCACCTGGTGGACGGTGGAGGAACTACCTTGATGAATCCCGGCCGGACCCGAATCCACCGCAGAGAGCGCGGCACTGGATCGCGAACGGACCGGGTAAGTAAATCTGCCCCATTATGTTGCTTTTCAGCATCACATAAATCAGTAAACGCCAGTGTATTTATAGTTGCGTTTTGCACAGATGTTAACATTCTAAAACATTTAAAACTTGAGATGCCATTTTTTCAGTTTTTTTCTGAATGTTTTAAGACTTTACAAATGTAGCACCTATTATTATCAATTATTATTTTTAGCTGAAGGCTATCGTTTGATAACACAGTTCTGTCGATAAATATTTACTGGTTATAAACCAAACTTTCACATAAAAAAATATGGTGCTTAAAGAAATATCTACCACCAGGATGAAGGTTTGTAAACCAAGCACACTTACATGCTGGTGTGTGCCCCCTCTGACAGAATCTGCTCTTCTTTAAGATTCTTATGCTCTTGTTTAAGCCTGAGGGGCTCAAAGCACCATTAACATCTATGGAACCTGGAGCCCCTCAGACTCATTTACATAATTTTAAAAGCATTTTTTTTTAAGCCAGGGCATAAGAAGATAAAAGAAGAGCAGATCCTGCCAGAGGGGGCACACACCAGTATATCAGTGTGCTTGGTTTACAATCCTTCAACCTGGTGGTAGATGTCCTTTAACTAACACATTGGACATCTGACAACTTTAGTTATAAGTTGTATAACAATTTTACAGTAGAAGCAAACATTAGAAATGAATCAGAAAAGGAGACTTCTATCCAGCTTGATGCGAGGAGTCGGTAAATCGGTAAAATAGGCAAAATTTTATTTAATCCATAAAAGCTGTAAAAATACAGCACAGCACGTTGGACAAAAAGAGAACATGAAGGCTACAAGCCTACGCGTTTCGGTACAAGACCTTATTCATGGCTTCTGCGTTACTTACTGCAGAGTTGCCTTATAAACATGACTTCCGGATCCCATGATTTTTCAGGTGAATTTTAACCCTTGCTATGCTGGAACATATAAAAACAAAGCAATCATGAGCAATGCATATAGAACAAATGGACCACCACCTCCAACCCTTAGTAGCTGTTATACCTGGCCTTATCAAGGATACTAAACATGTTATTTCTCTCTTGGATGGCAAAGAATGGAAAAAGGACTATATGTGGTTGTCCTGTGACGTGGTGGGGCTGTATCCGTCACTAGACCATGGGGTTGCTTTGCGATGACTTTTCTATTGTTTAGAAAAATATAGTCAATATACATCTGCAGTTAAAGAATTCATTATGGCATCTGTTGATTTTTTGTTAAAAAACAATTTTTTTGTATTTGACGACCAATTTTTTTTACAGCTGTGCGGTGCATCCATGGGGGGTAGATGCTCCCCATCTTTGGCTAATTTATACATGGCCAGATGGGAGGAGCTCTACCTCTTCACGGAAACCAACCCATACCTCTCCCATATCAGTTGGTATGGTCGTTATATTGATGACCAGCTCCTGATATGGGAGGGTACAGTATCTGAAGCAGAGAAATTCATACAATATGTTAATTCTAATGAGATGAATTTAAAATTTACATATAATGCTCAAAATACTAGCATTAACTTTGTAGATATCACACTAAAAAGCACTACCTCTGTACAAATTTCACCTTATGAAAAACCAACTGCATCCAATTCGATTCTTTTAGCAACTTCATGTCATCCTAGACACGTAATAAAAAATATACCAACAGGAGAATTAATACGTACCAAACGGAATTGTTCTACTCTTGACATTTATGAATCAGAAGAGAAAAAAGTGTGTAGTAAATTGTCGGATAGAAATGATCCGAAATGGATGTTGGACAGGGCTTCCCATATTGTTAAAAAAAATCCCGAGAACTAACTTACTATACTCACCGAAAAAAAAGCTCTCATAAATCCACCCCTAAAAAACATGTTTCTCCAATTGTTTTCTCTACTGTGTACAGTATTCAATATAAAGAAATTGAAAAAATTATTTACAAAAATTTACCGATACTGTACACAGATCCATCACTCATTTCAATAGTGGAAAAAAATGTTAGATGTGTTGCAAAAAAAGCCCCTACTTTAAGCAGCATGTTATCACCTAGCTTGTTCAAAACTAGACAGTCAAAGACTACTTGGTTAAGTTCCAAGAGTTTTTTTTTAATGGGGAGCTGCTCGGTGTAAATGCTGCTCTATTGCAGACCCGAGTAAAACTTTTTCATCTAATATCACCAATACACAGTATGAATTAAAAAATTTCATTAATTGTAACACAAAATATGTGGTGTACCAAATTCAATGCACTCTTTGTTGTATCGATTATATTGGTTGCACCACAAATAGTCTTAAAACGCGCATTAGAAGACATCTCTCTGATGCCAGATCAGAGAATGCGATAAATATTTCTGCAGTGTCTAAACATGTTAAAGATTGTCATGCAGGTGATTACAGCGGTCTAAAATGTAGAGGGATTGATAAAATTATAAAATCTAGGATGGGCGGCGATCTTAGACGCATCCTTTTAAATCGCGAGACCTTTTGGATTTTTACTTTACAAACCAGAATCCCATATTGTTTAAACAAAAATCAAGATTTAATTCATTTTTGTTAATGTGGTACTCCTCCCAATTCATCTTTTAACTGTGGTAGACCTCTTTGTTCTATATGCATTGCTCAAGATTGCTTTGTTTTTATATGTTCCAGCATAGCAAGGGTTAAATTCACCTGAAAGATCATGGGATCCGCAAGTCATGTTTATAAGGCAACTCTGCACTAAGTATGCAGAAGCCATGAATAAGGTCTTGTACCGAAACGTGTAGGCTTGTAGCCTTCATGTTTTCTTTTTGTCCAACGTGCTGTTCTGTATTTTTACCGCTTTTATGGATTAAATAAAATGTTGCCTATTTTACCGATTTACCGACTCCTCGCATCTAGCTGGATAGAAGTCTCCTTTTCTGATTGTTGCTTCGTGTGCACCTGTGGCCGAGGTTGTCCGTGCTGGAGCTATTTGGAGCCAAAGGAGTGAGGATTGTCTGGACTTCTTGGTGAGCTGATCTACGATAGTATTTTACTTTGTTCCTGTTGATTTGCTTTATTAGAAATGAATGTAACCTATCCTATCAAAGAAAAACAGCATTTGTTTGCTTATCAAGTTTTCTTTCTCCAGTCCCCTTTCTTAACTGATACACACTATGAAATCTCCACTCACTGGGGCTCATTTACTAAGGGTCCGCGGTCTCCACTCACTGGGGCTCATTTACTAAGGGTCCGCTTACTAAGGGTCAGCCCGTCCCGCGATTTTGGCGCATCGGTGCCGGCTTTCACACGACACAAATCGGGGGACGGGCTGTGGGACGATCCAACGGATTCAGAATACGCATGGGATTTAACAAAGCAAGGTAACCAGGTAAGTAAATGTGCCCCACTAAGTGCAGTTCAGAGAGGTGTAGGACATAGAAATCTATGGAGAGGTGAGGGGGCAGAAGAATATTGGAGATGAGTGAGAGCAGAGTGACATAGAAAGAAACTTAAAGGCTTCTGGAGCTTATAAGTTATTATCTTACACCAAATGCCAAGTGCTGCTCAAAGTGTTATTGTTCAGCTTTTTTTAACTTTCTGTGTGCAGACTGTGGGAGACAACATAGAATCTAGTATTCACCTACCAGCTCTGAGACTGACAACTGAACAAGTCATCCAATGAGCAGATATTAGGACACGCACTATTGTACTATTAAAAAGTTTGTTGGTTCAAAAGTAAGGTGCACGTCAAATGAAATGCACCTGTCTATATAAATAGTCCATCATAAATATTGCCATGCTTGTAAATGACGGTATAAACCTAAGTCACATCATAAAATACATCTTGACTGATTTTAGCACCATAAAATACACATGTGGTGCGTCATCAGAGTTCAAAAAACCGTAAAAAATCTGGCACCAATAGAGTATTCCCCAGCAACGAGCACTGTGTGGCATCTGGCTGCATGAGTTGAAGCTATGTAAAGGAATTTTACACCTGAAAAGAAATATCCAGAAATGTGTATAAAATAGAGAGTTCAAAACATGATTAATTTGATTGGGTTAGTTGCTTCTGGTCTTTCATTTTTCATATATATGAAAAGTATATATGTCACAAGCCTCTCCAGCAACAGCACAACCCCAACAAGACTGGATATAATATAATATAATTGCGTTACGGAGCAGGCTTATATCTAATGAGAGCTGTTGGCAGTACTATCAGCTGACTGACCTTTCGCTGAGGCAAGTGAAAAGGGTCTCTCGGCCTTTCATTGTTGGGAGTGTTATGTGGAGGTTGCATGAGATACTCTTGCTCACTTCCTATGCCTTCATGAATCCATGTGTGCAGTGGGTGTCTGCAAAAACAATAGCAAATTGACCTTGCGTACTCTTAGGGACACCTGTTTTTTAACGTTTTTCTTCCTGTAACTTTCCCAATTGGATTGATGTCAAGTATTGACGGACAAGTTTTCATTGATAGAATTTTGAGATTTGTACAACCTTTTGCTATGGGTGACAAAATGGAGAAAAAGCTTTGATTGTGCTATGTGGATGTTTTTTTCTGTTATCTGCACTGCAAAAGATCCGGAATGTCTGACGAGGATTTGGAGCTGTCGCGATTCACCAAGATCGTGCGTCCAATTTCCATGTGTCTCTTCCTCCGCTGAGGTCCACCGGAGTTCACCTTCTTATTCCCGATGCATGTGACTGCTGATCTTGTGACACAATTTGGTTTTTACATTCTGCGGTTTGTCCAAATCAGTTGGGTTGTCCGACGTCCACGCCCCCCAATTTGTGTTGCAAGCAAGCCGGTGCCGATATGCCACAATCCAATCGCGTGCGCCAAAAACCTGGGGCAATTCAGGGCAAAAAGTTGGGAAACCCAAAGAAAATGCGCTGTTCGGACCCTTAGTAAATGTGCCCCAATGATTTTTATATATCTTCGATGCCAACCATGATATTTTAAATATACATTCTAAGGAAAGGAGGTTGATTAGAATTGTTTCTTATTTTCCTCTTTCATGCCCACTAGGATCACTATGATAATAATAATAATTATCCTTTATTTATATAGCACGGACAGATTACTCAGCACTGCACAGAGATTGCCAAATCCATCCCTGTCCCCATGGGGCTCACAATCTAATCAACCTACCAGTATGTTTTGGAGTGTGGGAATAAAGTGAAGGAACCCGGAGGAAACCCGCGCAAACTCTATGAGGTCTCATCGCATATTCAATATGCTGCCCATGAGCCCAAAACATACAGCTTGATATTGGTAAATGAAGCCATTAAGCTGCTGTTTCTAGGGAAAACTCACTCCTCCCTCTTCGCAAAATTCAAAATTTTTATTAATTCTTCATTAAACAAGTAAATATTGGCAGATTATTTTCAATTATATAAAATGAGAAATTATAAATACTTTCTGTAACCTGTGGGACAAAAGTAGAATTTTAGGCGATTCTTAGGCAATTTCAGGCCTTTCTCCAGCCCTCCCCATTGACCTTCATTTAGGTTATTGGGACCAGAATTAGGGTTAGATTCAGTATGTCATTCTGTGAAATACCACACATGCCGGGCATGAGAACAATGTTTGTAAGGGCATTAGCGGATTCCTTATACAATCTGATGAATGAACATGAAGCCACTTGTCCATAATATGTGTGTGTCCAGTGTCTGTTCAAAGGGTAGGTCACTACAAATCAGATTTTATTAAAGGTTAAAAGGAAATGGCAAATTTATGTCATTTGTATTCAAAGAAAGAAAAAAAGAAAAATTGTCTTTAAGTACAAAAACCTGAGCTTTTGGGTCGGTTTTATTTGAACAGCTGGTAACTGTAGCCTTGGCTATTTAGCTAAATACCAAGTGTAACGCTTCTTTTTCTTAAGCAGCCTCTCCGTGACTTTATCAAAAAAAATTTTATCCAATGATTTTTCCAATTCTTTTTCTGTAGCCCTATATTTTTTTTTAATAGGTTGATACATGAGGACATAGGAAGAATAAGATGCTTTCTGAAGTTATCAGTTTTGCACTAACTTTTTAAGTTATGGCTCAGTGGTTAGCACGACAGCCTTGCAGTCCCACCCAGGTCAACATCTGCAAAGCGTTAGTATGTTCTCTCCGTGTTTGCGTGAGTTTCCTCCGGGTCCTCCATTTTCCTCCCACACTCCAAAACATACTAGTTTGTTTATTAGATTGTGAGCCCTATGGGGACAGGGACCAATTTGGCAAAGCTCTGTGTAGCGCTGTGTAATCTGTGTGCGCTATATAAATAAAGAATTATAATTATTATTAAGTTATCAACCAGCTAATCATTGAGCATCTGACCTCTCGGACCCCCAAGAATCACAAGAATGGGACCAGCAGCAACTCTGAGAATGGGGGTCCCCTTCTCGCTTATGGGTCAGTCTATCGAACAACCCATGCTCTTCGATTTTCAACTGATGTTTAGTGATTATTCTCTACCTTAATTTGAACTTCTCACTCTCGTCTCCAGGACTGCAACAATTCTCTGGAATGTTCTTCCCCGGACTATCAGACTAATACCCAACCTCCAATGCTTCAAACATGCTCTTAAGATCCATATCTTTATGCAAATGTATTACAACTGCTGACTACATGAAATGTCCATTCTCTCTTTACTGGAAAAAATACATGTCACTCAATGTTTCGGAGTATACGGGTGCACAAGTAGGTTACACCATAAATATAGAGAAAAGATAACTTGGCACTCCTTATTTGTCAAAAATTAAGAATTTATTTAGTCCAGAATAAACAGTTTAGCAATCCAACAAAAATATTATTTAGCAACGTTTCGGCCTTGTAAAATCAGACCTTCGTCAGGCACGGATTGCAAGGTATAAGTAGTAATGGAGATGAGATGCGGTGCTAGGACCGCTGGAGCGCAGGTGGAAAAGAGGAAAAGCAGGTGCTCCCGCTGGAGTTCAAGATATGTTTCTGCATCAGTGTAGCTACAGCATCCTCAATGATTACTTGGGGGTCTCATGATATCTTTATAGGAACCTGATTTTAAAATACAGAGTTAGCAATGTGTAGTAATTTAGCATCAGTGCAGAGCTCGATGCTGCTTCACTTCTAACGTATATGAAAACTCTGATATTGTGGGGGAAAAAATGTATCGGGTGTCTGGGAAGAGCTGCAGGGAAATGAGATAGTGGGTGCCCCAGATGGCAGAAGCCTACAGGCAATTGCCCCTTTAATACTCTCTATACTTCAGCCTTGAATTTCCTTGCAGAGGTGTCTAATAACCCGTCGCATTATTACACAGCGTTTCAAATTCTGGGTTCTCTTTTGTCAATCGCATCCTATACTTTGAAGCTTTTGTTGTATATTTTAGATTCCTGGAATTCAACCCTTTATTTCTTTTACTCTCATGTATCTTATAAACATTATACTAGGACATAAAATTCGATAAACTAAGTAAAAAGTGGAATCCGGAAAGGTCTATTGTAAGAAATTGAGAGTATTGTAAGAAAATACTATTCATAGTGAAAGACTTCAAATAAAGTCAAGGACAGTTTATGACTAATTCTTTATTATCGCCTTGATGGTTATTTTGCTATTTTCCGGTTTCAGCAGAATATTCTGTAGCAACATCCATTATTTATCATTCAATTTGTTTCTTATCAGTAACATTCCAGGCAGAGTTTCTATCAATATATAACATGATGGGTGGGTGGGGGGTACATACACACAGATAATAACTTTCATTATTCAACCACTTGCCTGATGATTTGCTGCCAGTAATTGAACCACATTGCATAAAGGCAGAGGAGGAAGAGATGCCGAAACCGGAGTGTACACAGTATTTGCTCCAGAAAAATGGGAGACCTTCTGGAGTTCAGGAAGAAAAGGGGGTCATTTTTTAATAAAACTGGGAAAGGTCAGCTATATAAAATAATTGCAAACTTCATAAATGGGCTGTATAAAATCATATCATACCTCATACATGGAATATACACTCAACGGCCACTTTATTAGGTACACCATGCTAGTAACGGGTTGGACCCCGTTTTGCCTTCAGAACTGCCTCAATTCTTCGTGGCATAGATTCAACAAGGTTGCATGAAGCTTTCCTCAGAGATTTTGGTCATATTGACATGATGTCATCACACAGTTGCCAGATTTGTCGGCTGCACTCCATGATGGAACTCCCGTTCCACCACATCCCAAGATACTTATTGGATTAAGATCTGGTGACTGTGAGGTCATTTGAGTACAGTGAACTCATTGTCATGTTCAGAAACCAGTCTGAGATGATTCCAGCTTTATGACATGGCGCATATCCTGCTGAAGTAGCCAATAGATGTTGGGTACATTGTGGTCATAAAGGGATGGACATGGTCAGCAACATACTCAGGTAGGTTGTGGCGTTGCATGACGATGCTCAATGGTACCAAGGGGCCCAAAGAGTGACAAGAAAATATTCCCCACACCATGACACCACCACCCCAGCCTGAACCGTGTATACAAGGCAGGATGGATCCATGCTTTCATGTTGTTGACGCCAAATTCTGACCCTACCATCCGAATGTTGCAGAGAAATCAGAACTCATCAGACCAGGCAACGTTTTTCCAATTCTTCATGACTGTCCAATTTCGGAGATGGATTGTGCAAATTGTAGCCTCAGTTTCTGTTTTAACGGAAAGGAGTGGCATCCGGTGTGGTCTTCTGCTGCTGTAGGCCATCTGCCTCAAAGTTGACTGTTGACTGGCGTTCAGATATGCTATTCTGCCTACCTTGGTTGTAACGGGTGGTGATTTGAGTCACTGTTGCCTTTCTATCAGCTCGAACCAGTCTGCCCATTCTCCTCTGACCTCTGGCATCAACTAGGCATTTCCGCCCACAGAACTGCCGCTCACTGGATGTTTTTTCTTTTTCGGACCATTCTCTGTAAACCCTAGAGATGGTTGTGTGTGAAAATCCCAGTAGATCAGCAGTTTCTGAAATACTCAGACCAGCCCTTCTGCACCAACAACCATGCGACGTTCAAAGGCACTCAAATCACCCATACTGATGCTTGGTTTGAACTGCAGGAGATTGTCTTGACCATGTCTACATTCCTAAATGCACCGAGTTGCCGCCATGTGATTGGTTGATTAGAAATTAAGTGTTAACGAGCAGTTGGACAGGTGTACCTAATAAAGTGGCCGGTGAGTGTATAAAATCATAGCATATCTCATACATGGACTATATAAAATCATAGCATACCTCATACATGGGATGTATAAAATCATAGCATACCTCATACATGGGCTATATAAAATCATAGCATACCTCATACATGGGATGTATAAAATCCTAGCATACTTCATACATGGGCTATATAAAATCATAGAATACTTCATACATGGGCTATATAAAATCATAGCATACCTCATATATGGGCTATATAAAATCATAGCATACCTCATACATGGGATGTATAAAATCATAGCATACCTCATATATAGGAAGTATAAAATTATAGCATACCTCATACATGGGATATATAAAATCATAGCATACTTCATACATGGGATATATAAAATTATAGCATACCTCATACATGGGATATATAAAATCATAGCATACCTCATACATGGCATATATAGTATAAATCATAGAATACTTGTTCCAGCCTCCAACTCCTCTGTTTGTCTTACTCACTAGTCATTTTGATCAAATGGATGTTTTGTTAATAAAATTTTAATTTTATAAATTAAATGTAGGCCTGTTTAGAAAAAATAAAGGAGTGTGCTTTAAAATAGCTCATATGTAGAGTTGCCTGGGACTGTAGGAAGATTCTTTGAGTCCTATCAGGCAAACTTTGTACTGGGTGATGGTGCGGGTTCCCACAGAGAGGGCTCTGAGTGCCACCTCTGGCACCCAGAGCCATAGGTTCGCCATGTAGAGCCACATGTATGAAAATTGTGCTTTTTCACCATACATTTTACAAGCCTACAATATAGCAAAAGAGAAGTTATATTAAAGGGGTATTCCAGGAATCAGCATAATTCAAATATAAATGAGTCAGTAAAATATAAGCTTATATGTAATTAGTTGTTATTTAAAATTTTGCTCCCGTTAGCAGAAAAATGCTGATGACATAGACTGTAATGAAGAATTAAAATGCTACTGGCCCTTTAATCAGTCCGTTAATTTCCTCCGCGCGGTCCGTTGCAGAGCCTACACAGGACAGAAGATGGCCGCTGGTCACATGTCCACATCACATGTCCTGGGCAGGTCATGTGATCACCACTATGTTTGGATGTAGTCAGTTGGTTGCAGTGCATCCAGTATGGCCAGTGTTGTGGTGATGGCAGTTACACATCATTACTATGGTAACAGAGCAAGAAAACCTGTTACATCATCACCAGGAGCAGAGCATAAGAGGGAGGAGGAGTTATTGACAACTAAAGGATCTTGGGACTTGTAGTATACAGTGGCAGCCATCTTGGTGATAACTTTAGGGAGGCCATAAAATTTTGTGAATCATAAAATCAAACTATTTAAGCTTCATATTGTGACTAATGACATTGAGTTTTGTTACATTCATTTATTTATAGCATTATGGGGTTTTGTATCAGACGTTCATATTCCCGGAATACCCCTTTAATTAAAGGTATATTAATATCAGAGAGTTAGGGATTTCAGAATCCACTAAACAGATTAAGGTTATTATGGGCATACCATACATATATACAGCCATTAGTGGATTATAATATAGGCAGTTTGGGGTGGTAGCCCGGGGCCCAAGCCTTTCAAAGGGCACAATGCCGCCCAAGCCACCAACTAAATTTTATACTGAGAAGGACTTTCACCCATGAAAACCTGATACATATTGTCCTGCTCCTAATACACATGTACACAAGAACCCTTATTTCAAGCCCATATAACCGAGGCCCTTTTTCGTTTTTGTGTTGCCATTTTTTACTCCCCACCCTCAAACATCTATATCTTTTTTGTTTTTCCATGTAGAGAGCTGTGTGACAAATTGCACTTCATAGTGGAGGTATTTAATATTCCATGGTGTGTACTGGGACGCGGGAAGAAAATTCCAAATGCAGTAAAAACATTGAAAAAAATCATTTGCACCATTTTCTGGTGGGTTTGGGTTTTACGGCTTTCACTGTGGGCCCCAAATGACATGTCTTCTTTATTCATTCGGTCTGTGTGATCACGAATATACCAAATTTAGGTTTCATAATGTTTTCAGACATTTACAAAAATGAAAACCTCCTGTACAAAAAAAAAATTCTTCATTTTGCCATGTTCTGGTGCTAAAAACTTTTTCATACTTCAGTGTCGGAGCTGTGGATAGTGTTACTTTTTGCGACTTTTGATGACATTTTAAATGCTACCATTTTAAGGACTGTAAGACGTTTTGATCACTTTTTATAGAATTTTTTAGGTTTTTCAAAATGGCAAAAAAGTGCCATTTTCGACTTTGGGCGCTATTTTAAATTACAGGAGTAAACACAGTGAATAACGTTTTAATATTTTGATAGATCAGACATTTTGGGACACAGTGATGCCTATTAGGTTTATGATTTTTATTGTTTATTTATATTTATATCAATTCTAGAGAAAAGGGGGTAATTTGAATTTTTATTATTTTTCACCCCCCCCCCCAGGATACTTTAACCCTAGGTTGTCTGGTTGATTCTACACTGTGCTCCTAAATATAAAGGTACCCCTCCAATCAATCCTTAACTTTGCTCACCTGATTATTCACCTGTCTCTTCTCTTTTCCTCTGGTTACCCATTGCACAACCAATTCAGTTTAAATATTAGCTGACTGACTATGACTTACAAAGCCGTCCACAACCTGTCCCCTCCATATATCTCATATATGTTCTTCTCTTAATGTAAAGTATGACTGTTCAGCACTATGGAGTTAATGTGCTCTATAAATAAATAGTTATAAATTACAAACCAAATTGGACTCACTAAGACAGTGGTGGTGAACCTATGGCACAGGTGCCATTTCTGTGGGCACTCAGACCATTGCACCAGGACAGAGCCTGCAGTCCCAGGCAACTTAAGAGATGCAGCTATCAGCGCTATTTTAAAGCAGTTTGGAACTGCATGAAAATCGAGAAGGTTTTGACGGAACTACCTTTACCGAGAGACCCTGGAGAAAAGCGTCTGAGTCTGAATTTGCCCTCCTTCTTTCAACTGTATTGGTTGCCTGAGGGGGCTGATAGGATTAAAAGATGTGGAAGAACAGGTAGCAATAAGTTATTGCTAAAAATTCCATGCTGGCACTTCCTGGCAAATAAGTGGATTTTGGTTGTAGTTTGGGCACCTGGTCTCCAAAAGGTTAACCATCACTGTACTAAGACATATTTACCTATCAGTTTATGACAAATTTCTGACAATCATAATTTTCATTTCATTTACAGATATACTATTTCGTCTTGTCAGTATCTGCGTTTGTCAGTGTCCGTTCTCCCTTTCACTATTAAATAGTGGAAAGAATTGCACATATCATCTTTTAACGCCTTCAGGACGTAGCCAGTATGTACGTTAAGGCTAAGCCTCTTTTTTTTTTTTGTAATCTGGCATGTGTTGCTTTATATGGTTATAACTTTTGAACACTTTGACATTGGGGCACATTTACTAAGAACAGGGCAAACTAGTGCAGGATGTGCCAGATACAGGATTACTGGCGGCCATTCTTCATGAATTTGGCGCCTCCAGCATTGCCCATCCGTGCACCAACTTTTTTTGCTGCAGCTGTTATCATGCAAAGTCCGACAGAAGTGTGTCATACGCCCTATGTTAAAGTGGCGCACGGTCCGACTGTTTTGTCCTTTAGAACTTAGTGGATTTTAGTTTCCACATTTTTTTAGACTCCTTTTGTAAGCTATAACATTTTTATTTTTCCGTTAGTGAGGCCACGTGACAGAATGTTTTTTGTAGGGTTGAGATGCATTTTCTAGTGATAACATTTTGGGGTTGCTATGTCCTATTGTTTAAAATGTATACATTTTTTTCTTTTTTTTTTTTGTTGTCCACCTAATAGCCTAAACATGTTATCTTTATTCTATGGGTCAATACGATTATGGGGATACCATACTTGTTTTTTGCGGGACATCTAATACTTTGCACCAGGATCATTCTGGAGTAGATATGTGTTTTTATCACTTTTTATGTATTTGCAGGCAGTCCCCGGGTTATGTACAAGATAGGTTACATAGGTTTGTTCTTAAGTTGAATTTGTATGTCGAAACTGTATATTTTATAATTGTAGAAAAAAATGTTTTTGCAGCAGTGACAATTGTAGTTTCAAATTTTTTTGCCATAATAGGATCAAGGATTATCAATAAAGCTCCATTACAGACACTTTACAGCTGATCATTGCAGCCTGGGACTATAGTAAAGCATCCAGATAGCTTCACCAGAGGTCACAGTGGGAAGAGGGGTCCATCTGGGCGCTACCCAAGTTCCAAATCAGAAAAAAAACTCATTGGTAATACCATTGGATATTTTAGCTTCTTGTTCCTGATTTGCTTTACTCCAGGGACCGGAATTTTAAATAATATCAGTTTTCTGGCTGCACTAATAAAACCAGATGTGAGTAGGCTCCTGTGACTATCCAAACCTTGACTAACAGGAATCGTAAAAAATACTATGAAAGAACCAATAGGTTCTGTGTATGGATCTGAAAGTTCAACCGGTTCCTCAAATGCCTTTTGCTATGAAGACAATACTTGTGACCATTTGTGATCAAAACTGGTCTGAAATTAAAGTAAATCCCCTCTGTTTAATTCTAAGAAAGTCACAGTAATTCATGTTCTTCACTTTGTTGAAAGTTAGGAACTCTCCGGTCAGATGCCTAATGGCACTTTTCTTAGAAACTGTTCTTTGTAGCTCATAATAAGTAAGTTATCATAGTCCTCAAATTTTTTCTGGTCTGGGTTTATAAATAAGAACTACTGTGCTCCTCAAGATGTTGCCTGATTTATACAATACTTTTTTGGGTAGGATAAGTAAAATTTACCTTTATGAGACTTGGCCAATTAAGGCCGCCTTGGCCATGTTGAATACTTACACCGCCATTGAACCCTCCACGGGATATTCTGAGAATTCAAAAATGGGTTTTTCCAAATAGATTTAAAAAAAAAACATTCCTCTTTTCTGTCTTGTCAGAGAGCTGCACTCCTTGACATCAAGCATATGACCTTAAAAAGGGGTTTTCCCACAAAAAGAAATTCTCAAATCTCAACCCCCGTAGTGATTTTACACATAAAGATCCTTTTAATAACAAACACATATTTATAATTTTTATTTTACTGTGAGTTTAAGCTCCCTATCACTCCCTTAGTGGCAAAATCTCTGGGTGTGGGCAGGACTCTCTAAGCAGACACATTATGATCCATCTATTTCTTGGGCCCAGACATGTGGTTAGATTATCAGGGTACAAGGTGTAATACACTTTTCATACTGGCTTCTGACATTGTCTACAACACATACAAGAGAAGAAGAGAGACAGTCAGATGATGAGAGATGGATGAGATGCCTTTTACACATGATGCTGACAGAAAGAAGGCTAAAGACTTTGACTTTGTCATGTTCTGTGCTACATCGCTGTTTCCCACAGGACTTGTCGCCTCCGCCTTCCCCCAAATACTTATCTCTTGTCGTAATTTTAGCTTCTCTTTTGCTCCACATTGGGCGCAATTATATTCAATGTTGTCTGAAAGTCAGAATTTCTAGTTGCCCAGGGTAATCCATTCCATCCACAGCTCACCCTTAAAATTTGATGAGCACTGGTAAATGAAAGCTAAGCTGTGATTGGTTGCATGTGGCACTAGAAATTCTGACTTTCAGACATCTTGATAACTGCGCCCAATGTGTTTTGCTGCAATGAAGTCCGTCCGTCAGTATGAGCTTGTATCTGGACTGCAAGGGGGCGGAGCTAGAGGCCAAGAGCATAGAGACAGAAATCTTAGTCACACAAGTAATCCAGATGGCCCTGACCCTTCAGGTCAAAGCACATGGTCTGGCTAGGGCCAACTGAAATGTATACACCCATTACTTTAAGACGACAGTTTGATTATCTCTTGTTAACAATTTGTATTTTTGTTAATAACATTGCATAAGTAAGTGTTAGTATTTGTTACCTGGAGTACATATAAGAAACTTGTCTCTTATTGGGAAGCCTAGTAACATGTTTTTTCACAAGACCATAGCAGGGATATCTTTCCAAAGGAACATATTCGCCAACTCTAACAGTCAAGTGTAGACCGCCTAAGTGTCTTACAGGCTAAATACTTTTTAGTCATCTAATATCTCTATCATAAACTTGAAAGGTAAGATCACCCTCGCATTTTGACCAGCCCTTAATAATTCCATGTTACTCATTTCATGAACACGTGTGACCGCTATGGCACCTTAGATCTAGGTTGGCGATATAACAAATACAGGAGGCAGTTATGGGTAGTGAGGGTTTATGAGGAAAGAAAGTAGTATATATATGAGCAGCAAGTGTCCAAAGTGCCCACTCAGATCTAACATATTGGGGGCAACATTTACTAAGGTCCTAACGCCCCGCATTTGTCGTCAGGTTTCGCGGAATTTAAAAAGAAATTGTGTCGCAAGAACAACACTCCCATCATCTGGGATAGAAGACAGGTGAACTCCCGGGGAGTACACTCAGCGGGGAAGCAACACCAGCATGGAAATTGGGACACACGATCTTCAAACAACCACCAAGAACCGTCAAACACACACCACTTTCATATGGCAATTCAAGGCACTTGTTAACTGGCTTAGCATAAAAAGCTTATAATAAAACATAACTTTTAGTATATACCCAGTGAATTGGGTCAATCAAATGACAAAAAAAATAAGGTGCACAGAACAGTGAGATAATGGTTGGATCAAAGAGGAATCTATCCCATTTAATCCCTTCTTATTGGACGGAGACATACACGGAGTAAAAGAGGTAAGTTCTTGCAGTGATACTATGGAGGCAGTATTTTACTTACCCGGCCGTTTCGCGATCCCCGCGGTGCGTGTCTGATGACGAGGATCGGGTCCTGCACAATTCACGTAGGTCGTGGCTGCGCCGAAGTCCGCCCCCATTCCGCCGCTTTCTGTGCCTAGGTCCGCCGGGGAGTCACACCTTGCTTCTTCCCGGTGCTTGTAATGTGTTTTAATCAGCCGGCGCGTCTGTTTCAAATCCATCGTGTTTGTCCGACGGCCCGCCCCCATGATTTGCTGTTGCGTGCAAAGCCGGCGTCGATGCGCCAAAATGCGATTGGCGGTCACAAAATCCCAGGTTCAATTGGCAAAAAACGTAAATTGTCGGGAAACTCAACGAAATTGCGTCCTACAGACCCTTATTAAATGGCCCCAATGTTTGTGGTGCTCAGTATCCTTGAGTCCAACTTCAGCCCCTATTGGCAGAAGGAAGGTGAAACTCACTATTGTGGTCTAAGGGACAAATAATTTTATAGATTGGTACGGAAAAGATTTTTTTTTTGAGTTTAACTAATTTTCCAATATCCTGGGCACATTACTTGACCCTCTGCGGTTTCACAGAAAGTCATTGTTCCAATATAGTGCCTGCCACGATCGTCGCCTGATTCCTCCATGTTCGCTTCCCCTCTAGGTCCGTCGGAGTTTCACCTTCTTTTGGTGCTTCATGTAAAGTGCATTATCTTATACACAATTTGAAATGGTAAAGACAGACGAACCACCCAACATTGGCAGACACCTGTTAAATCTGTAGCAAGCTGCGCAAATCCCAGAAAAGTGAACAGTACAACGGAAGTACTTGACCCTTAGTAACTGAAGCTCCACGTTGACCATGCTGACCATGATCGGTCTTAGCCACATAAGCAAACATGAAGCTTCCTTATAGCAGACCGCAAGCAGAGAGTTAGAAAAACATGATAGACTTGATACTAGAAACTATATTGGGAAAATTGTATAATAGTAACCTTGTAATTAGAAAGCGTCATCACCTTCAGTTTTCACAATAACATTATTTGCTGAATGTACAAACCCCTTTCATACAAATTTAAAAATTTCAAAGGAACTTATCAGTCAGAAATTGACCTATAAACACTGGTCAGTATGTTGTCCAAGCGCTGAACACCTCCAGATCAATTTTCTTAATGGCCCACTGTGGTGGCATAAAACCAAAAAATCATCTTTTATTAACACCGGTTAAGACCGGGCCCTTTTCCGTTTTTTTTTCATGTCATTTTGCCACCCCCACCTTCCCCAGAATCTATAAACTTTTTACTAAAAAAGGTGTTACATGTCAAGAGCTTCTGTGCATGGCTTGTTTTTCTGCATAACAAATTGCACTTCAATAGTGATGCTATTGTATATTCCTGCCATGTACTCGGAAAGCGGGAAAAAAATTCCAAATGCAGTGAAATGGTGAAAAACGACCTTTGTGGCCCAATGTTTCTCTGTGGGCTGATATACTGAGCCTTTTCACTGAGCGCCCCAAATGAACAAGTCTACTTTATTCTTTGGGTGTGTACATTAAGGAGATACTCAACTTTGTTTATAGCCTTATAATGTTTTCATACATTAAAGTGTACAAAAATTATTTTTTTGATTGTTGCCAAATTCTGGCGCTAATAACTTTTTCTCTACTTTGGTGTACAGACTGTGGGTGATATCATATTTTATGACTGTACGACCTTTGATCAACTTGGGGATTATAGATTTAATTTTGTATTTTTCAAATGCAAAAAGTGCCATTTTCGACTTTGGGCGCTATTTTCCGTTCGGGGTTAAACCATTGAGAAACCGGTTTTGTTAATATATTTTGATAGATCGATATTTCGGACGGTCATACCTAATGTGTTTATGATTTTTATCTTTTATTTATATTATTCGTCTAGTTTCTCGGGAATGGGGTGGATATTTGGAATTTTTAGTTTTTTTATTATAATTGTTTTTATTTGTTTACTTTTTTATTATTTTCTTTTACTATGTTTTCAGACTCCCTAGTGGTACTTAACCCTAAAAAAGCTTGTCTGATTGAGCCTATCATATCTGCCATAACACAGTATGTGGTCATATGGTATTGGCCTCCTCATTTCATTACAATGTGCTATCCACATTGTAATGAAGGGTTAAACGAAATGCCTCCCGGTCTTCGAAGACCTGAGACTACCAATGGAGATGGATCGGCCACTCCTCGATGACGTCACGGGAGCGCGATCCGGCACGAATGGCAGCAGGCCCATGCGGTCCGTGAGCCTCTCCATACAGCGCGGCCCACTGTCCGCCTGGATAACGGCGGGGCGTTTGCGACCAGTATCCAGTAGATGTAAATAGGTTTGTATGAAGTTCAAAGGAGGCGAGAATTTAAGTCAAGCTCTATCTTCCTAAGTAAAGCCACATTCACTGTCAATTGATGGTCCTGTAATCCAGACTACATATCCCCAACCAGATCTTCTGAAGTTCAATGCATGACCTCGATCTCAGAGGTAAGAGTGCGTTCAAAGTTCGCACCCAACCTTGACTTCAAGTGTTTTGACCATACATCCTGTTAGTGTTTATTGACCAAGTTGCTGGATGGGCAGGGTTGTCCCTTTATATGTCCCAAGTTATATTCTTATTAGTTAATTACAGATCATAAGATATAACGCAGAGATCGGTGATTTGTCAGATAGATATGGCCGTGGTATGTACAAGCACTATAACATAGTTCTACTGTGAGGATATATTGATAGAAAGCTCACATAGTGGAAGGGGTTTGTCCTCCATGTAATATTGACATTCTCACCAGGATTCCCCAAAGTAATATATCACTCATTTAGCCCATAAAGCAATGGGGCATTTTGCCTCAAACCCTGCCTTGTTGCACAATGCATAATCATTGTTTTTATGGATCTACTTATATTACTTTGCCGCTGCGAAAGATACGGGAGTGAAGTAGTATATTTTCTTTAAATACTAAGTAGGTTTTTCAGTGGAGATTGGGAGTTGGAGATGTTAAAATCTCTTCTGAGATCACTATAGACTGAACCGTCTTTACGACAACATGCTTACATGACTACATACAACACAAGACAAACTATTACACCTCAAGGTCACTATAACACATAATGAAACCCGTTCACTCTCCAAAACATCTGACGCTCCTGTAATTAGATCAGCATTCTTTGAGGTTGCTGGTGACGAATTCAGTCACCTATGGGAAATATGAAAAAAAACTTGATGAAAAATTATTCTAAAACTTGACATGTAATGCATGCCCATATGTGGTGAGGAATGTACAGCACTTGCATTACTGTAGTCATTTAAGTGTAGGTAACTTCCAATCATCAAGACCTTTAGATGACTCAAAGAAATAACAGTATGTTCTATGTAAACCTTCGAACTGTCCTCAATGTCCCATTAAAGGAGTCTTCCTACAAAAAAAGTAGGCCCTATCCCACGGGATCGGGCCTTAATGTGTGATCAGTGGATGTCTCAGTGATGAAGACCCCACAGACATGAAAAACGAGGGGTCAGTCGACCCCTCGTTGCCGCTGGTTCCGACTAATGGAGTAGACGGGCCGCACGGACCGTTCTACTCCATTAATCTCTATGGAGCTGACGGAGATCGCAAGATCGGGCGCTCCGTCATTTCCGTCGCTCCATAGAGATGAATGGAGCAGAATGTCATGCGTGGACGTCTGCTCCATTAGGTTGGACGGAGCTACGAAGGTCTGATAGAACTGTGTGGGACCCCATCGGACCCCCCTTCATTTTTTGTAATCTGTGGGGGTCTCATTACTGAGACGCCACTGATCACAAGTTAGGTCCCTATCCCACGATAGGTCTAACTTTTGTTCGTTGGGAAACCCCTTTAAAGGCTATGACATGGTGTTCATGGTTATCTACTTTAGAAGGGTTCTCATAGTATTACCTTGAGTCATTTGGTATTTTTGATTTTATCAGCTATAATGAATCCTTTGACTACTAAAGGCCTTCTCTGGTCAGTAATGGTGGCAAGATTTTTCCCAGCCCTTAGATCTGTTATTGAAGGACTGCTGGCATCAGTGGATTTTAAATACAAATGGCCCAGTTTAATTTGCCAATCCCAAAAGTATAAAAGCACCTTAAAACATGGCTTTCACCCTGACCATGCCTGAGATTTAATGGTACTAATACATGTTCCGACCCTAGCTTGTCTAACTCTTTTGGATCCTAATTCTGATCTGCTTGTTTCCGAGACTAAGTTGTAATGCTCAACTTTTAGCAGTTGCTCTGCAATGCAAAAAGTCCACTACTTTGACCTTAGCTGCCTGATCCACTGGTTTCCAATCATCGTCACTTGACCCTCGGATTGAATTTTTTTCTCTGTGGCCAAGCTGTCAAAATAGACGGACCAGTGTAAAGAAGTAAAAGAGTTAAAAGGTGGTGATTGGTAGTAGAACTAAGAAGGGAGTATCAAAGGAAATCTCAACATTTCACATTAAATGTTGCTGACTCGCACTCTACATCTTGCCACTCCTAAGAAGCTACAATTGACTGGAGTATGGAATATCAGCTTATCATAGAAGGCTATGGAACATGAACGAGGGTAAGAAGTTTCTTCCTCCTCAAAACATGTTTCCTACTGCGGTTACTTCCGTGTGACCAGAGTTTGCAAGCTTTTTGCTATGAGTTGCATTTTGGAGGACATGATAGTAGCTAGTCTCCACTCGCTAGCTCAAGCAATGTATTATTGCTTCTCCATATTGACACATAGGGGGTCATTTACGATAAGGGCCCGATTCGCGTTTTCCCGGCGTGTTCCCGAATGTTCCGATTTGCGCTGATTTACCCTGAATTGCCCGGGATTTCGGCGCACGGGATCGGATTGTGGCGCATCGGCGCTGGCATGCACGCGACGGAAATTGGGGGGGGGGGGCCGAAACGATAAACCGACGGATCGGAAAAACCGCCGCATTTAAAACAAAAAAGGTCGCACGGGCCCAAACTCACATGCTCCCCAGTGGGCACGATGAGACATGAACTCCGGGGCACCTCGCGGTCTTCGCGTCAGCAGCGACACCTGGTGGACACGGGGTCGCAGGACCTTCATGATCGCCGTGAGACCCGAACCACTCGACCGGAAGGCCGCCGCTGGAACGCGAATGGACCGGTAAGTAAATGTGGCCCCATAGCGCTTATCTTGAAAATTCATGCCAAAGTTTAGGTAGCTGTTATGTAATTTTCAACAATTTATTCTATATAAGTATTTACCATGAGAGGGGAAAGTATTGCCCTCCATTTGTGTTATATCACTTTATATACTGTAGGTCTCTTCTAATCTGCAGTAGGTTTGCAATGAGAATGGACTTCTCAATATCTATTATACAAGACTGCTTCAGTGGGCTCAAACTCTGGTTTCGCCTTTCACAGTATTTCATTCCAAACCAAACTGACAGCCTGGATAACGTATTTATCCTTCAGTCAGCTGGACCCATGTCACATTTTTTCTTAAGTTCCCTTTTTGTTTGCTGCAGACATACGCTCTTGGTGTGTGTCCTGCATGGCGTCCAGGCATACAGAGCAGCATGCATTCAAATGAAGCAATATTTGCAATTCAATGGGACCCTGCTCTTCCACGTCTTTATAGGAGCTCAAAGTGCCTTCTTCTTAAGCAAATTCTTAGAAAGTATTAGACAGGAAACAGATGCCAATTAATGGCTAAATAAGGACTGAATGCTGTGTTAAAGATACATTTTCTTAGGAAGGTTATGTAATTGTATCGAGTGGAAGTTTGCTTAATCTAGCAACTAGAGAACTGGCTACTCTCAGTTTAGATTACAAAAGTCAACCTTTTTTATCATCATTTCCACAATGTATTACTTCGGGCATATGTCAACTCTTCTTATGCGTCTGCGTCAGTAAATCCATGCAGTACCGACAGAATACACGTGTAGGGAATCTGTTCTCAGGCTGTATTTTTTTCATTCCCTCATTTTTCCAGGAAAAGTATGGTATAATGGACAACTGGGTGATACCACTCAGCTTATAATGTTTTTTTCTACAACACAGGTCATCACTGACTGGAGAGTGTCAATACTGTTGGGACGTCCTTCTGACTCAATGTATGCATCTCTTGGAGATAAACCAATAATATATAACATGCCACAGTATCTAGGAGAGTTAACGACCCCCTGGCCAACCCAGCAATGCTGACCATAACTTTTAGTAAAAAGAAGCACAGCACTCCCATTGTAGCCCTCCATGAGTCAAGTGTTCTCTCTATTCATCAGGAAAATATACAATTTTCCTGATGAATATAGAGAACACGTTGATTTATGCACAACAACTTGAGAACAGGGCAGAACACGAATGCACACTGCCTAATTTACTCATACTGTAGTCTCCGTCACACTGGAAAACCTGCGGAGACATAGTAGAAATCCCAGAGCCTCTTAGTAGATCCAGGCTGCAGAGCTGGGGTGGGGGATCTTAATAACTTCCACCCTACTATAAAAGGTTGGGGTCTGACAATATCACCCATGTTTGCCTTATATAACAGACCCTTCAGAGGTTTCCATGCATTATGTGAGTGATCAACACGTTTTAACATTCTGCACATCAGGCCTCTATAACATAAAAATTGAGAATTAAAAAAAGAACAAAAAAGTTAATTTAAATAAAACAAAAAACAGTAAAAATAACTATTTTTTCAACCTTTACTTTAAAGTATTTAAAACTATATAATTTTAAAAAACCACTAAAATAGAAATTCCCCAATATTTCAAACATAAAAAATTTGAATGGCTCCTGAATTATCAAACCAAAAGTAAACTATTTTAAAGAGTCTTTGATGTTCAAATTAATGAAAATAAACTCCATGAATATCTACTCCTAATACATACTGACCGCACAATTCTAAATTCACAATTGCCTTACAAGTTAATCTGCAAATAAAAATTGTGTCTCCGATAACCCCTTCTCTTGAGAAAGAATTGTTTCATGCCCAGCACTCAGATTTTGGAATCCTTATGGTTTAAATAATTGTCATACATCGGAACAAAGCACTTTCTGGTTTTTTGTGTCATATATTGAGTGGAAGGAATTACTCTTAAAACAATTCAGCAAGGAGATAAAAATAGGTAATCCTGATAATCTTGGTGAAAAATGAAACCCATGTGGGCTTACAACCTTTCAAAAGATGGTCTAGTGCCCCTATAACATGATATTTTTGGTTGCAACTAGGCTAAGATTTAGATTCCAATGTGTAAAAATTACAACAAAAAATGGCCCCAACTTATATAAACAAACAACGGCAAACTTAGCACAAACATAAACAACTGATAAAGCAGTTGTCCAATCTATTTAAGTTATTCCGTATCCACAGGATTGAGGATAACAAACTCCATTGGTGTGGACCAACTGGCTGGACCACCACAATCCTCTAGACCGGACTAGAGGGGTGGAGCGGCAAGTCGAGCATGTGTTTTGCTTCTCCATTAATTCAATGGTATGGCAGAAACTGATGAGAGTAGTTTTCTCCATTCCATCCCCTGAGGAAGCCACTGTGAGTGCGATGCGTGGGCTCTCCCAACCCCTTCCCGTCTGTCTGGCCTGCTTGGTAATTATTATGATCACCCACATTACATTAATCCTTTGTTGCGGGGCTTCACAATGTTGGTACTCCTTTTATTGTCATCATTGTGTGCTGGACAGGTTTAGGGTTTGGGGCTGGGTAGGGAGGTGCTTTTTGGGGGCCTTATCATGTGTGCAGAGGATTCTCTTCCTTTTTAAAATGTTTTTATTGGTTTTTGGTTTGGTTATATCATTTATTTGTTGTCATATTAATAAAGATTGATATCTTGTAAAGACAGGTTGTTTGTGTAATTTTTGCTTAGTTTTCTCCATCCTCGCATTCCGGTTCAATGTCTATGGATTCTGTGAAATTGCTGCCAAGCAATTGTAAGATTCCTCACGTTGACTGGCGCAGCAGGACATATGCTTGTCCTGCTGCTCCACCCATTAGTAGAATGGGACCCCGGTCTCTTGAAAGCTAGTGGGGGGCCTCTCATGATTGATATGGGCCACAGCAATTGAATACCCTCGATCAGCTTGTTATCCTCTATCCTGTGGATTCTGTGGATACGGTAATGTAATATCATTGGTTCAACTTCTATAAGTTAACAACAATTAACAACATTTTCTTAATAAGGCTCTTAGATAAAGTATGTTTAAATAAGTACGTTATCTATAATTATCTAATTATAATTTTATCTAACTAACATATATATTGTTAAATTTGCTTAGTATTCTTAATTTTCTTTCCTAGCTTAATGTAAGAACGTTTTTATTATACAAAAAACATATTGTAAAAGCACTCTCTGGTTAGTGGGGTCCACAAAAATGTAGAAGGAAGTTAGGTTACATTTAAAATTACAAACCTCAACACCACACAGCCATCTCGACGGCTTCCATCTAAACCGCATCACTAACACAAGTGAAATACTAGAATTGTATTCATTCATTACGGAATTCCTATGATGTAAGGTTTGTATGATGTAAAGATATAGATGTCTGGAAACTCAATCCATACTGATTCCAGAAGACCACACAGACACCAGCTGAAGACTGTCAGTAAATTTACAGTCCGCATAAATTGGCCGAATCCACAGGCGCTCTTCAAGAACAAGGAAATTTTGTGCCTACAATTAGAACCTTGTCCGGAACATGTCTTTAAAGCTTGTGCATATAAGGGATAAAAAAGTCACAAATTTTTTAATTTCCACATTATTTTCATAAAATATATAAATGAAAAGATAATTGGACAGAGGCAGTTACTCATGGAGCAGACACTATATACAAATAAGGTGAGCTCCATCAATGACTCCATCCCAACTGTGCGCCTACAAATTAGAACATTTCCGGAACACGTCTTTAAAGCTTTGCATATTTGGGATAGAAAAAACCTTTATGATTCACATTTTTTTAATTTCCATGTTATTTTCATAAATAATATAACTGAAATTCAATGGCAGAGGCAGTACTCATGGAACAGACACTAATACAATAAGGTGAGGCTCCATCAATTACTACTCATCACGACTGTGTGCTTTGTCCATTAGCTAGCCCCACAACTGCGGATAACTCACAGTCTCCTTGCCTCTATTGGGCACGTTCATGGTGCCCAATAGAGCAAGTCCTATTATTACCTGTCTTTGTGGTCTTGGCACCACTTCCAATGAACATCGGAAGGGTCAATGGTGCTCATCTGCTGATGTTTGAACTGGTTTGCTACAACACACACACCTTTTGCTTTCGCAAGATGCACACGAACCGCATTGGAGACTGTGACCTGGCCGCACACATTGCCCCATAGAGGTCTTTATCCTGGTAACAGGGTGATGAGCACACTATGTCCCCTCGGACCGTGACTGAGTTAAGGGATGTGCTTCAAAAATATTAGGGACCTCCCATCTCCAACTGCTGTGTAACTTCGACGAGTTCTGGCCCAGATGAAGCACTGTTTGTAGAGGCTTAATAATGGAATCTTTAGTACTGTACAGGGCTGTCATCCTCACATTCATGATCCTGTCTCCAAAACAAGTTTTTATTTGTCATTTTCATAGGGGTCTAATTGGGAGTTTTTGGGTATTGGTTTTAGGGATAAAATCTAAAACCTACAAAACTCATTTGGAGAAACATAAAATCCCCAATTTCACCTCTGGTTTGATTAAAACCATTCACTGATCCACCAATATTTACCGGTTGGGTTAGAGAAGGCGTGGCCACCCTGCAGCTACCTCCTAATGGTACCATTGGCTTGTAAGTTTACATTTGCTGTTTTCCAGCTAATAAGCATTGTTTTGCTCAGTGTCCTGAGTATTTAACGCTTTACAGAAAAGTAAAGGGATTTGAATATGGATGGCTACTGTTTTTGGAGAACAACCTCTATTGATTTACAATCACGGAAAAGATAAAAGTTTTGTCCCAACCATGATAGGTCTCATTGGGACATGGGTTTCAAATTGAAAATGTACATATCCTCCTTTTGTAGGAAGAGTTTGGGAAATGTATCAGATTAAGATAGAACTAATAAAGTGTGACTAGCGTTTTTTTATTCTCAGTGAAAGTGCATCTGCTCCATTGTCTGTAAATTCCTCCTTCCAATGTAGAGTAGACTACTGGTACTTTCTATGAGACATCAATTGACGGTTACATTTACTTTCCCTGGTGAATGAGCTTGTTTTTTGCCAGTAGCTTACACTGGAAACTTAAGTTGTTAGTATCTCAACAGCAAGGATGAACTCTAACCCTTAGGTCATTAGGGCAATGCTTTGTTTGTGGACCTCACATCATTTACTTTCCATGAAAATCGATTTGCATGGTTTCTGGGAGGTTTTGTGGGCTTGGAGGAAGGCTCCAATCATTTGAATGCATCGTTTTTTCTGAGGTAAAGCCTAAAGACAACCTATATATGTCGTAGAGGCTAAAAAAAAACTTTTATTTTTACAAGTAGCTAAATCATGGTTTATAGATGGTCAGAAGTAGGATGACAGCAGAGTGAATTTTTTGTGTCTGTATGTGATTTTTGAAACTCATCAGGACTAGCTGCAGCAGGAGCAGGCTAATTTTTGTTTGAACACACTACTCACTAAAACACACTATACACTACTACAACATGGAAGTAGGTGAGGATGCAGCTGGGTTTTCTTCGTTACCTATGTGTTATTTTTATAAATTTATGGATAAAGTTAATATAATTTTTGTGACTGGGTAGTTGCAATTATTATTTTAGTATTGTCTAATACACTCATTTTCGAAATGTTGTTCAGATGACAAGTCTCCATTTTTTTAAGTTTTCTGTATAGAGAAAAACTGTCAATCAAACCTCAGATGGTTCAAAGAAGGCAGACGAAAACAACCCAGAACTTCCATGTCCAACATCAGCTCGACTGGCTAACCATACTTTTTGCAAAAATTAATGTGCATTGTAATCTTCAAATAAAGCATATTTGCCCAAAATATAAGAATCAGAAAACTCTATTTTGTATGCTTATATGCAGGGGTTGATACAACATATCATCGGTAATTTAGAAGCCTGTAATTATTTCATTCTGCCTAAACCATGGTTAGAGTCTATTTTATGGAAACATTTTTTAAGAAATTTTTAAGAAAAAAACTGAAATATCATAGAATAATCCTAGTATCTTCTTTTCTAATCCACCTTGATTAATTGGTGAATAGATGAATATAATTACAGATTATGTAAATAGATTTTTATTGTATACTAGCTGTAGCTTCCATTGTTACCTGGGATAGTAAATTAAAAAAAAAAAATCATTTGTATCTTTCTCTCTCTCTTGGCTGTCTCTAAACATTTCTGTCTCTGAGTGTGTCTGACTGTTGTTTATCTTCTGCATCTCTGACTGTCTATTTCTCCACTGTCTCTGTCACTGACATCTCGACCGTCTCTGACTGCTCAGACTGTCTTGTCTATGACTATCTCTGTCTCTGACACTGTCTGTCTGATTGTCTCAACACTGTCTTTTTCAGACGGTCTCTGTCTGTTTTTCGTTTTCTCTATCCGTCTCTGACTGTCTCTTTATTTGTCTCTACTGTCACTTTAGCCATGGGGGGATTTGTCAAAGGTTCTGAAGCAGAACTGTTCTACTGTCCACAACAACTAGTCAGGCTTACATTTCATTTTACCCCACTCAGCTTATAACTACACAGCACAGGGGACAATGGCTCCTGTATATGGTGGTTAAAGTGTATTTTGGAAAGCGGGGTAAAAATTCCAGATCAAAACAAGTCTATCAGGTTCCCTGAAACACAGAGAGCAACTGTTCAAATTGGTGACTGTAAATGTGACGGTACAGATTCCTGACACACATACTCATACTTACACAAACAACCGTATACCCTAAGCTTTATTTTAGATAAACTTTACTACCAACTGTTGTTGTTTGCTATTTTTGACAGTTGTCAGTTTTTACTTTGCAGACTAGGACAGTTAAGTCATATCATTCATATTTTGTACATGGTTAGCATAGATAAGATAATCTATCTGTTAGTTGTGATTTGCCATGAATCTGGCATTTCCACGGAATTAAATCTGAAACTTTAATGATCTGCTTTGGCAAATCTTTCAAAATGGTCGCTAGCTAATACTGTCTTTATTTATGGAGGAGGGAATTCAAAAAATTCTTAAAATAAAACTTTTAAATATAATGTTTTTATTCAAAATTCACTATTTATGAAATTCCGGATTTCAATACATGATGTAACTTCATCTGTAACCTACAAGAATGCCACAGTCTTTCCCCAGTTTTTCAACAAGGTAACTCTTTCATCTATACTCCTCTAAGACATACAATGTATACAGTATATCTTAAACAATTAATAGAGCGATGTACAAATAGTATCTAGACTTAGACTAAGCAAATTGGACTATAAAGCCTTAAAGGGGTTTCCCCAGTGAAAACAAGTTAGCCCCTACCCACAGGCACATTCAGAAAAATGCACTGAATTTAACCAAAGTTAAATCAACCCAAAAGTTGATATTACTAAAAAGAACAACTCTTTTTGCAAAAACAAGCCTATAGTCAACGGAAAAATACATAAATTGCCCCTGAAAAGTTGTCTTATTTTCTCCAACATTGGTTTGCTCAGTGAAATTGTGCAAAGGTAAATAAAACAATAAAAAGGGATCACTGTACTGTAGTGAACCAGAGACTAAAGATAAAATATTATTTTAGTTAAAAAAAAGTTCCCCCGAAAATTGGTGATTTGTTTGTGTTTCGCCTTGAAATAGTTAAATATCCTTAATGGGTCATTAACTGAAACAAGCGTTGGTGATGAGGGTTAAGTTGTTTATATTGCAGCTTAACATCCATCATCACTTGAGCCTAAAATGGAGAGTGTAATGGAAATGAAAATGAAGTATTTCCATTAGTTTCCCATAGACTTCAATGTACAGAATTATGAAAATTGATTATGAAACTGATGCTAATATTATAACATTACCATAAAAAAAAACAGTCAAAACCCCCAAATTTATGATATTTACCTATTTCAATTCCAAAAAATCAAATATATACCTGGTCCCCTACTTAGGACACCTCACTTACAGCCGACCCATAGTTAAAGATTGTTCGCACCGTTCCGCGCGTATCTTCCGACAAGTAAACAGATGTGCCGAACATCTGTAATCTATTCTTCACTGTGTTCTTCACTGTGTTTTTCACTTAAATGATCCTGTGTTCACTGTGTTCACTGTTTTTATTCTATTCTTCATTGTTCTTCACTGTGCTTTTTTAATTAAATGCTCGATCTCGAGCAGGGGAAATACTCGTCCGAGCAACGAGCCGTCTCGAGTACCTTAATACTCGAACGAGCATCAAGCTCGGACGAGTATACTCGCTCATCTCTAATTAGCATCAGTTTCATAATCAATTTTCATAATCTTCTGTACATTGAAGTCTATGGGAAACTAATGGAAATACTTTCATTTTCAGTTTCCATTACACTCTCCATTTTAGGCTCAAGTGTGATTGGATGTTAAGCTGCAATATAAACAACTTAACCCCTCATCACCAACGCTTGTTTTCAGCTTAATGAC